>CAXIVR010000002.1:130489878-130817781 GCA_964035755.1 Teleogryllus oceanicus
GCGGAAAACTACCGGTCGGAGCAGCCGGCCGCTAGAATTCTCCTCCAGACTGCGACAGAATTCGACCTAGCTGACAAAGTAGTGTCGAAAATCCTTCCACTGTCGGGACTCGAATCTAGGTGCTCCCGTTCAGAGGCACTGCAGTAACATCAATTGAGCCACCTCTCCCGATCGAGGCGCGTGCGGACGGCGCGCTTTTCAACTGTTAACGCCCTAATAAATGTTGTTGCCAGAGTTTATAGCTCCCCTGCTGTGTGCGCGAAGGTATTGTTGCAATTACTTGTTACCATTGTAATGGTAAAATGGAAGCGTAGACTTCCGGGCCCGGAGTCAATAGAAACTCGGATGTCTGCGAGACGCGTTCTATGCGTAGTTACCACCGTCATAATGTGACCTTTCTCAGAGTGAATTGCCAATTGAATTTCGCTCTGAGGAAGCGCACTATGACGGCCGAAACATTCCCAACTATGCCTATTCGCGGTGTATAAGGTGGTAAATTGTATTTCTAGAGGGTTTCAAAATCCCAGCCGTTGTTTATATGATATTGTTCCTATAGAATAAACAGTCGCCTCGGATTATAGTGAACTTCTGGAGACTAACATTTTTGGTTCACTTTATCCAAGTTTCATTATATCCGATGACGTCAAAATTAAATAGAATTTATCCGGTTGATTTTATTAATATAGAGATACGGCAAAATACGTTAACAGCACGAACTGAAAACTTCAATATCTTTATTAGTTCTTTAAAAATCAATTATTTTCAAATGTTTCCTTTCGTACTTTTCATTACTTATTTCTCTAGATGCTTCCCTAGAGTTCTTGCGATCTCCGTACTTGATTCTGCATTTTCCTCTGTGACTAAGTATTGTAATGCAGTCTTGACACTTGACTGCAACTACTAGTAGTTGGAATCAGTCTGACACTGTCAAGACTGCATTGCAATACTTAGTAGTTCGTCACGTTGGCACCCTTCAAAGCGTCTTGCACTGTACCTTTCTTCGGAGGTACTTTACTTGCCTAATAACATACGAGATGCTTTCGGTGGCGGGATGGCACAAGCGACTAATGAAATTGATAGATTTTCCGCGGAACACGGACGATTTCGCCAGGCTGTGGTAATCGTGTGCTTCCTGTCGCCCACGCAGAACTCACAGCGTTTTATTCCGTGGAATATCAAGTGACAACGAGATTAAAAGTAAAGTAAGTTGCGCGTCGCAGCCGCCAGTTGCAGCCCACGCAGGAGACGACCTTTGTTTCTGCAGTGAAACCGAGTGGCGTACGGTCATCAGTAAGGTCCCCATTCCGAGATCGCTACCTTCACCTCAGGGGAGACTTCTATGGTTACGACGTTTGGCCGACGATATTTTTTTAATATTGCCAAGTGTTGGAATGTGTGGTACTGAGGCGATTTATATTCTTTTCCGCGGAGGATTAATTTCCAGGACGTCATATTTCGAACGTTCACTATAGCCGAGGTTCCGGTTCACTATAACCGAATCTTCTTATGCTTATTTGTAAAGTAATGTGGAACGGGACCATTGACTTAAGTTCACTATAACCGGAGTCGAATGTATTAATACCGTTGATCTTAGCTACATTCAGCAGATTCAGGAATGACCAAAGTAGTCGTCGCGCCCGAAAAGTCGCTGAAGCGTTGCGTAACCCGCAGGTGGCGGAGCAGCTGGTGTCGCGGGGCGCGGACGTGAACGGGGCGACGCCGCTGGGCCAGATGGCGCTGTTCTACGCGGTGCAGCTGGGCGACGAGGCGTTCGCGCGGTGGCTGCTGGCGCGCGGCGCCGACCCCGCCCCCTCCGCGGGCGCCGCCCACCCGGGCCACACGCCGCTGCACGCCAGCGTCAAGGACGGGGCGGTGGGCTGGCGGCGTCGACGCCGGCGGCCGCACCCCGCTCGGCTACGTCGCCACCGCGCCCAAGGAGCAGCGCCGGTGAGCCACGCGAAACCACCATCGTCTTCTTTTTCTTTCCCTTCTTCTATTTCTTTCTTCCTTTTATTGCTCTAGGTTTTTCTTTTACTTCTATTTATCCTCCGATTTCTTCTTATTCTCGTATTGCTTCTTTTCCTTCTATTTCTTGCTCGATTTCTTCTCGTGAAGATGAAGAATGTGAAGAAAAACGAAAAGAAAGCCTTCTTCTTCTTCTTCTTCTTCTTCTTCTTCTTCTTCTTCTTCTTCTTCTTCTTCTTCTTCTTCTTGTATTTCTTTTCATCTTTAATTATTTTATTTATTTCTTATTATGTTTCTCTTATTTATTTTTATTTTGCTTCTTCTATTTCTATTTGTTGTCCATTTTCCCCTCTTTCTTCTTGTATTTCTTCATAGGCTTACACTTTGTAGTTGGATTACGAATCATGAACAAATGCACCAAAATTTGGCAAGTAGCTTATGTTATCCATTCCACTAATTATCAATCAAAATATGTGAAAAAAAGAATAAAATACTTTGACAATATAGTATATCGTCGTGACGCGTTGGAGCAGTGGAAAAACATTAATCACGAGCCGAAGGTATCTTATTCGAATTCATGCGCTAAATTTCTTTCTATATGTAATCTGTGAGTCCAGTATGGAAATTTCTCTGTCCATTAGTATTTCTCTTAAAAGTGAAATTGGATTATTTTTATGAAAAATATACTTTTTTTCAATTTCAAATGAATATCAACCATTTCAGTTTTAAATCTTGTCCCAATTCTGAATTCTCTACTTACAGCTTTATCATGTTAGTACTTGTCTCAAGTCATTAATTTAACGTTCAACAACGTAACTGCAGCATGCGAGAGGCATACATTGGTATATATTGGGCACCGCGCAGGGACGCCGATGATGATCTGTCGACTCACGAGCTTCGGACGATCTCCGGTTTCGGAGATCTCGATTGGCAAAGCGGGGAGAATCCTCAGGGCGAGGCCTCTCCGAGTTAGCCTTGCAAAGATTGGTAGGTGGGACCGGGTGTACTTTGTTGCTTATAAATAAAAGAGGGAATAACATTGTTAACTATGTTGTTACTGAAGAGATTCCATCTCGTTTATTAAAACTAAAATTAGTCGCAGAAAATTAGCATGACATGAGAACATTAATAAAAAAAAGCAACACGTTAACAGGCGTGGTTCATTTCAGTATCAAATCACCACACCGAACAACATTGTTCTGTTGAATGAATCTCCACAGATAGAGAACACAATATCGAAATATTAATAAGTTGTTGGTATTGTAGCACTGTGGAACGATGGAGGCTGATGATGACTAAATGGCCACGACCATTTTGAATAGCATTCAAAATAAATAATTTTTCATGTTGTAGTTTTTGGCATACGTCAAATAACGACTTCTCCTTAACCGTACGTAGTACAATAGCACACTATTCATAAACTTTTATAATTTCACAGGGAACTGCTGAGGATCCTGCTGGACGCCGGCGCAGACCCTAACACACCGATTGTACGGGAGAAACCTATGACACTGCTGCATTCAGCAATGCTCTTTGGCGACATCGAAATGGCGGAACTACTGTTGAACGCGGGAGCTGATCCAAGTTTCAATGCGTTGGGTGGCATATCTCCCATGGACATGGCCCTGGATATGAAGGGATCGGGAATGCCCGAATTAATAGAAAAATGGGTTGCCGACAAAAGGCGCAGCGCAGAGACGTACCCGGCTGCAGAAGAGTCAAATAGCAGAGCAAATCCCGCTGGCGGTCACGAAGAAAACATTTTGGCTGGCGGGACCTTTGACAAACATGTCACTGTTATGAAACGAGGCATGGTGTCTTCCGCGAAACAAAACGCGGAAACAAAGAAAGAACCAAATGAAGGTACAATAGTAATTGAAGATGAGAGTGAAGAATTGAACGGAGAATTGTCTGCGAATGCAGTGTCTCATCAGGATCAAATCCCGCCTGCACTGTCCCGCGGGTTGCCTACTTCCTGGAACGAAGCGCTTCTCTCGGCAGCGCGGCGCGGGGATTCCCAGGCGATCGGCGCGCTCCTGGCGGCGAACGGCGCCGCGGACACGCTTGTCATGCTGGTGGGCGTATGGATGGCAAAAAAAATCTGATGTTTTCTTCAGATCGATATACCTGTCCAGAAACATCGATGATTTCAAAACAAAATTGTCATGATATAAATAAAATTTCCAGTGTCTATTTTATTTGTGGATTGCTCGCAATCAACAATCACTGACAACTGTCACTGTTGTCGATCTCCAGCCGGCATGAAACCGTTTGCTATTCGCAACCTTTCTTCAGTGTTGTTAACTTTTTTATTATTTTGTATGTTGTAATAACGTTAACTTAAATTTGAACCTAGATTTCACAGAACATTGATTAGATAATTAAGATGATAGTAAAATTTAGGCAGAATATACTTTCAATTAATATTGAAGTGTTATGTATCACATTGGGGCTGGTTTCACCAAACGAAGAGTAAGATTTACTCTGGAGTAAATCACGTTTACACGAGAGTATCTTCTTGGAGCGTTTCACCAACACTTTACTCGAGTGTAAATCGCATACACGAGAGAAAATTCGTGAGTAACTTCACACGGCGAAGATCCGTCGAGTAAAATAAGGAGTAAGCTTAGTTTTCAACGTGCGTGTACACCCGACGTGTTGTTATGGCTCGACGAATGCGAATGATGGTATTTGAAGATGATTCCGCGATGATTCGGAATATTGTCCTGTAAGCGAAGACAAAGATTTCCATTGTGTTTGACCAAATTATCAGCTCTTCTATTTTGAAGAATTGAAGCTGATTTACAAACGAATCATTTGCATTCTGAAAAAATAAATATAAAAAATATATTCAAATAGTAGAATCATTTCATAAACCCCATATATAGGATATGAAAAAAAATCTATTAAAAATCATTTACAACATGCAAGTACGTATTTTATTTGTTAAATAAATTGTGAAGTAAAACTCATCGGGGACATTATGAACTGTGGAGGACTTGGTAAATTTATTTTCCACCGATGTGGATACGAAATAACGATAGTAAATATATGACAAGAATAGGAAAAATAAGAACAATAGTACTTATTTATTTATTTATTTAGTCAAAAACAGTAATAAACTGTATATGACTATGGGGGAGATCATCTGCGTACGTTTTCTTGAGTTCCAGAATCCCTTTCCAACGTTTTAACAATAATAGTTGAAAGATGAATAAAAGTTTAAAAAATAAAACAAACAAATATTTCTTTTAAAAGAGTGAGGTTACAACATTTGAAAAACTAGACATTTTCGTACTAGGTCGTAATAATATACATTCGAAAACCTAGACTAAGAAATATTAAGAAATAAACATACAAAAACTAAGAAATAAGCTACGCAATCTGAAATCACCACACAAAACTAAGACCAAGACGACGCAAAGAACTCCAAATCTGAAATGAAAGGAAAGAACCAGAGGTTCCCGTTGGTCCGCAATGGTTCACAGCGTTACTCTCGTTCACGGCCTCTTGAATCGCTCTCTACTGTGTATGAAAAATTGCGTGTTCAGCGGGTACGCGGAGTAAATTGGGGAGTATGAAGCGTGAAGAAGCGTGGTGAAACACTAATATTTTACTCGAGAGTAACTATCGGGGAGTAATGCTTACTCTCGAGTAACTACTCTTAACTTTACTCGGCTGTTGGTGAAACCGACCCTAGAACCAGTACATTTTACTTATAAAAGTTTTGTTTTTAACGTGATATCTCAAGGTCACGCGCGAAGGTGGGAGAAGGAAGACTCGAATGGAGAGCTACGTCACTATAACTCCTGACTTCTACGGCTCCCTATTGGAGTATGACTTCCCTCTCCCTCTTTCGCGCGTGACTTTGATATGCCGCGTTTAAAAAGATCCTAGGATAGAAATGTTTCATTATACTAAAAAAATCGATATTTTATGATTACGTATTAAATAATTATATTGATTGTCTTAAATCGTAAGATACTGAAAACAACACATCTCTGTTTTCATTGTCATCGAAAACCTTTTGGTGACGCATCCCTAGGTGGGGTGGGGCGCGCGGCTCGACGGGCGGTCGGCGCTGGGGCGGACGGCGCTGCACGCGGCGGCGGCGAGCGGGCGGGCGCGCGCCGTGGAGTGGCTGGCGCGCTGCGGAGGCGCCGCCGCCAGCCGCGCCAAGGACGCGCGCGGCGCCACGCCCCTCGCGCTCGCCGCCGCCGCCGGCCACGAGGGCGCAGTGCGGGCGCTGCTGGACGTGGGCCCGCCCTCGGACGAGGACGACTTGGCAGAGGTAGGACTTGGTCGGGTTGGAAGGAAGAAGTTGAATTGTTCAGTTCAGTTGAATTGCCTGGCGCTCGCAGGCAAGCACCTGACAACTAGTGTACATTCTGACACCTCAAGGTCACGAGAGGGGGACGCTATCATCTAATCTGGAGCTTCGTTACGATTTAAATTGTTGGTATTGGAGCTGTGGATTGGATGACAATGCCCCCTCTCCTTCCAGCTCGCGACCTTGAGGCGCTACTATATAAATCAATGTATGTCGCCTTAATTGCTGTGCATTTCAAATGTTGAATTCGATAACACGATAACCTTCACTCATTTCCTACTATTCCAACCTTTTAATCTGCATATTCATTTTCAAATTCTCTCGAAATGAAAAATTCTCTGATATTGAACAAGAAAATGTTGTTTTGCATGCAAATGTAAATCTGAAATTCTGATATTTTTTCTCGTTTTTGGCATCTTTCCCCGCCGACCTGGGGTGGCCGAGGTGGCTAAGAGCGAACACCGACTCAGCGCTTCGGTCCGAAGGGTCGCGGGTTCGAGTCCCGCCTTGGGCATGGTTGTTTGTCCCTTGACTTTGTATGCGTTGTCGCGGAGAGTCTCGCGTTCTGCTGACTCCAGTTCAGAGGAGCCCGCAAGTGTGTTGGTCTAGTGTATGGTCGAATATGCGTCCCGAATATTGACACGTAAAGGGTAACCGGCTGTTGGCTGGATAAAAGCCCTAGAAAAAAATCTTTCCTCCTCTCTAAAACAGAATTTTCTTTCTTTTTGACGTTATTAAACGTTCCTATTACTACAAATTATTTCCTCTTAATGGTTGAGCATATTAGTTTCATGGGCGAATACTTATGAACGACAACTTAAAAAATTTTTAAGAAGTTATTAAATAATTAAAATTAGAGACATCACAGCGTAAGTCTAAATTGTCTAAAATATGAATACACTTTTGACCCAACGTACTTTTTGAGCCTAACTTCAAACATATGATAGAGTTTTACAAAAAAACAATGTCCTTCAGAATTATCCCGTGTAATCATGTGACTTACATCTTGTATGATATAGATTTCGTGATTACGGTAAATTGACGTTGTTGTCCATCGTAGCGGTATAGTGTGCTGCTAACTCTATATTCCTCTAATACATCTCATGTTGGTGGTGAGCTCTAGTCGAAGGAATTCGAATCTAGAGGATGTCAATGGGGACTTAGCGTTAACAGCATATCCAGCGACTCACTTCACATTTACTTCCATTTATCGACGTCTTCCAACGAAACGTTGGAGAAAAACCCTCTTTATATTTCTCACAAAGCAGGTCATAAATTGCCTTTAACATGCTTCATACGGTTTACGACACGCTGCGGGCCCACAACTTTAATAAATAGAGCGCATTGTTCAGACAGAGAGTGACGAATAGATGAGAAAGCCCCTTAGGAATCGTATTCCAACTGATTCATTCGCTCGAAAAATAGAATATCAGAAATTGAATTAAAGTAGGCTATTGTTTCACAATGAATGTTAATATCGAAAATAATATTTTGTGTACTCTCATTGTATAATTCTGTCATTAGATAGCTGCAAGCAGTTGCATAATGATGCTCATTACGATACAAATTTAATTATCATACATGTTCTTGAATAATCACAGAGTTGTTTACAAACAAAGTATTGACACATAATTAAGCATTGAAAATCGATCTAGTAAATATTCGTTCGATTATGAACGTACGTACATTAAAACTGCATGTTAAATTATGCTTGTATTTCTATTACTATTAAAAAAATTACGTTAAATATTATTTTAAATCAATTGGATCGTAATTTAATTTCGATCCAATTTGACTAGTGCAGTGATAAACCAAAGCCGCCTGCGGCAGGTATGTTAGGGTGCGGTTCACTAGGTAGCCATGGTTGAATTCTGCATGTCAACTGCCACGAAAACGATTCAAGGGTTTAAATTTTAATAGTTACCATAAGTCATAGAAAAAGTACAGTATGAAACTCGATGAAATGGGTATTAATACACTGCTGTAAAGTTTAGGATATCTCGTTCCTCGCTCGAATCGTAATATCAACTCGTGTATTAATACCCATATTACATCATCGCTTCATAATGTACCTGTCATAGTTTCTGCATTACTTTTAATGTAGTTACTTTAAAGTAATTACATTACATTACATACATTAAAGTAATTTTCATGTACGTAAATTAAATGTAATGTACGCATACAGTATGTGTACATTAAATTTAATGTATAACAGTCGTACATTAAATCTACACTGATTTTAATTTAAGCATTAAATTTAATGTACAGGTGCATTGATCTCCCTTTAATGTACAAGAAACATCAAATGTATGTACAGTCGTACATTACATGTACATTAAATTTAATGTAATTTCTGTCAGGGTACTGTTAAATGAGTGCGAAGATATTTTCTTATCATTTTCCAATTCCTCTATTCGCCTTGATGTACTTGTCAGGCGCTGCACGCCGCCGTGAGTGGCGGCCACGCCCCCTGCGTGCGCGCGCTGCTGGGCGGCGGCGCGAACCCGGACGCGGCGGACGGCGCGGGCACGCCGGCGCTGGGCGCGGCGGCGGCGAGCGGGCGCGCGGACGTGGTGGCGGCGCTGCTGGCCGGCGGCGCGGCGGTGGCGTGGCGCGCGGCGGCGGCGCGGGGCGAGGCCTGCGCGGCGCGGCGGTGGACGCGCGCGACGCCCGCGGCCGCGCGCCGCTCGAGCTGGCGGCGGCGGGCGGGCACGCGGCGGCGGCGGCGCTGCTGCTGGCCGGCGGGGCGCGCGCCCACGACGGCGCCGCCCTGCGCGCCGCGCTGCGCGCCCGCGCCGACACGCTCGCCCTGCGCCTGCTGCGCCGCGGCGCGCGCCCCGACGCGCCCCCGCGCCCCGACGACGACGACCCACGGCTGCCGCTGCAGGTGAGGCTTTAAGTCCACTCCGGGTTTGGTTTGGTTCTTTTTTTTCGTGTTTCCGGGCGCGTCAACTGCTTTGGTCATTAGTCCCGTTACTGTAGTGCATGTTTTTTCTCGGGAGATGGCGATGGTCTTCCCCCGCTGGATGGCGAGATCCGGCACCGACCTACCGTCGGCTAGTGTGTTTCCCCCTAACTAGGACTCTCCCATCAGCGGGGTACCGCCCCAGCCGGGACATGCTCTAAGCTCCCGACCGGTCTCCCGGAATATGTGGTAGTGTAGTGCATGTTAGTGTGTGTGTAAGGGGAGAGGATAGGACAAGGAAGAGGAAGGAAGATCGCGCGCGGTCCGTGGCCCATTTGGTAGGGTACTGCTCCGGCATTCGCCTGGTGTTCATCGGAGAAACCATGGAACACTACCGATCAGAGCAGCCGGCCGCTAGAATTCTCCTCCAGACAGCGAGTGAATGCAACCTAGCTGAAAAGCTAGTGTCGTAAATCCTGCCGCCGTCAGAACTCGGACCTAGGACCTCCCGGTCAGAGGCGCTGTAGTGACAGTTGATGCACTGAGATACCGCTCCCGGTTCCACTCCGGTATAGTGAACTTCTGCGGACTCTCTTGTTTGGTTCACTATATCCGATGATGTCAAAATTATATAGAATTCTCCACATTATTGATTTTATTAAAAGAGATACAGTAAAAATCATTAAGAGCACAATATCTTATTTGTTCTAAAAAATCAATTATTTTCATTGTTTGCTTCGTACACTTTTCATTAGTAATTGTCTACATCCTTCTCCAAAGTTCTGCTCTCCCATACTTGTTTCTGCATTGTCTTCTGGCTCGAACTATCGTAATGCAGTTTTAATACCTTTCATTTCTCTTCCACTGTTGGAACACCGTCCTACTCTGCGAAGGCCCTTCTACGCGCCTAATAACATACGAAATCCAATTAACTTCCAGGACTTATTTCCTATGTTCACTATAACCGAATCTTTTTATGCTTATTTGTAATGTAAGTGAAGTGAGAACAGTTCACTATAACTGAGGGTTCACTATATTCGAATTCACTATAACCGTAGTCGACTGTATTTAGTTCGTACAATTATTCACGTTGTAGATTCAACTATACGGTGTACTACATTGTGGAAGAACAAAGTGCTTAGTCACAGTCAGGACAGTGCTGCTTAGTTAAATACAATAATGCACGTATTCCCTACTTCATTAACACGGTATAACCCATGACGAATAGCGGAGATAATTAAATGAATGGTTGCGTTGACTACTGCATCGACTAATATTTACTAAACGAATAGTTTCTTTTCAGCAATCACAAACGCTGCTGAGTAATACGTATTAAGCAGAGACGTGGAAAGGAATATTTTCTTTCTATCCCTTCAGCCCAACTGGGGTTCCTGAGCAGTCGCGCATCCAACGGCCGCGTGATTTCGTACTTCCTTAACCAAGGTTACCTGGCAAACCCCAGCCAAGCAAAGCACTTACGGACGCAGGCTTGACTTTAGACTCCCGACAGTATTTATAACTTCAGTTTAGAATAAAACAAATAATTATTTGAAACCAATGAAATTCTAAAAACGTTCTTTATACATCGCATAATGATATGTACGACGTTGATTTCTCACAGTTCACATGGGCTCTAGAACCATTCGATTTGGTAAGAGTTTTGAGAACGCGCGCTTACTGAGCAGTGTTTAGTAAGGGTGACATGGAACGTAGATCTCACCGAATGATTTTATCTACGAAACATTCTATATAGTACTATTGACAATTCTCTTTGTTCATTTACTTACGATTCGCAATTGTTTGATTTACAAAACGAAACTAAATAATTTTTAGTGAATTTTACCACAGAAATAATTGTATTTACTATACGGTCGTTTACTAAACATGCGCAAACTCTGTGCAGCGCCACTGAGCGAGGGAAAGGAAGGATTCGTGTGTGACCGCTGTAGACACTGGCCGACGCATACCAGTCAAAACAACGTTCAGTGGTGCTTGCGAATAGGGATGCGGCATGGACAACAAACCTCGATGTTTCGAAATGTCTATTTTCATATTTAAAAAATCGATGTTTAAAACGCATTGAAAAAAAATAGTAACATTAATGTTCACATGCGGGTAGAGGAGCGATTTCATGTCCGGTGATCGTGTTTATTAATTTATGATTGAGATTTAGCGCACAAAACAAAGTTAAAAAAGAATTATTAAATTATTTTAATATGTATTAATTAACAAAACGGTTATTGCTTTAATGGACTGATGAAGTATAGCTCATGAATTTTCTTATCTCATTTTCATTTTCCGCGCAGATTGCTGGAGATGAAGGGCTGGAACTGGCTGTAATTGCCATAGTGCATAATATGATGGTTGCCTCAGGAGACCAGGAAAATCTGAACGCAGTCAAGGCAGTCTGCTTGGAGCAAACCAAGAACCTCCTCCTTCAAAATCCCACGGTGAGTGCTGTGGCATTACTAAGAACTCATGTGCGCTTCTGCACACACATCACATCAACAAACAAGCAACGTCTGACGTAATATCAGATTTGGTAATATATCACTTCAAACGTAGCTACTAAAATATCTTCATCCTTAATAAGAACTACATTACTTTTCGATTTTCAGAGGCTCTCAATAACTTGAAACTAAATTAAAATAAAAATGAAAAAACAACGAATCTTTGTAAATTTTCAATAGTAAGAATATTTCGTAAGATTTATTGGAAGGAAAATTAATTATATTGCCCTATGTTGCATGTTTTAGTGGAGCTAAAACAGCACGTACTTTCTCGTTCCTATTTTCGCGCAAAATTACGCGAAAAGTATAAATTTTCAAAAATTGCACATGACTTTATTTCAAAACCTATATTCAGATGAAACAGATTTCATTAAGGGAAAAATCTCTAAATCATAATTATAGTTGTAAGAAGACGCCAAAAAATTGAATTTTGAATTTTCAAAAATCAGGATTTTCAACGAATATGAGAACTGCACCATTCTCTTAAACGATCTTCACACTATCCAACAACAAAATTTAATAAAAAACGATGGACCCATTTTCTTGAATATTTGGAAAATGTCCCAGGATCTTCATGTAAAGTATCCCCCAAAATTAAAATATCGGTTTCAAATTCCAGAATCCGCGACATCAGCCAGAACGATTGGGGAATGTCGATTTTGAAGAAAATTAGCTGAACGGTTTAGGCGCTAGCGTTGACCACAGACGGGCAGAAGTACGGCCAGAAGGACGGACAGACGGACGGACAGACGCACGGACAGACGGACGGACAGACGGATAGACGGACGGACAGACGGACGGACAGACTGAAGGACGGGTAGATGGACGGACAGACGGATCGACAGGAGATGGATGGACAGACGGATGGACAGACTGAAGCACGGGTAGATGGACGGACAGACGGATCGACAGACAGTCGTTTTGTCGTCATTCCATTTTTCGGTATCAAGGACCCACAAAACATGGATTCTGGCTACACTAGATGTTAGAGAATTTTTTCGTCTAAATTAAGCAACTGAATTTATCCACTTTTGCGATACCAGGGCCCTGTAATAAGAATGTTTACCAAAAATTCGTGATTTTTACACAACTTTACATAACTTTGACTCTACTGCGTAAGCGGAAGAGAGAAAGTAAAAATCCATTATGTTCAACGCAATGGAGTCAAATGAAAAAACACTTTCCCATAATAAATATTTCTACTTGATGGGTTTATTGTAATTCTAAATTGCTTATCACTTGTTCACTAACATTGCGAACGTATCTTAACTCATGACTAGAAGAAATATTCTTAGATTTATGAAGATAACCGGCGATTTTATAGGTTAATTTCAAAGACGTTTTAGGTTATCAGTAAGAAAAGGATTTCTATCCCTAAAAAATCTTAAAATATGCTTTTAAAATATGCATTATGAACTAATAATTCTGAAATATGCACTTAATTGCAATTAAAATTACAATATTTCATTTCCCTGTAAACCATTCTTGATCAAATTCATGAGAAGCATGCTTGGAAAGAAACATATATTTTTAAACAAACATAATCTTCCCTACTTCGCGAGAGAAATAATTGAAGTAAATATTCACCTTATGAAGTAGTACATTATACGTGTTCTTGTAGTTCTTCTGACTGGATTAAAAAATATATTATCAAGAAATATTCCACATTTGCAGAAGTATTTTATCATCTCTATAAAACAAAAAAAACGCAAATGTGACAGGCTCTTTAGAATCAATGAAAGCTCACAAAGAAATATAATCTATGAAGAGATTAAACATTTAAATAGATAAGTCTGTATTTTAGGAAAATAAGCAAAATATGCGTCTAAAATTACCTGAATAGGCACCACCAGGGGATATCGCAATACCCAAAGGCACTAACATATTAATCGACGTATCATCGAATACTAACCAAACGTAAAGAAATGTCACTTGGCTATGCACTGAAGCAGCGGACAAAGCTATGCCAAATGCAAGACTTGCGCCCCTGGTGAGGCGTGTGCGCAGGGCGCGGCGGTGCGCGCGCTGGCGGAGTGGGCGGAGCTGGCGGAGCTGATGGGGGGCGGCCGTCGACGGCGGGGGCGGCCTTCCGCGCTGCACGCCGCCGCCTTCAAGGGCCACGCGCACCTCGTCGAGCTCTTGGTGAGATGGCGCGAAAGGCCGCGCATGCGCCATGGCCTACTAGCAGCGTCCCGGCCTCGCGGCCATGGGTTAAGGGAGTACGTGTGGTTTGCACGAAGACATCCCCACGCAGCATTCTGGTCTTCTCAACCTGGGAAGTGAGTTTTCTCTTTTCCACACAGCTACATATAGTGAGACATTGCAAGGAAAACGCGCATTAAGATCTTGCCCGACCGGGAATCGAACCCGAGGTCGCAACATGGAAAGCTGACCAACGAGCTAAACCACGAAGGCGAGATAATAGTAGTTTGTGCATTTAGTTTATAAAGTTAAGCTTTATTGCATGAGTATTTTTTTGAAAACGAGCAAGCTTTCAATTTGTACGAATGCAATTAAAATTAAAACGCTATTTCTTGTATAACAGCATTATAATTGTATATGAGAATCAAACTTAATTTTGCGAATCAACTTTCTTGTGACGTCTCGGGTATTTGACATCAGTGCGAGAAATCTGTACTCGGCGGTTCCGTTCAGTGCTACCTCCCCACAATTCACTCGCTGCGATTGGCTGAATTGTAATGATGCAATTGTTAGTGCCGTAAAATCTAATACGTTATCCTTTGTGCCGTAAAATGCCCTTTTCTGAACTATTTCTTGCTACAGAAAAGGTAATTAATAATGATGATTTACCAAAAAAGGAAAATAAAATACTTGTTGTTCGGTAAAGAAAGAAATAGAGAAAAAAAAACTGGCGGCGCTTGCAATGGCTGAAATTATGAGATGCCATCCGCAATTACGTATCTTTTCACATGATCTTGCAATGAATTGAAAGACACTTCTCACCACTAGTATCAGAACACATACTGTGTAGTGAAGTAGTGCCACAAGTGATAGCGACACCGCTTGTTGTAATAGGGGAGCGGGTTCGAGTCCCAATCACATTCTTTTTTTAATTGGTTTTTGTAAAAAATATATGCATTAGAAATAATGCGTTGAACATTCTCAAGGTTTTTTTATGTAAACACAGAACCGCAAGGCCCGATCCTCAACGCTACCTAGAAAATGGTTGTGTGATAAAGAGTCAACCTAGCGCTAAAAATAATTTTGACATAAAAGAACTTTTGTAGGGAAACTGCTTATCCTTCTCTAATTAGAAGTGGTAGATGATGAACAACGCCACGAACCTACTGCAAATAAAACCTCTTGTCTACACTCCTTGGACCGTATGACAAGGGTATAGCCGAATAAGGCGGTGAAAAGTGCCCACAAACCAAATTTATAATCGCGATGCTCATATGAAAGAGAATACAAAATTACGTAGATTCACAAAAAATCAGCATCCTAGGACAATATGTTGCAGAGATACAACGAGAAACGTTTTTGCACGTTTTATTTTTTTCTAGGCATTTATTGCGTGTATGAGACTGAAAAATATTGCAGAGACGGGGAAACATTGTTCAATTTGAAGGAATTATTCTCATTGAATTGTTAACGAAATTTCATATAGAAACCGATAAATAAATGTTTTAAATTTCTTTTTCAACGTGATAACGTTGAAGTACTGTCTCAATTTTCCCCCTAAAATGGGTCTAATAACATTTTATAACATATATTTTTTCAGATTTTTAAACAATGTGGACGGTAGTAAAAAAACATTAAAACCAATTGTTGCAGTTTAAACATTTGGGGCACTTTTCACCGCCTTATTCGGCTATACCCCTTTGTGTATTTCTTTCCAACCCACCGCGCCGGGCCATTTTCAGACTCGAACCGCACACAAGTCGCAATGTTGCCCACGTTCCAAAAAAAGGCAGGGACCGCAAAAGGTGGCTCAGGGCATCAACTGATGTCACCGCAGTGCCTACGACCGAGCGGCCCTACGTCCGAGTTCCGACGATGGCAGGATTTTCGACTAGCTTGTCAGCTAGGTCCAAATCGGTCGCTGTCCGCAGGCGAATTCTAGCGGCCGGCTGCTCTGATCGGCAGTTTCCCGTAGTTTCTCCGATCAACACCAGGCGAATGCTGGAGTTGATCTCCTTTCCCTTGCCCTATCGTCACCCCTTACTAACACACCCTTACACTAACACGCACTACACTACAACACATGCCGGGTCGGGGACTTAAAACTTGTCCCGGCTGGAGCGGTGACCCGCTCGTGGGAGTTACTTAGTTGGGGAAAACCCCACTAGCTGGCACCGGGAGCGGTAGCTCAGTGCATCAACTGATGTCACTGCAGCGCCTCTGACCGGGAGGTCCTAGGTTCGAGTCCCGACAGCGGCAGGATTTTCGACACTAGCTTTTCAGCTAGGTCGAATTCAGTCGCCGCCTGGAGGAGAATTCTAGCGGCCGGCTCCTCTGATCGGTAGTTTTCCGTGGTTTCTCCGATCAACACCAGGCGAATGCCCGAGCAGTACCCTACCAAACGGGCCACGGACCGCGCGCGATCTGTCTTTCCTCTTCCCTGTCCTATCCTCTCCCCTTACACACGCACTTACACTAACATGCACTACACTACCACATATTCCGGGAGACCGGTCGAGAGCTTCGAGCTTGTCCCGGCTGGGGCGGTGCCCCGCTGGTGGGAGAGTCCTGGTTAAGGGGAAACCCTACTAACCGAGGGTAGGTCGGCGCCGAATCTGGCCAACCAGCGGGGGAAGACCGCCGCCATCTCCAGAGAAACAAACATGCACTACACTAACGGGACTAATGACCAAAGCAGTTGACGCACCCGGAAACACGAAAAAAACCAACCAAACCAATCCATTAGCTGGCAGGTCGCCGACCAATCTCACCGCGCATCTTTTTAGCAATCCACCACGCAAAGGAGGCAGGGCAACATGCGGAGTGGCGTGCGCTTGCGCAGGTGGCGCGCGGGGCGAGCGTGGACGCGCGCGGGGGCAGCGCGGGGCGCACGCCGCTGCACATCGCCGCCTCCCTGGGCGACGCGGCCTTCGTGCGGCGCCTGCTCCACGCCGGGGCGGCCGTGGACGCCGGCGACCACCAGGGCGCCACGCCCGCCTGCCTCGCCGCGCGCGAAGGACACCTCCAGGTGCGTGCGGACGGCGCAACCAATGGCGCGTGAACCAAGTACAGTGGAGACGACCCGGATGGACGAGATCGCTAAGGCAGTAGTGCCGTGGCGATCTCGGGCCGTGGTTGTATTTGTGTTGTTAGTCCTTTCATCCCTCATCATCACCCTCTCACTTCATTCAGTATACAGATGCTCTAAACGTTAAATCAATAGTGGTCGCTAATGATGTCGTAGTTAATGCGACCTTTCAATAATAAGAAATATTATTTAAAAAACTATAGAAGAGTCCGAGCCTTGCCAATTCGAGATTCCATGCAATAAGAGATGCCCTGATGTGCATCAGGTCACCAAATAAGCGGCAATAATCAAGAGCGTCTCTTGAAGGTTTGGCAACACTGCCTCGAAAGTCACGAGTATGGCGGTCAGTGCCAGTGTCAATCTGTCTGCCACTCTGTTGCGAGCGGTTCGTGCTCCTGTATGTATGTAGGAATGCTTCTATAATTTTAATAGAATGTTTTATCACATGTCTGACTTCATTATACATTTAGATGAAAATTCTGGTATGTATTTTCCTTTTTTTGTGTAATCCGAGGTTTATGAAATCCGAGATACCATCAGCACCAATTATCTCGGATAATCGCGACTCTACTGTATGTATGTTGCATGAATACAAAATTAAAACAAATATTAAATTTACCAAAAATCCCTATATAGTATTTGAGTAACTCCTCGACTGTGCGGGCATGCGATTGCGTCACTCTCGGTTAGCTACTTCCCGTGCGCTAATTAAGATTTCGACGCGTCTCGGTCTCCTGAAGGGGAACTGATCATTTGTTTTCGGGTCATAGAGGAAGTTTTGGAAGAAGTCTTGGAAGAATACTGGGAAGAATTCTGGGAAGACAAAGAAAACGAGTATTTCCTTTCACGGAAACGAAGAATTTCCTTTCGCGGAAAATGAACTAAATGAGTGGAGGACCTATTGAGTTGCACGGATCAGTCGGCCGTGGGTGCATGACTTCCAGAAGAGCATAGCGCTGTCCTCGAGCCGGTCGTTGCGTCTGGGCTGCGGGGACCAGCCTTATGTCTTCAGAGACTATGGAGAAGACGATAATTTTATATGAGAAAGCAGGATAAGCCAAATGACCCGGTGGTGCATTAGATAAATACGTGTTTGCCAACAACATCGCGTCGTTTTCAAATTGATTTTAAAAATATGTACTAGGACAAACTGAAAGAAAAACATTTCGCAATAACTCTTGACGAAGTCAATTTTATGAAACAATTACATTACCTAAGTTCAGAAATCCAAAGTTAGAAATCGTGCTCAATGTCACAAAATAATTGGAAAATTTATGTGGTTAGTTCGCAATGCTGGCAAAACGTGTACATGATGGCAAAACATCTTAATTGAACAAAGAGGAGTGTGAACCGAAGAAAGAAAGAAAAAAAGAAAAGCCAAACAACTGGAGAAAGTTTAAAGCGTCGGCGACGCCACACTAGCTAGTAAAAAGCAGTCGAACAATGAATAGTGAAATTTTCGCCAACCGAGCAGTAATAACGGGAAAAGTATGTTTACTCACAATTATGTAGGACAAAGAGCGTATTGTTATATTAATGACCTTCAGCAGCAAAAAATGCTGTTGAACAAAACCACGCAAAGTGGTTTTTCAAAAGTAACAAAGCACACTCGTATAACACTGCAATACATTAAATATAATAAAAATATATGCCAGGAATACTACATTAACATAGTGTCGTGACACACACACACACACGGTTTCATTCCGCATCACTGAATAGCAAGGCCTCTTCCTTCAAGGAGCCTTGCCATCCCATGACGTCAATTCAGTCGTAAGCACAGACGCACTGAGTGTGAGTCGATAGATACAGTCGATATTCAGACAATAGGTGCAGTACGAGAATAGGCGGAATAACACAATCAAATATTTAACTTTTTCAGTAAAAAACGAAACTATTTATTTATTTATTTTTTATTTATTTTCTCTGAGTTTTTGGGTATCTAACGAAATCATCGACTCCTCTAACGTGGTTGGACAATGCATACTTTCAATTTCTTTTCCACTGGTAATTTATATAATCAAATTTAAGCTATAGTTTTAGGTAGTTTGTGTTATTTTAACGTTCCTTCTCTAGCTACTGAAAGCGCTAGGCAGTTGCACTGTATTACGCTCAGAATATAAACTTCCACCTTCAAAGAGCAACAGGGAGTCTGCCTTCACAAAGCTACATAGTTACTTTGAAGAGGAAATGAGAAAAATCGTCGTTGTTTTTTAACTTCAGCACTCTCCGTATTCACCGGCCGTCACGTGTTTCAAACGATGACGAAGAACACACCTGCCTTTACCTGGGACCTAATACATATACATATACACGCACTGCAATTATGCCCAATACTAGTTAACAGTTACAAGTGTTTACTTTTAACCCTACAAAGAAAGTTCTTCAAGGGTATGTTCTCTTAGTTAAGAATATATATTAATATTAAGTACGCTATATTCGACTGTATATAGTTTCTGTATTTATAAAAAGTATTTGAATACTATGGGAACGTTATTAAGGGAACAAAGGCTTAACCAGCTAAATCATAACCCGATTTGGGTGACTACGATTGTCGGTTAAAAGGAAGTGAACTGTAGTTATGTAAACTTCTCCCAGATAAAATTATTTAAAACAGAAGACAGATCCCAATAATTGCATTTTTACCTATGAACACATAGTGTTTTTCTATAAGTATTGGGAACATAATTATCTTTTCTTGATACAAAAACCCAGAATCCATTATGTAAATATTCAACGAATACACCAAAGAGAATATTCGATGTTGAAGTTGCTGGAGACAGGAATAGAACGTTTTCGAATAATCGATTCCGAGTCCACTATTTTCCAGGCCATACATCAATTCAGAATAGAAGAATAAATCAAGAAAGTATTGATAACTGAAAATTCTTGAGGCGCTGTTGAGTGCCATAGACAACAGGGACCCAGTTACATCGAAAATAGAAAAGAGTTAATGATTTTCATGACGATAACTCGAAGAACATTATTATTATTATTATTATTATTATTATTATTATTATTATTATTATTATTATTATTGATAATCCTACTGTTCTGATAAAACGCGGTTAACGTATCGTCTGCACCTGAGGCAGATATCTTCAGTGGCAATGGAATAATAACTGTAGACCCGTCTTGGTTGTCACCCAGCAGACAAGTGATCCGCACCTCTAAAACTGTCTGAATCACGAACTGGAAACGGCGGAGTCCCAACCACATCGAAGAAACGATTCCAACGAGTCGCTTCTTTACGTATCAATGAATCGCTTCATAATCATGACTATCGGGCGCAGTGGCTCGAGCGTAGCGCGCTGACTTCGCGTACGGGAGGCCGGGTTCAATCTCCGTGCCGGCCATCCTGACCAAATTTTCTTCGTGGTTTCCCTCGGTCATCCAGGCGAATGGTTCTGTTGAAAGGTCACCACCGCGAAACTGGCGTGGCGAACCGAATTCGTTAACGTCATGTCATGAAGGTCGAGACATGACGGATTCTTGATTGGGTGGCCGAGTAGGAATCCCGGGATCTAACGGCGCCGAGATCAATTACCGTCTTTACGGGACATGTAATGGCTAAATACAAATACTAATGTCTGATTAGAGGCTTCCCAAATGAAAATCTTAAGAGTTCTACTGGGTCTAACTTGAGAGATAGAGTTCGAAACGAAAATCAAGGTTAAATATTGATAGTGTAGTAAATGACATTAAAAAATATCAACAGAAATGGTTCCGGTAAACGGGATGGAGACAGACTGGAAACGTAAGCTCTCGTATATAAACCTAAGGGTTACAAAGATTTAGGTAGACCTAGTGGTCAGAGCAGTTCTCAGTCTCGGAACGGGCCATTGGTCACAACACTTATCAAGAAGAAGAAAAAGAAGAGACCCGGGCGGTAGTGCCGTAGCTAGACAATTTTGGGTCCGGGTCCATGCTGAAACGTACGTCCCCCAACCCCCTGAAATAAATGCGAAAGTTTATCAAGAAACTATATGAGTTATTATTTCAACAAATAACAAGATTATAAATTTAAAATAGAAAAACTTTTGGAAAATATTTTAAATAATAGTTTTTAGGAAAACTATTTAGTGATCAAATAATACAATTTCCACGTTAAGCTTAAAACGCTTATCAACTAACATGTTAAATTCATGAAATAATAAATATTAATTTCAGTCGAACCTGTTTTAATGTTAGCGTCATTTTATTCATTTCATATAGTCCTACCTTATTAGTAATGACTATAATTAACTATTTAAGGTAAAAAATTAATTGAAAATTTTATGAAATATCAGACCGCGTCTTATATTACGATAACGATTCTCTAGAGTTCTAATTTCTTTTTCAATTTTTTACTAACTAGCGAACCCGTGCGAAAACTTTCGCATGTTAAACCCCACACTCTTCCGTATTTTTCCATTTCCATATTAAGCCTGTAAAATGTCTTCAAGACATCTTATTTTCCGTCACTTGTTCTACATGTATCCTTGTAATTGATAACAATAAAATACACCCTTGTCAACACAAACTATTCTTATTTCATGTTATTATCGAGCAAGAGGTACACTGTGTAATTAAATCGCGTAGAATATCTCTTAGTTTAATTTCACATACAGTTGCAGATTCTTCAGGCTCTGAACAGGAGGGGCAGAATCTAGAAGCGTCGAACCAGCATAAATGTCAAAGTAATGTAATAAATGTTCAAGAAAATCTCATTCTGTAGATTAATGTGTGAGGAATGTTTCTTTGCTGCCTTTGGCCTCAAAAGACTCTAGGTTAAGACCATAGAATGCTTTGTTTTGGAGTTATTTAACTATACAGGTTTTGATAATGATGTCGTGTGACGCGGGTTGCATTTGACATGACTATTTAGTTGTTGTTTTCTCCAACAAATACGTCCCATTTTTAAACTCAAAGTGCAATTCGTCAATTCGCCACGTCTCCGTGAAATTCTCTTTCTTTAGAGACCTCATTGGTAAGTATTGGTTGCGCGTGAGGCAGCTGCAAGAGGTATGTATACTACTGAAATAATGCATTAGATGATTTGTACTCATGAGTCCCCTCATCAGGCCTTTGACTTGCGAGGTCCCGGGCGATCGTCCGGCGTACCCTTAAGCCTGTTTTACACGGTTATTTTTTCATCATTT
The DNA here is from genome assembly GCA_964035755.1 of Teleogryllus oceanicus. NCBI lineage: Eukaryota > Metazoa > Arthropoda > Insecta > Orthoptera > Gryllidae > Teleogryllus > Teleogryllus oceanicus. The sequence goes on from CAXIVR010000002.1 coordinate 130,511,960, forward strand.
CCCGTCGATACTGAGCAGACTGGATGTAATTTGTACGAAAAAATGATGCATGCTTCATTTTTCCGTACAGATTTCATCCAGTTAGACTACAGCGCCCAAGTGTCACTTTATGGAACTTTCTTCGATTGCGTGAGTTCTCCGGCAGGGAGTGTATATTTATCTGGTGCGTAGCGTGGGCACGTGCTGTTTGTGATATTGAGTCTTCGCGTTCAGTGATCCCTCTCGCAAATAAAACCACAATATCTCACACATCTTTCTACTCCTTACTCTGCGAATTCGTAACTATCTGATCATTCTTCCCGCTAATTTAATGTGTTTCTGTGAATGCGATGTTCAACTGTTAAACTTCCAGCGCTTTTTGCGGCGTTTGGAGGAAGTATTTTCATCACGATTACGTACAGACCAGGAATGTGTAAAACGTGTGTAAAACGTTGGAATCACGTTCATCCAGTTTCGGAACACATGAACCGAACGTCCTTTTTCCATCCAGTTTCTGTCCAGAAAAATGATGAAAAAATAACCGTGTAAAACAGGCTTTACGAAGCGCCGGCGCTGGCTGGCGGGCGGCGTGCGCAGGTGCTGGAGGCGCTGGCGGCGGCGGGGGCGCAGCTGGGGCGCGCGCTCGCCGACGGCCGGACGGCGCTGCACGTGGCGGCGCGGGCGGGCCGCGCCCCTCCTCGCCGGCTCGTCCGCTGCGCCGGCGCCGACCTCCACGCCACGGTGAATCACGCACTTGTCACTTTCTCGCTACACAACAGGGTCCTCGTAACGAAAATGTGGAAAAAATACAGTAGCCAAATTTAGAAAAAAAACAAAATCCTCTAACACGTGGTGTAGTCAGAATCCACGTTTTCTGGGTCCTTGGTACCGAAAAATCTATTGACAGCATAACGTCTGTCTGTAAACTACGCTAGCGGCTAAACCGTTCAGCCGATTTTCTTCAAACTGATATTCCCAATCGATCTGGATGATGTTGGGGCCCCTTGAATTAAAATTTTGGGGGTACTTTACAAGACGCCCCTGGACATTTTCCCGATGTTCAAAAAATGACTCCATCCTTTTTGATTGGTTGAGTACATTCCAAAGCATTTTTACGGCAATGCATGAGGCAACAGGGACTCAAAAATATGCTTAAGACATAACAAGAACGACTCTTTGCAGTCATTATGGTGGTCTCAAAAATGTAGTATTCAATTCCATTCTAGAAAACGTGTTTCAATATCTTGTAAAATTCAAATGACAAAAGTAAACCATACATAAATGTATTCGCGTGAATCCCTCAAGAACGTCCATGAAAACCGCATTTCAAAATCTTTAACCATTCAAAAATAGCAGGCGGTGCCAAAGTTTCGTTAACATGAACAAGCAAAAAGCAGAAAACTAAAAGTAAAAGTTAGTTTTAAGATTTTTTAAAGATTTTTTATTTTAAAACATTTTTGTATTCCACCATCGCAATACAGTCGATGGTATTTAGCGTTGCCAACCTTCCTGCATTTGAGAGGACAGTCCTTAACTCAGCTCAATTGTCCTCTCGTCCTCCTTTGCATTTTAAATGACCTCTTTTTAGTAGATTTTTAACATTTGTTGTCATTTATTTTATCACAAGACTAACATCTGCAACGTTGTGTCGTATATAAATTTAAAATAGAAAACCTGAAACATCCTTTTTCTGAGCGTCTAACACGCAGGCATGATAGTGTCTCTGTCTAGCGACTAAAATAAAAAAGAGACGCTCTTCTTCTGCATTTTGTAAACATTTTTTCCCACTTAAATCGCAAATGGAAAGAAGAAAGAAAGAACTGATGTTAGTCTAAATAAATATTTATAAAAATACGTGTTGATCCGGTTTGTATGCTTTTCTTTTATTGAGGGTCCTCCCTTTTACATGAACATTGTTGGCAACCCCACGGCCCTCTGTGCAACGCGCGTCTTCGGCAGGACGCCGCCGGGCGGACGGCTGTGCACTGGGCGGCGCTGGGCGGGCACGCGGAGGCGACGCGGGCGCTGCTGGCGATGGGCGCGGCGGCGGGCGCGCGGGACGCCGACGGCGCCACGGCGCTGCAGCTGGCGGCGGCCGCGGGCCACACCGACGCCCTGGCGGCGCTGCTGGCGGCGGCCGAGGAGGCCTCGCGGCGGCCCGTCGGGGACGCGCGCGCTGCTCGGCAGCAGCCGCCGGCCACCGCCGCGCCGTGGGCTGCTGCTGCTGCGCTCGGGAGCGCGCCCCGACCACGGTGGGTGCCCGACCACGCCCCTTCGGCGCATCTGTTGCTTCGTTGATGGGGTTCATTGATTGTTAGTGTTTCCGGGCTCGTCCCCTGCGAAGGTCATTAGTCCCACAACTGTAGTGCATGTTTGTCCTCTGGAGGTGGTCTTCCGCCGCTGAATAGCGAGATCCGGCGCCGACCTACCGTCGGGTAGCCCAACCAGCTATATCCCATCAGCGTGACACCGCCCCTGCAGGGACAAGCTCTAAGCTCCCAAACGCTCTCCCAGGGTGTGTGGTAGTGTAGTGCAGGTTAGTGTGAATGTAAGGGGTAAGGATAGGACACACAAGAAGTAGGAAAGATCGCGCGCGCTCCGTGGCCCGTTTTTTAGACTACTGCTCCGTAATTGGGCTGGTGTTGATCGGAGAAGTAACGGAAAAGTACCGACCCGAGCAGCCAGCCGCTGGGATTCTCTCCCAGACAGCTTCTGAACTCGACCCAGATGGCAAGCTAATGTCGAAAATCCTGCCACCACGCACTGGTTGAATCGGGCCAAAACCCTGGCCATAATGGCAAAATTTAAAGTGCGCGTTCGGAATTCTGACTTAGCAAATCTCGTTCGAAGACATGGGAGCATATTACTTCACTCCAAAAGTTATTTCAATCATTTTTCTTCTTCGCGGTCTCGTAAAGTCACCGTTGGTCGAAACACTCAATTTATTAATTCTTGTCAATGCAATGTGAAATTTAAAAAAAGTGTTTACATTTTTTGTGGATTATTTTTGTATTTCCGAATAGAAGAACTAGATTTATTTTAGAAAAAGTGTCAAATAATCTTATGTTTAATACGTCTGAATTCTAACGTATAGAGCGTAACCTGTATTGCGGTCCCCTGTATTGTGGATTATATTTTTGTCCTGCATTTTCCTGCCTTAATCATTTTTCTTTATTTATCAAGTAGAATGCTTTAATCAGAATAACACACATTTAGTTGCACATACCTGCACATTTTTGTTTTATAACTTTTTTACTGCAATGCTACATAGTAACATTTAACACTAGATCTCCCGGAATTACCTTCTACGCTACAGGGAGTTATTTTTTCTGTATATTTTTTTTTCGATTTCTTCCTCTTATAATTACTTTTAACAAGAAAATTACTGATATATTTTTTTGGGATCATAACAAATTAACCCCCGCGAGAACTATTGTATCCATTTTCTACATATCATTATTTTTATGTCAGTTAGCATTTCCAAACCGTCATTTTGAATTTTAAATTTATTTGATATTCGAAATCAGTGATCTCCAGAACCCCATATGTACATTTTTATCATTTTTGTTTGTTTTTAAATGAGTAGATCCGTCATTTTGAAGCCCCATTTTGAATTTTGAAATGTATTTATGATATTCAAATTCAGCGAACTCAAAAACCCATTGAAGTCCATTTTTACGCTAATCCACTCGCATTTGCTGTTGTGGCTAGGTTTTATGACCGATTCAACCACTGTGCACCGTCGGGACTCGAACCTAGGAGCTTCTGATGCCCTGAGCTATCTCCCCCGGTACCATGGTGGGTGCACGGCCCTTCGGTGTTGGTGTTTCGCTTCAACACGCCCCCGCAGCTTACTGGATGTGATAGATCAGTGACGACATCTGTTGACCCTGCAGCTCTGTTGCCTTCGAGGACGCAGGTTTCAAGCCTAAAAGGTGTGGGATTTTTACCCTTTACATAGCTACGACGAAATTAACAGCTGTAGCGCTCTAAACACGCACATTCTAGCGACCGGCTGGTCTGATTGGTAGTTTTCTGTGATTTCTCACACCAAGCGAATGCCGACCCAATACTTTAACAAACGGGCCACCGACGGCGCGCGATCTCTCGTTTCAGCTCTGCCCCTCCCCCCTTTGCACGCAAGTATATACTTACATTTGCACGCAATACATGTCGGAACCTTGTTCCGCCTGGAGCAATGCCCCTCTGGTGGAGATATGTGTAGGGGTAAATCTAGTAAGCAGTCGTGGAAGCCACATTCCAACGGGGGAATAATTGCACTATATTCAGGGATTTAACATGCTTAAGCGACTAATGACCATAGAAGCTGACGAACCCGTAAAAACTAAATACTAACTCTGGGTTCAAATTGAGGTGGCTGCAACCGCAAATTGCTGGTGCGCAGCAAGTTTTCTCGATATTCTCCCCTTTCCTTGGCCTCTATTTTAATATATACAGATCTCTCTTTCATATCAATATCACCGTCATCATCATCGTTAAATGTATTTTGTTTTAATGGGAACAATATCAGCTTTAGCTCTAGACAAAAATAATCAGTACCATGCCAGCACGCTAATAGATTTGAAGGAAGTTTCCTTGGAGTTATCGCGTGTCCTCTGCTTTTCATTCTACGACAAATTTATATAATAGACCATCACTGGTTAACTCCTAAAGCTCAGATTTAATATTATCATAAGCCATAATTTTAATATAATTAAAATTTTACAAATAGAATCAACAGAAGATATCTGTGGCAAACCTTTCGTTAAGTGTTTCGGACGGTTGGCTTAAACGTTTCGACTGTTTTGGACGGTTGGCTTAAAATGGCCACTCGACTTCTTTTTGTAATGATTTACAAAACATCACTTTTTGCATTGTGCACATTGATTTTTGTGGCGCACTGACGACGCGGAGAGTGACGTGCATGTCCAGGAGACGTCAAAGTCAATAAAAATAACGCGCTATTGTGCGAAAATAAGCCGTTGTCTCGCTTCGTTAACATGAAGAGCTGGAAACCAAAATGCTGTGCATGAGATGTTCATTATTTCCTCCTTTGACAATAAAAATCTGTACTAAGAGAAAGAGCAAAGCTGCATTGAAATCGGCGGATCAACTTCAGATGTTGTCATCGAACATACATGCTTCTGTTTAGCGTATTTTTTTTCACTTACATCAGATTTCAATCACTAGAATAGCTGATGTTTAAGATTTAACAATTTAAAATTAATAATAGATACTAGTATTTTTTTAAATAATTCATTAGACAAACACTTTTTGAACACTGGAATGGCTCTTGGGCAGCGTACTAGCTCCCCGTGGTGTGATCCCAGCTTTGATTCCCGGTCGAGGCAAAAATAGTTGTGGTCTTCCTTTATAATTGTCTCAGTTTCTGTAGTTGTGGGACGAAGAAAATCTCAGGCAGGCGGAGTTTGCTAGTTGGGGTGAAGGGAATACATCATGTTCGCCACATGTCTCTCTTAGCGTCGGAATTAAGACTAAGCCCAGGCTTGGGGGACACCGTTAGGTAGCCGGCAGAGTCAGGCAGTCGACCCAAAACGCCAAATACAGTTCATACAAACACTTTTTCGATACTGCGATTAATGATAAAAGTTACTGGTGACAATCATAAGGCAGTAGGACACAAAGTAACTCAGACTGTGTAAAAAGGAGAATGTAGTTTTCGTCATTCACGAACGGCTTTCTTGCGTTTAAACGATAAACTAACGTTGTTTGAAATAAACAAATTAACATATTTAACAATTTCATTTAATATGAAAAAATCCTTATATAGTGCGGTATATAGTATAACTTGCGTCCTTTCGTCTGTCCTTCATTGACGGTTACATCTCGTCTGGTCCACAAACCGATGCAAATAAGAGGTCATTCGATGCGACTCGATCTGGTGGGAAACGTTTTATGAATTCATCCAGAAGATTCAAAGAAATGTCATAAAATAGTTATTTATGATCAAGGCCGAAAAATGAATGATTTGGAACATTATTTTTCTAAAAGATCTTCTAACTTTTTTCGCGTAACTTTCTGTTTCTGAGAATACACGAACCAGGCAAATTTATTTAATTATTTTTTACTGACGTTATAGCTTGTTATTGCCTTCCATATGGAGTTCGATATACGTTCCATAACTTACCTGGATCGAGAGGACCGGGTTACGAGGGAAATATGAAAACTTTGAATAATACTACATGTTCCCTTACGGAGAGAATTATAAAGGGAATTACGGGAGGGAAATATGAAAAGCAAACCGAGTCAAGTTAACATCAGTTAATTAGTAAATAAGTAAATCTGAATCATTAAATTAGGTAAAAAATAAAATATTGCAAATAAGGCCACGCGGCGCCGGTGCAAAGTAAAATTATATTATGAGTTCTTTTTCAGAAAACATTAATGATGAAACTCCAAAGAATCTTCTACGTTCAGAGAAGAAAGAAGATGAATATTTCCATACACTACCTTTACACGCAGCTGCTGAAGTGAGTTGATTTTATTTTCAAAGAACCGGTTAATTACGTTTTGGTAAGATAATAACAAAAAACAAAATGTCATGTGATTTCACTTTCATTAATTTGATATTTTATTTAGTTAAATAATTTTTAATCTTTTAATTCGTTTCATTTCAGTCCAAAGAGAAATTCCATTACAACATTTTTTATTGTTTTTTGGTTTAGGATTTTTTCTAAATTTAGCATCTGGATGTATACACTTTTTCGTTACCGGGGCCCTGTCATAAGAGTTTTTGACGAATATTCGCCGTTTTTCGAGCAGCATTACATAACTTTCCCTCTACTGCGTAAGAGGTATCCAGGCAGCAAAAAGCGCCGCTCTGCCCGCCTCAGTCTAATGCCTCGCCTGCCCCCTAGGCCGGGCACCGCGAGGTGGCGCAAGTGCTGCTGGCGGCCGGCGCCCGCGTCGGCGCGCGCGACGCCCGGGGCCGCACGGCGCTGCACGCGGCGGTGGCGGGCGGGCAGGCGGGCGTCGCGGCGATGCTGCTGGCGGCGGGCGCCGACCCGCGCGCCCGCGACGCCGCCGGCGCCGATCCAACACACGACGGAACCGCCCTAGAAGGCGCGGGTTCTCAATAGGCAAGCGGCATCGACAATAAAACATCGATCTTCAAAATTAAAACATCCATGTTACTAAAACAGACCCCAAACATGGATGTTATTAAAATTGGATTAGTACCCCCTTGAAGGAGGGGGATTTAATTTGAAACTGGTCTCGTTTGTTCATGATTTCTAAAGCAAAGTTCTAAAACAATGAAACAGTTTCGATTTTAACAGAAAAAAAGATGATATTTTAATGTGTTATTCCACCTATTCTCTAATTGCGCAAACGCACTGAATTCTCATAGTCTGAGCGTCGCTGCTCGCGGCCACAGAGGGTTAGCTTACTGGCTTCGGAATCACTAGCGCGCGTGTCCCTTCCCCGCTGAGGTTCATGAAGTTCGGGAAGGGCGGGAAGTTCCACAGTGTTCATCTCATGCTTGTGAATCATTCCATTTTAAGTGATCTAGAATTAAAATAGTGGTTATAGTTATGGTACAAAGTTTCTTGCACTAGTTAATTTTCTAATCTCTTTAGTCCACTCTATCTTTCCAAGATAGACCACACTTCTCCCTGCTGTTACCTATCGGCGCCAAAAGGAAATTGTTTTTACATTTTACGAATTTTTCGTTTCCTTAACAGTAGAATTAAAATGTGTGTTTAAGAATATTACAGAACAGTAAAATAGTCCTCTTGGCAAATTTTCAATGAAACATTTGGAGCCGTTCTTGAGCAAATGTTTAAGGGTATATGAAAATTCGCAATTCTGAGCTCATTTTCCCAGAAAATATTTGAGTTTTCGACAAACTTCATTGAAAATAATTTGAGACCCTTCTACTCATATGCAATAATGTAGATATACCGTCCCTAATATAAATATTCACGGCGTGAGAGATATTTCCAAATAATTACATTTGTGCAATTAAAAAAAATAGAACACTTCAAAATGGCATTTATGTCATGTTATTCAGTACAAATTTTACTACAATCACTAGTACTACCCGTACAAAATGTTTCAAGAAAGAATTTGAGCCGTTTTCGAGAAAAAGGCGTTTGAGCGCTTCTGAAAATGAATTTTGAGCTCATTTTTACAGAAAAGTATTGAACTTTCAAAAAATTTTGTAACATATTTGAAGCACTTGTACTAAAAAATGCTATAGTGTATACACATTGTCGATAATATTAGATTTGAATCGATTTGAAAAAGCACAAAAATGCAGCAAAATGGCGTTTGTCATGTTATTCAAAGCAAGACGCACTTTCCGTACAAAAAGGTTTGCCAATTTTGAGAAAATAATTGTTGTTGAAATTCCCTTTATTTCACGCAAAATTACTCGAAAACTATTCATGTTTTGAAAAAAATTGTAATTCTTTATTTAAAGATCTAATTTTGAAGAACAGATTGTATTCGGAAGAAAAATTTCTATCTTCGATACTGTAGTTGTAGGAAGATGCAGGAAAGAAATTAAAGTTTTGGAATTTTCGAATTTCTAGATATTTTAACGAAACTGAGACCTGCACAGTTTTTACATGGAAGTAAATTAAAACACTCTGTTAATTACGTCGTGGTGAAAATATGTTCTACAACGATGAGAAAATTGTTCATTATTGAGTGCGAAGTTGATAGATTTTAATGCTTAATTGACTTCATTTGCATTGTTGCTATGGAAACGAATGATGTCAAAGTTATGCAGATGCAGAGGTATGTTACAATCACGTAAAGACCGCTAATTAAACAGATTAGTTTTTGTTATATTATTAGTTTTATTTACGATGATTCGCTAACATTTGAACTTCGCATCGATTCAGGTGTACTTTTAGATATGAGATATTTTATTTAGTCAAAAAATAGTTAAAACAGTGTGTGACGAATGGGGGAGAAAATTATGAAAAATTATGAACGTTACAATGAAATCCGTGCTCTTATGGATTCAAAATATCATTGTTTTGTAGCCAGGATTATAGAAAATGTATATAATTTTAAACAAATGCAAATAATAATAATAATTATTACCTCTTAACAGTTCCACAATGTTAGTTAGAAACGTTTTATAATAAGACCTATGTGTATTTATTAAAATTATTTTTCGTTTAGTTAACTAAATAGAGTAATTAATTCCATGAAAATCGTTAATTATCTCTATGTTAATAGCACGCATGCAATTAAAATTCCACCTTGTAATTAAAATTCAACGCCTACCAATCAGAAGTCTGAAAAAGAACCAAATCGTTTAAGAAACCATTAAACAGACGTAGCCACGGTACTTCCAGTCGGCCATTGAAATTAACAAAAATGTACATCACAGATTACGTACTACTACATCAACTAAATATAAACAACGAATGAATAAAACTAAATTGGCGAAGTAAACGTTATGCTAGCTGACAAATGGAACAATATTGTGAGCTTTTGCCCTGTTTAACGTGGGCTGGCTGCTTGCCCGGCTGCCAGTGTTAGTGAGAACTCACCTGCGTAGCCACTTATAGTATTTGGCAGAGGATTCGGGAGACATGCATGTACTGGATTCTGGTTTTCTATCATTAAATGGTCTAATTATATAAGAAATATGGCTTTAATTATTCTAGTACCCACCCTTTACAAACACTTATGCCCCATACATCATTATCACTGCTAAATCACAATTGACGCCTACTGCGCTCTTACGATCTACTCCTCTCGTAACTCTCTCTCGACCGTCTTTCTCTCCACCTTTTAAATGTTTGTGTGCGGTTGCCCCATTTGGTGATCTCACCCGAAATGCTCCGTGACCGGCGCAGGTAGATGGTGGTCTCCGGTGGAAGCGAGGGGTTGGAATAGCGCCCACGCAATCAACTCCAGTCGACGCCGGGTCTCCCTCGTAACTCGCTGAAGTGGCGGCGTGGCGAGAGCGATGCCTCAGGGAAGGCGCCCTCCGTCTTCTGTTGCTTCTCCTGGCGCCCACACAGGTGGGGCGGACACGCTTGCGTGCGTACACGCATTTACGTTCACGCTTGTAACAGTCTTCGGCGGCTAACGCCTCAGCGCGAGACACTGATCGCGGCACTCGGCAGCAATACGGCGACGCGACACTTAGAGAAGCCGAACCAGAAGCGAGGAAGTTCCGACTGAAGAAGCTCGCTCACCGAAGAATTTCATAAATAGCAGAAGCTCGCTCACCGAAGAATTTTCAAAATAGAAGATCGAGGAAGCTCCTATCTCCCTATTTATGGCATGCGCCATTCCCCCTCCCGTCATGATGATGCGGTGGCTCCCCGCCAATCACGCATCGGGTTGTGCGTCACGTGACTTGTCTCATCAACGAACCGTCACCAGGCGCCCCCTTGCAGCCAACTTACTAAACGCCCTGTGACGTAGGCCTTTGCACCCTTGCACTAGACGAGACGTCAGGGGTTTTTCTTTGGCGTGGGTGCGACAAGCAGTTAGGAATTTCCGTCTCTTTGTTCGACTTCCCGTTGCCGACCGGCTTTGTGGCCGAAATAGCTCGTGTGTACTGTGCAGCTACAATATAAATATTTACCGTAATAAAAAAATGTTTTGCAGTAAAACGTTTCGTCTTAGATTTGCAATGTAAAAAATGTAAACATTTATGTTTACCCGTTTTAAAAAATGCTATAGCAAAACTGTCAAGTGACTAGTTATGTTTTACTTCCCAATATTTATTCATGTTGTATTATCTCTCATTCCTGTCTTTACTTTTTGTGGCAAGTAATGTTTTCATGACTTTGTCAACTTCTTCTAATATTTTATCCGCAATATGTTTAGTTCTTTATCCATTCGTTTCGTTAATTACTATAACTTAATATTTTTACAATGCTTCATGATAACGACAAATCAATAAAACAAAATAAACTCATTATTGTCGAAATAAACACAATTAGTGTCTAACTGTTGATCAATATTGTTATAAAACGCAATGAAAAATGGCTCTGGGACCGTCGCAGACAATATATTGAAAGATTCGCGTTGATGTAACACCATAATAAAACTTGATTCTTTAACAATTATCAAATTATTCTGATTCATAGCCTAACATGTTTAAAATTAGTACGGCTCAGTGATTCGGTCCCATGGAACAAAAGAACTAGAGTGCGTAGACACTAAGGCTGTGAGTTCGAAACCCAGGTAAAACGTAAATGATTTCAGTTGTGTTTGTGGCGTGGAGAGGGGGAGACATGCGAAGTCCCTCGTGTATTACATCTATACCACAACTCTTCCATACCTCGCTCTGACAGGCAACTGTGTACAATGTGTGTATTTAATTGACGAACTGAATCACACTCCTTAAACAATGGTATTAATAAGAAGTGAGGCACGGAATACCATGGACAAATAGTATGAACAGGTACAAGACCCACATAGGTCCTGTTATTATTATGCACCCCGGGAGTGGTAGATACGCGTGAAGTCCTGGTAGTCTTTTAGATCCCAAGAGAATATGAATTAATACGTTCAAAACTTAGTTCTCAGCCATGTGTAGTACCACTAGTTTAAATATTAAATTGCCTAGAAATTGGTGAAGTTAATAATACAAAAATGTTCTGAGAAACAACGAAGCAGTACAGTTCTTGTGAAGAAAATACGCTACTTCTCTTATTACTGAATATCCAAACTATTAGCAAAATTGTATTAACGATTCGAATTATTTTACTTTATATTACACAAACACATTCGAAGAAAAGAAGTGGGCCTGTGAAATTAGACACACGTGTTAAAACAATTTAATTAAATTACCTATATTTTCATTGTACTATGCTGAATTGATTTTAATTTCAAAAATAAAAACATTCGTTTGCCTAAATATTTTGGTTAAATGTATGTTTTAAGTTTGTGATACGAATACATGACAATTTTGCACTCCACGCTTGGAGACATATAAACACACGGCTTCCAATTAAAACAAAAAAATCTTTAAAAACACACATGTTAGGTTTTCATACACCAGGTGTTATTTCTGCAGAAAAAAAATGGTCACCATGCTTGGCCGGAAATGGATTACTAGGAAACAAACAACGGCTAAACTAAACTTCGGGACTTCCCCCGCAACCGGCACATTCCAAAATCCATTCAATCCAGTTTCTCGCGTCACTAAAAACACACAAATCCCCATCGCGGCCTGGGATTTGCCGCGATGCTCCGCCAAAACCAATTAAATCGTCGACAGCCTGACCCGGCGCGAATATAAAATAAACTCCAATGTTCGATAAAAAGGCCTCGTGGGCGACACGTGTTAGTGCGTGGGAGAGTTGGTCGCATTTCCGCAAGGGCGTGGCTTCGCGCATTCCGCGGGAACGTTCAGCGGGCAGAATTTCTCGTGGCCCTGAACGAGCCCTGGGGCATGCCCGCCCGCAAGGGATTCCCAGATTGTATTTGTTTATTGGGGACGATTTGTGGGTTGTGTGTTTCTCAATCCTACACCATTCGTCGAATTTCTGGAATGACCGAGGACACGGCCACTTGGAGTGAGGGATGGCGGTGAAAATAATGAATAGTGATTACCCTACTAAGCGTCAACGGAAGTACCTATTTTGCAGAGAACCTGTTTCATCGACGGAAAATTTGTCGCGTCTGCTGCATGGCCAATGCGCTGGCTGGTACACCGGTAGTCTATACAGTCAACAAATTGTAATCCTTAAAATTGAACATTTTATAGAACCCCGAGAACGCGTAGTTGCTGGCAAAACACTGTTAACTAATACGTTTTAATTTACAGAAACATGGTATTTTCATAACCATACGTCGCTGCTATCAATATTTCAATACTCTGTCACAATACCAAAGTCAAATGAATGAAAGAAAGTAATATCTAGGATTTTGTCATGATATACTCTTACAGGCTCTTCGTAGGATTGTTTTATGACACATGTAAATGTTACAATATTAATAACATTATACTTAATAAAAATTCGTACTATAGATGTCTTCATAGAAAAGTCCAAATACAGTTTAAATAGTCAAAAAGTTAATGATGTTTTGTTGGCATGCCTTAATTATAACGAAATCGTATCAAGGGCATCGTGCAAAAATTACACAAAAATTTATAGGAGATACTTTCAAACGTCCTTTGTATGATGAAGTGAGAGAAGCTCCCTTAACCAACACATTTTACGATCGTTAATATCAAATAAAGAACATGCATCAGTACGTTACCATGTGACGCTACTGAATGAAATCAACCTCCGTGTGCACCCACCTGTAACAGAAAAGAGGCAAGTGTAAGTACAGTCGGCTCTGACTTTAGTGAATTAGTTACAGTAAACTTTCAGTTGTAATGAACCGAAGTCACTGGTCCCGATCCACATACATTACAAATACACACTAGAGGATTCGGTTATAGAATAAACTTCACATCGGCTGTAGAGAACACAAGAAAAGCAACTTTCAGGAAAAAATATTTCGCCTCAGGACCGCCAATTCCAATATCATGAGGGTTTTCATGCACAGGATCTCATGAGTTCGTTACGCCGAATGAAGGGGATTGAGGGAATGCATCACTGAGGAAACTGATTCAGCTCATCCATGTCAATTCGCCAAAGGTGAAGACTAATTGACGTACAGGTACATAAAACTAGTAAAATCGCATCTGGCTGGCGCGTTGTTAATGTTCTGAAAGGGTTTTCCAGGACAGTAGAAAACGAGCGCGACGACGAAGAAGATATAAATGAAGAAATTGTTCCGACAGTCATTCAAAAGTAAGAGGAGTAAGAGAAATATTCATTCAAGTATCAAGACTGTACTAAAATATTTTGTGATTGGACTCTGCAGAAACGTCAGAAATCACGACTGGAGAAGAATCTTCAAAAAGTATAATAAAAAACTAAACAGCAAACACCACTAAAAATAATTGTAAGGCTAAATGAACATTAAAATTTCGAGTTCGGATATTTTTACTACACTTCTCTGATAACATTGATTACGTATGTCATAACATACATAATCATTGATGAAAAACTAGTTTCTTCTTGCATTATTGGATAAAGTATACCTCTGATATTGTGAAACAAAAATGTTCGTTTCCAGAGGTTCACTATAACTTCAGTCGACTATAATTGCCAAGAATGTAAGTATTAATAGAAATTATGGGTACTGGTACTAAAGGCATGTTAATACAGCAAAAGATATTGTAAATCATTCAATTTAAGAACTTTCTGATTTATGTAATACCCCGGTTCATCCAGATGTACGTCCACGTTGGAAAACCTTTTGAATTAAGTATATTACTCATTGAGAAGCATCAAGAAAATTGTTTAACGGTTCAGGTGTACTTATAATGCAACATAAGGTTTCTAAACGACATTGATGTACAAACATAATTATCAAACTAAGTTAATTTGGGCACACCAAAATAATATCAGGAAAGAAGGCGCAAAACAACAGAAGCGCAATTGTACACAACATTGCAATTCAACATCACTTTATGGAGCAAAATGAGATTAGCAATATCCAGAGATGGTCGAAGGAGGAAGCGTAGAGAATATTAAATTCCTGAAGTAGGGCGAAGGCTCCACATCTATATATTAATAAAAGGCAAGTACTTATGTCTGGCGCATATAGATGCAAAAACTACTCGACCTAATTCTCTGAAATTTTCACACATTGTTCTTATTAGTATCGGGAGTAGGGAATTAAGGAGTGAATTTAATTTAATCGGACATGTGAGGGCGCTTATTTTTGATTTGTTTTCTTTTTCTTTCAAAGTTAATCGATCAGGTGAGCTCCACGCGTTTCCAAAGGATCGTCCATGAAGTGCGATCTATGGCTATATTTTTGAACTACAGGCCTCGCTTCCACTTATAGTATCGATCGCGATCTAGAAAGCAGGAAGCGGAAGGAAGTCTGAACCAAAAGCTGGCGGTGCACAACACTATCCGAATATTTGATTTTAAAGTGTAGTGTAACGTAGTCAAGTGTAGTCAATATGTAGAATGAATAAATTTATTCAATGAATAAATTTATTTTGAACTTTATTGCATTTATTCAATACATTGCTATAACGACGCACTCCCGTGTCCGCTTGTTAAAAATAAAATTATGAAGAAGCAATTGAATACAAAAATATGCCAAAATTATAAATCAAAGGCTAGCACCTATTTCAGATGTGCTGTTATTAGAGGAGCAAAATGGGTTAAGGAAAGGCAGGTCTTGTATTGACAGCATATTTACAGTCTCACAGATATTAGAAAAGCATAGAGAGTATAATGTTCCCACGTTCTTAGCATTTGTAGATTTAGAAAAGGCATTCGACACTGTTAATCAAACAAAATTATGGGAGGTGTTGCTAAGAAGAGGAATTCCACAACATCTAGTTATAACCATTCGTAGTATGTATGTGAACACTACTATAAGAGGACAGGAGATGGACCAAGTAATGAATACAGAATAATAAATCAAGGCGTAAGACAGGGGTGTCCCATGTCACCCATTCTTTTTAATTTATATTTTGATGACGTGATTAGCCAATTGAAAACAAATTTTTTCGGAAAAATTGCCTTGAATACATGACTATTTGCGGATGACCAGGTTATCCTAGCAGACTCGGAAGAAAATCTACAATGAGCCCTCTTTAGTCTTTTGAATATCGCTAAAGATTTTCATTTAAAATTATCCTGATTCAAAACCAAAGTCAGGGGTTTTAAAGGAGTCTTTCCGCTTCGAGCAAAGATTGAAATAAATAATAATATAATTGAACAAGTTTCAATTTTTAATTAACTGTGATACAATATAGCCTATGATCATTCTAAAGACCTAGAACAATAACTCTCTAAATTCCTGCAGCTAATTGGTACAATGAAGCACATCTACTAAGAAAGTAAGAAAAGGCACTGTTCTTAAATTCTATAGAACTATGGCGGTTCCAGCCCCCTTGTATGCTTCAGAGGCATGGACAATAAAAGCTCAACAGAGAAAAAAGATTGAAGCAGCAGAAATGAGGTTGCTGAGACCACTAGCGGGATACTCTTTGAGGGACCACAAGAAACATGAAGACATTAGGTCAGAACTTCAAGTTTACAATATAGGCCAAATATTAGATTGCTATGCTGATGGAAGAAACAATGAAACAATTTAAAGCGCATCTGTCTTCGAAGTTTTGGATACAGACCGCAAAGCAAAAGCAATGTAGGACGTCTGCGACTACGATGGAATGATCAAATGAAACTCATCGAAACGGAACAGGCCTTAAGCCTATCCATGTGTATGTGATGATGATTATGAAGAAACAATGAAATAAGTAAAGGGGTTAGCAGCGTACAGAACAAGTTAAATGTCTATAAACGGAACTGAATTGAACATTCACAAATGACAAATCAGATTTTCTCAAACATTAATGTAACTAAAGAGCATATAAAATAGTAGTCAAAACAGCACATTTTTCTCGCTTTTTTTTGCAATGCTAATAATTTAGAGAGTTCACTGAAAATAGACCTGCGTCATTTTAAGCGCCAAAAATCGGAGCCATTTTTTAGAAAAAGCTGAAAATGTACTTGATGCTTCACGAGAAGAACCCCCAAAATTGAAACGTTCGTTTCAAATTCAAGAGGCCGTAGTATCAGTCATCGGAAAATATCAATTTTGGTGATAATCCTGTGAATGGTTTAGCTGCCAGCGGTTTTCACAAAATTGAATTTGCCATAATCCTATTTTTCGGTATTGATGACCTACAAAACGTAGATTTTGACCAAAAACCGATAATGGAAATTATATTACTTATAGAAACAAGAATTATTCACTTTTTTAGCATCAAGGATCTACAAAACGTTTTGGACTAAAATGTTGTTTTTCGTGGAAAGTCACCGGTTTTTTGCTGCATCAACACAATACAGCAGAAGAAGTAAGAAAAAAATAAGTAGCAGAAAGTAAAACAGAAATAGGAAGAGCTAAGGAGAAATTATCATCATTAGGCAACGTCACGCTAGATCGGATTAATCTACGCCATTGATGATGATGATGATGATGATGATGATGATAATGCTCATGTTGGCAAAGCATCGGCTAAACGGACTGTTCGGTAGATTAAAGACAAAACACATCAATGACTGAATGAAGGAATCCGAAAATTTGAAATTCGCCTCGGTCTGTCGAAAACAATCAGATGCAAAATCTTCGATTCTGAACGCCCTTAACTATAAATAACGAAACTTTTTAAATATATTTTCACTATCATCGACTCAGAATGAGTGCAGGCGAGAATCTGCAGTGAAATAAGCAGTGGCGTCTCCTGCTCGGTAGGTTTCAGGTTGCGATTAAGACGTTGCCGGTTAAATAATTCAAAATATCTAAATTGTGCATCGTACTACATAAGTACTTCAAGATAAAGTAAACTCCGGTTACAGTGTACTCGGATGTAGTGACCCCTCGGGTATAGTGAAATAAAGTTCGTTTTACTTACCTTACAAATAAGCATAAGAAGATTCGTTTATAGTGAACCAGTACATCGGCTATACTGAACGTAGGAAATACAACATGCTAGAAATTAATTCCATCCTGGAAAAGAATACATCGCCTCAGTATCACAAAGAGCACCACTAAGCCGCTCCGTTTCACTGCGTGAACTACAATTAGCGGCGGCGACGCACAATTCCTTGCTTCAGTTTCAAGCTTTATGTTACTTGATTCATTGATTGATTTTTTCGTGTTTCCGTACGCGTCAACTGCGTTGGTCATTAGTCCCGTAAGTGTAGTGCGTGTTTTTCTTGAGAGAGATGGCAGTGATCTTCCCCCGCTGGATGGCGAGAACCGGAGCCGACCTACCGTCGGCTAGTGGGGTTTCCCCCTAACCAGGACTCTCCCACCCAGCGGGGCACCGCCCCAGCCGGGACAAGCTCTAAGCTCCCGACCGGTCTCCCGGAATATGTGCTAGTGTGGTGCATGTTAGTGTAAGTGTGTGTGTAAGAGGAGAGGATAGGACAAGGAAGAGGAAGGACAAATCGTGCGTGGTCCGTTGCTCGTTTGGTAGGGTACTGCTCAGTGCGGTAGCTCAGTGCATCAACTGATGTCACTGCAGCGCCTCTGACCGGGAGGTCCTAGGTTCGAGTCTTGACGGCGGCAGGATTTTCGACACTAGCTTTCCAGCTAGGTCGAATTCAGTCGCTGTCTGGAGGAGAATTCTAGCGGCCGGCTACTCTGATCGGTAGTTTCCCGTGGTTTCTCCGATCAACGCCAGGCGAATGCCGGAGCAGTACCCTACCAAACAGGCCACGGACCGCGCGCTATCTGTCCTTCCCCTTCCTTGTCCTATCCTCTCCCCTTACACACACACTTACACTAACATGCATCACACTAGCACATATTCCGGGAGATCGGTCGGGAGCTTAGGGCTCGTCCCGGCTGGGGCGGTGCCCCGCTGGTGGGAGACTCCTGGTTAGGGGGAAACCCCACTAGCCGACGGTAGGCCGGCGCCGGATCTCGCCATCCAGCGGGGGAAAATCACCGCTATCTCCCGAGAAAAAACATGCACTATACTAACGGGACTAATGACCACAGCAGTTGACGTGCCCGAAAAAACGAAAAATCAATGAATGAATCATTAAAATCTAAGAAATTTCCCTTAACGGTTTCCATAGATTATGCCACCTGATGATAATTTTCCTCTTTTCCAATGCCATTTCCTTCCCTTTGCGATACATTTCTTCTTTTCATAAAACTCACAGATGTCTGCCAATTATCTATCAAACACTAAGCAAGGCCACTGCTGTCTACCCTTCCTAGCGTCACAAATTTCCCACGAGTCGGGGGAGGGGAGCTAAAAGCATTTCAGTTGTCTTTGCTGTTTGAATACTTTTGCGTGCCCAGATTTCACATTTCAGGAAGTTTCAACAGTTCTATCTGTTTGAACATGTGTTTTGTTGCTATTTTTTATTAACTTTTCCGTACACTTAGGTTAAACTATTAAAGTCTTGATATAAGCTACTTTATTATTTGATTATAGTACTTCAACTACATATGTAAACAAATACGAATAATCAAGTGTGAAATAAGAAATGTTAACTGATAATAGTAGTAACTAATTTTCCAGAACAAAATAATGCAATACTAGGAATATTTTTCCCCGCAATAGTTTTCATCCTTCTTTCAATATGAAGGCTCGCGTGTGGGAGGAACCGCTTGGTCCTGGCCAGGGCCGCGCCGCACTAGTCGCACCTGGCGTCCGCATCGAGCGTGCCCTGCCAGCTCCCCCCTCCCCTTCCCCTGCCGCTGGTGCAGCCTCTTCCCATTTCCGAGTGCGCCCCTTTGATCTGCTCGCGTTGTTTTATTGTCGGCGCTCGCCCGCCCGCCCGCCCGCCGTGGGTGGGCCGGACCGAGCCGGGCACGGCCGCTGCTTTCCAATTTCCCGCGACGAAAACCGCTGAAAGGCTCGTCTGTGTTCGGAGGCGGCAAACCGGCATGTCCCTCTACTTCGTCCACCCCCCCCCCCCCCAGGCGTGTGGAAAGCACCTGTGTTGCGGTCTCTAATGCGTCTGTTCAGCTCACGCGAGCTTTTGGGCGGAAACATTGCTTAGAAAAGTGTGAAAATGAGAAAACAACTGCAGATTTTTCAGACGCGCACGTTCTTTTTCTCTATTTTGCTTTGTTTGGTGAATTTAAAGAATTGACACGTAATTGCAGTATAAATTTACCGGTACACATCTTATATTGTGATTTTTTGTTTTATGTAGTTATTAAATGACTAATTTCCAATGCGTGTAAAAATTAACTTTCAACTGGTAACACCAACCTCTCAGACTCTACCGTTTTCCCCTTTTAATGTAATAATACCGTTCTGTATTTTTTCTTACTCTCTGTTGTAAATTTTCCAACAAAGTCTCAGAGATCTGCATTTCTGTAAATGTTAGTTTATTTTAAGTACCATGTTTTTTTCTTTTTTTTTTTAATTTATTTCTTCTCGTTCGACATACATGTCTTTCGAGGAGGTTAAATTATGAAAAAGTACTATGTTTGAAATCTTTTTTAGAGTAACACTTTTTTCGAGTGTTTCAAATAATATTTCATTTCCATAGAAAACAACCAAGGTTATGATCTGGGCTGTCCGGGTGACGCCGCGTCAAAGGCTGAGGTGCCGACGTTTCGACCGACATGTCGCGGTCCTCTTCAGGGCTGCTGACGCGGCCTCACCCGGACAGCCCAGATCATGATATCATTTAACAACAACCAAGGTTATGTTGTGTTTATTTGATTTTTTTTTTTATCTTAGTTCAAAATGTCAAAACAGAATGAGCCTATAAATGTTTCTCGTCTAAAGACGGCTCCACACATTCGGCATTCACCGGGCAGCGAGCTAGCGCTCGCCCAATCCAGAGCAGCTGACGTGTTTGGCGAATGTTCGCTCCCTCTGATGTGTCCAAAAAATCGACACGCGATGGGTAGGGCGAAACCCGAACGTTCGTCACTCGGCAAATAGCAAGCAACTCATCCACACTACTCGGGATTCGGCGAGCGGTTGCTCGGTGTTCGCCCAATAACGAATGTCTGGAGCAGCGTTGTGGGTCCAGAACCGAACTGTTGGGAGTGTTTCAAGAAGTTCAACTTCCTTTGGGTTAGGTAGGGATCCCAAATTTGAAGAAAACGTTCACAGAATACTATTCTCCCCATTGTTCGTCACATATAGCTTTTACCTGTTTTTGAAGTTAAATGAAGAAAAATAAAATAAAGTTCTGCAATGAATGTGTAAATAAATTGTGATTGTAATTTGCTGTGACTAGTTAAGTGCAATGATCAAATGTATAATACTGATTACAAAAATAATCTAGAACAAATATATGAAACAATTTTACAGTAGCTTCAAAATTCCTGAACAACTCTGCTTTTAAAGTTTATTTTCAATGTTACAAAAAACTATATTACAAACACTCTGATTCCAATGTATGTAATATTAATTATATAAAAAGTACATTCACGAGTTGAACGTTGAATAATGAGAAAACATCACGAAAAAAGTCGCAGGGTCTGAAAGACCGGTGTTATCAATAACCTAATAAAATATGTGTTACCACTCACGGGTTAAAAGAAACCTGTGCACACTCCGTCCGGGCGAAAGGTTTCTTTGGTTTCGTTAGATACAATATTTAGAAACACGAAAAAATCTAAAAACAATGAAAAAGTTTTGTTTTTGACTGATTAATGCAAATATTTGATTGTGTTACTCCTCTTTTACTCATACTACAAACATCAAATGAATTCTCACATTCAGTGCGTCACTGCGTACGTCACAGCTGACGTCATGGGAGGGCAACGTCATAGAGGGTAGAAGTGTCTTCTATACGCCATGGAAAGATTCCAAGAAAGAGACCACCCTCCATCAAATATTTTCTATTCACGTGCTGCATTATCGATTAGCATCTTAATTTGTATTCTTGTAAAAACGTTTGTACTGTGGGAATGATACACAATGTTTTTATATTATTCGCGAAGATTGTTTTTGATATAGTACATACTTCATTTATTAAAATGTTATACGAGAATATTTTATTTATTGTTCTTGAGCAGTGTGCGTACTACTTATGGAAAACAAATATGTGGGGTTTTGTTCAGTAGCATTTTTGCTGCTTAAGGCTATAAACTGAAAATATTTCAATTATAAACATCTATATGGCACCATGTTTTAAGGTAACGCCAGTTAATGTGATCAAATACTGACTGTAACTTTTCGGATACCCACATTCCTGATAACCGTCCATAATATTATTAAAAGTTAGTTACAAGATTGGGCAATAAATACTGCTTTTCCGCCACTCTCAGTTATCGCCCATTGCAAACAATGCACAATCATTCAATTACTAATATGTGATAGTTACCTCGATAAAACGTCACCCTCCACTACTGCCGTTCGCCATAGAATGCTAGTACGGAAAGTTCTGACAAAGTTAAAAGCGCTTCCTTCACGCATCATTGGGACACGGGAAGAACTATACTTGGCTTTTCGTAACGTGGCATCTCAAGATCACGTGCGAAAAAGGGAGAGGGAAGGCAGACTCCAATACGGAGCCGTAAAAATCGGAGCTATAGTGACGTTGCAGGTCCCCATCGGAGTCTGCCTTGCCTCTTCCTCTTTCGCGCGTGGCCTTGAGACGCCACGTTAATAAAAACCAAATATACTAGTAGTATCCCCCTCCTGACCTCGCTCGCTTTCCCATCCACTCCACTGGCTCAAAACTCTGCGAGTCCCCCACTCACGACCTCTGCTAGTCAGCAGAATGTTTCAAATTGTTTTCGGAATGAGGAACTCACAACAAAAGCCGTTTTTTGATATTTGCGGAGGCTGTGAAGGAAGGAGGACAAATCAGATAGAACTCTCAACCAAACTAATCATGCATTCTTAAATTGTAAATTTATCTTAACAGAGGACCCTGCTCTGGAGAAACGAGCTATCAACTCAATGATGTAAGAGAGCAATACTAGTTATTTTCATAAACTTTAACGTCACAGACTTACTTGCTGTTTAGATATCATTTCTGTACAGCTAAATACGTGTTTCTGTGCATAAATAACAATATATAATAAGTGCATTAGCACAAACCAAAACAGTAGCTGGATTCAAGAAACAAGATACAATTTATCAAGAACCATGATACACCTTTGTTATTTATAGATTCGTACATTAAGGGGAAATTGAAAAAACACGGGTGGCTCCTGCTTTTGGGTTTCAGGAAGCATGTTTATCTCCTGACCCCTCCAGTGTTTGTCGTGGCGGAATAATTCAGAATAAAAATGAATGCATGCGCTACAGAAACACCTAGGGACGATAAACTCTGTATTGCCTTGGTGTGGGACTATCACAGCCTTCCGCACAATGCTGCACCTGGAACGTGTAAAATTACAAAACCAAACAATGATCCCATCCCACAAAAAACATAATAAATATTCTAAGTTGATGTTTGCATTTTATCTCGAGATACCATGCCGAAAAAATGTTTGAAAAAGGTAGTTAATTTTTTCTGAGGATGAAGGTTCATCTTCACTAAAAAATAGAAATAACACAAAGATTGTCCACAACTTCCAGAAAGATTATACTAATATACTATTACATCGTTAAAAATAAAGGACTCATCTCACCTCATTTTCTTCGAGCTAGCCATCACCTGCATCACGCGCGCTTTTTTAGTATTGAATGTATTTAGTGACCAAAAATGAAGCCCTAAGAACTAAAAACAGTGGTTTTGAAACTACTATTTATTTTGCAAATTTCACTCCTTAATTTATATTAAACTGCAGAGTCTATGAAAAAATACATAACTTTTTACCTTCCATTAAGCACTGTATTACTTCCTGAGATAGGATAATCATCCACAACAATAACAATTATAATATTTATTACATGCTCACAGTTAACATTCGGGAAAACAATTTCCCATCCTCAGTGGGTCTCGAAGAAAAGACGGAAAAATTGAGATATTAACATAAAGAAAGGGAGCAAATGGACATAAAGCAAAAATATGAAATACAAATAAAATTGACAAATGAAATGAATAAATAATCAAAATAAAATTAAAAATAACTACTCCAAGCAACGTGGATCACACTAAAACAGAATTTTATCACAATCATTTATTAGAAAGGAAAATTAATTAATAATCTTATTGTGTAAAATGAAAGTAATTGTATTTATCCATTTCCGATATCCAAAGTCAAACTTAACGAAAACGAGACGGAATTAAAAATATTTATTTTCCAAAGAGCTGTTTCCACACTAATATTCAAGTTACGACAATACACAATATTCCTGCAAATTGTTGCAGTCAACGCTCGGACGTGTCGGAAAACAGCGAGCGACTACTCTCTACTACGTACAGCCCCACACTTCCCAGCCATAAACCGACCCCCGAGAGCAGCGGAGGCGACGGCCACGCGTAGCGGGGCCATCATCAGCGCCAGCGGCGGCTCGCGCGTAAATAGGAAAAATATTGGGGCCCTTCCGGCCGAGCGCGGGATGTAAACCGGAGGCCTCGCAATAAAACGCGACGCCGCTTTATCCCGGTCGGCCTGCGCGGAATTAAACACGCCCCCGCACGCGTACCCGCCGCGTTGCCGGCCCCGCCGCGCACGGGTTCGTTTTCATAAATTTTATATCGCTGTGCACACGCGGCCCCGCTGTCGACGCCCGCACCCGCGAGTGTCCCCGCGCGCTGCCTGCCGGCGGTCCCTCGCACTAGGCAGAAACAGACGAAATGGCGCGCGTAGCAAAGAAAGGTGTGTTATGGGTGACTTAACAATTTGTGGGTTTTAGGAGACTATTCCACACGCGAAATTAAAACGAATAGTGTTTAACTGTACATTCAAAATGATCCAATTAGGGCGGAGTATGTCAAAACGTTTATCGCATTTTTCTTTCCGCTCCTACCTACTGGCCTATCATAAACTGACTCATCTATCTTAGCAAGCGGTATACATCGATAGCTATGTCGATGTCCAATAAACCGCATATCACTATAACATAACCTCTTTGATTTTTAACACACCTTTCAGTAATTTTCAATGTTTGGCTTTGTTGGACTTTCATTCCTGTAATACGCCTATTAAGTACCACTTGCACTTTGAAAATACTCAGATAAATTCCCTCCTCGCCTTGTGAGTCGAGGATTTATCGACAATTTCCAAAGCACTCATGGCATTACCTATTATAAATATTGTAAAATGGAGTACTACATTGAAAAACAAAGATGTTAATAGTATGAGATAAACCAGAGACGGTTCCATTCAGAATAGAAAAATTCGCACAGTGTTAAGGTAGAATTCTTCAACCAAAGAATCTGAAGGTCAATGAGCTATTAATCAAAATAAACAAGCACTTGTAAGAGAACAGATTATTGTGTGAGAGAAATGCACAGTTTCAAATCTTTTATCCATTTCAGTAAATATGATAAAAAGTACCAAAATCTGTATGCTTATCATCAGAATTACATAATTCAGCCATGCCACGCAAATTTGAAACCCAAATGAAATGTTTGGAAACTTATACAAAAATACGAGAGCCATTCTCAAAGAAACCTTTATTTGTTTACAGATGGTACTCGTGTAAATTCAACTGAGCTTATATATATGAGGAAACCTACAAAAACATTTTACTTTTAGACATAATCACCATTAAAATTCGGGTATATATCACGAAGTTGTGCAAGGCTCGAAGGTTTATCTTCAAACAGATCGCCTGCCAGAGAATAAACCCTTCCTCAACTGCATCATGAGGCGGAGGTGCATTGTCACCGACGAAGAGGTATGAGGTGTTCTGGGTGTCATCTGCCTGAAGAGTTTATGATATCGCTGCATCCAATCGGGGCTAGTTAGGAATGACTAAAACGTCCAAACGGAACTGCTTCACAAGTTCTTGGGTGTAACCAGGGCTGTGCGGGTGAGTATGATTGTGAATCAGGGGAGTCAGCAAGGCGACCGGAAGTCAGGATGAACGAAAGTTGCTGGCCGAACGCTGGTTATGGATTATCGGTATAATTTTTCGAGACGTTTAATTTAAGAAGTTCTTTCGTAGCCAGAAATCGTATTATTGCATGCAATTAAATTTTTTGTGGAATTTTCTACTATAATCTTTATTTTCGAACGAGTAAACTACTGTAGCAAACAAATTATATGTAATTCTGCCTCCCTCCACACCGCACTCTCGAACAATGGCACAAAACTGACATTCCCACATATTTGTCTTACATGAGAAACAGAGGTTTCTAACCAAATATCCCTTGTATCATATGTTTCCGTTCTTACAGGTGCCATTGGCAACATTTAAATAAATGCAAATCACATTTCGTTAAAAGAAAAAAATATTGACAAACTGTACAACTGCTCAATATTTATTATTTTCAAATTAAGTAGACAGTGATCCAGTAATTCTCATTACCTCTAGATTTAACTCCAACGACTATCATATACGTAATTCATAAATCGTCTGTTAGATAACGCTGGTGACGTTACTGAGTTGCAGGCAAAAGATAAGCGCTTACAGCATAAATTGTGCATTTTTAACGGTGTCCGATCTGTCCGAACGTCGCTACGTTCCATTGATCGTGCTTTGTTTCGATTTTATCCAATTCGAGTGTCTAGTTTATTTAAACAGAATTAAAAGCCTCGATTTATATACAGTTTATATACCAATATCATTAATATCTTATTCACAAAGAACATTAATATTATTTCGTTATCAATCCCTCATAGCCGCATCCTAAACATCTACCTTCATTAACAGAATGAATATACAAAACAATATTCAACAGTAATAAATATAAACATCAATTTTTTCTTTGGAGATTGAGAAAGCATTTTTAATGACCGATATTTATAATTACATCCAAATATTTGAAACTATTTTCATGAAATGTTACTACTAAAGAGCGGATTTTCATGGAGTAAATCTCTCTACAACGTGCAGTAAAAACACCAAAACGTGCAAAAACATGCAATAAAAAGATCAAGACTTTGCAAAACTGTGTTATGTAGCCTAAAAACCCAGTTAATCCATTTACAATTATTTTTTATTTTGAATGAGATATTTTAGGTGAATGACTTAATTAAGTTTGTCATATTGTTAAAACAAACCATATTTGAGATTTAAATATTATTCGCACACAAAATTAAATTAGCATAAAAACAACAAAAGTAGAAAAATACAAATATACCTTCAGATATAAAAATAATTAATTGCAGAAGAAATGGTTTTAATTGTTTTCATTATGCTTAATTTACAATTAATATTTACATTACATAATTTACAATTATATATATTTTCAAATTATTTTCTGAGAAATTATTTTCTTGAAAATTTCTATCAACTAAGGAAAATTCGTTCTATTATACTTGTCTGTGCTTTGGTCCGAAACAGTGTTCATTCTCTCTTGTATCTCGTAGGGCAACCTCTGTTCCGAGAATTTCGATGAATTTGAAATGCAGTGAAGCTTGTCGCTATACTGCGGTTTTTATCTTGCTGCGCCTGACATTTGATCAGCTGTTACGATGTCCAATTGGGACCTTACACGTCACTACAGTGACATCATAATGGTGGCGTTCAGCCTTCCGATTGGATGACACCGTAACAGCTGATTTACTTCAAACGCAGCTCTGTGAAAACCGCAGTATAAGCTTCGTGCCCGAACGTAAGGTCAAATGTGACTAGCTCTCGTGTTGAGAAGTTCGGCGAAGACGACATAACGGATATATGATCCGATTGGGAAGATAGACCCCGAACATGAGCTGAGCGGCCGCAACCACGGGGCGCAGACCTATCCTTGCTGCAATAACTCCGAAATTTTAATAGGCAATGGGCATTATGAAAGATACAGACGCTCAATTCTTAATTCAACAAAATGCAGAATTGAAACACATTAAACGGCACTCGGATTTCACAGACCTCCTGGATGCACTACTGAGTTATGTCAAAAAACATTTTTCTTAAATGAAACTTTTAAAAAAGATAAACATGTTGATTATATAAAATATATTTTTGTAATAAGTCTTAATCTTGCTAATTCCGCCAGTAAAATTGCAAAATGTGCAATTTTCAGGCAGCATTACATAAAACGTGCAGTATTACTACTGCAGCAAAACTACTAAAATAACGTCCGTTTCACGATACAAATTTCGGTCAAGGTTTCCATTTCAAGTTAGAAAACAAAAGATGCAGTTACACTCTATTTACCTATAAAAAAAGATAAAGTCAGTACGCTTACTACGTTTAGCTGACTTGTTTTGAGTCGAAAAATTAATTTTGGTCGAAAGAATTTTGATTTTTCTTTCCTTGAATAACTATGAAAGAGGTTCTAAATAAAACTGATCAACCGTTCGGCGTACTATGCAGGACCTACACATTTCATGCAGTGCATGATAGCAGGCATCAATGACGCCGCCAGCCACAAGCAACAAGAAAACAAGCGTGCATAGCTGTGCGATGTTCGACATCACAAATAGGCAGACGAAAACCTCATATTGAGCATGCGATTGGGGCCCAAAAGCGCTGTATGCGTGCTCTCGCACAGCTCTCAGGACACCCACAGAAAAACCCGCTTTATGCGAGTGCTCCTAAGCAAAGCACTGGAAGCAATGGTCACCCACGTGGGCAAAAGCACGTCGTAAACGCGCAAAACATATTTTCTGAGATACAGAAGCAAGAGTTTCAACAAAAGAACACTTATCAAGCATTAACAAATAATAGAATTCAATGTACTATGAAGATTTCATCTTTTTCGTGGGTTCAAATACAGGCAAACAGACATCTTACCGGTACTTGTATGAGTGAATCCCATTTATAGTTAAGTTTACTTACGGGTAGAAGCACAGTGTATATCAAATGCTACAACGCTCATGCATGGTTCTTTTTAATAAGTGTAATAGCAAATTTTCTTTGTTGATTAGTAGCCAGTTTGGTAGCACCAGTTCAGTGACAGACATTCGACACACACAACCAATTTTTCCATCCCGTGAATTTTCCCATCTCATTCAATCATTATTTTCCGCATCTTCAAAGGCGCATTTAAAATTAATGTAACACATGTCTATCTCTTTTTATTTCTTCTCTTCTCGTCATTTTCGTTTCACAGACACGCGCGCGCGCGCGATTGCACACACACACACACACACACACACACACACGCGCGCGCGCGTACACACACGCTCCCTCTCTCTCTCCTCTCCCCCTCTCTCTCTCCTCTCTTAGCTCTCTTCCATCTTTCTCTTTCCCTCCCTCAACCTCTTGCTGTCGCGCATTCCCTGCCTCCGTCTCTCGTGCTGCATTTCGGTCTACTCCGACGCCGCGCGTCGCGAAACGGACGCAGATTAAATTTATCACCGCGGCGCGCTTTTAAGCTGCGTTATAAAACGGCGCCGGTGGTGCGTGGGACAACGGGTCGGAGCGGCGGCACGTGCGAGCAGCCGCGGGCGAGCGGGGAGGAGGGGGAAGGAGCTGTTTGCGGGGCTGTTCCAAACGGAAATGATAATGTTGACTGAACGGCGAAAGCGAGTCGGGAGGTACTGAAGCGTTTAGATGAGGCGCTGTGATGGTTTTATTAGCACTTGCAAAGTGGCGAAGAGAGGAAATAGAACGCGTGTGTTTGTTGCAAAGGTCTGCAAACTCATGCCCTAGCAAAATCGAATGTGGAAATTGTGACTTAGGAGTGAATGACATAAGTAATTCTGAAAATAATGTAAAGTTACAATGAATAAGAATACAATACATGTATAACAATACAATATAATTAATGTTATCCAACGCAGTAATGGCTGGCCAGTAGACTTCCATTTCTTTCCACTTTTCTTTTCAAATTGTCTAGGAAATTTTAAAATTCTAATTTAGAAGCCAAGTCACGATATACTAAGATGTGAAATTATTACATTTGGACTGTGTATTATTCTCATCTATCTCGAATATATAGCATAAGACACTAATAGTACACACTGAGAATTTCAATATAATATTGTATCTCTTACTCTTTGGATACACTTTAGTTCGCCGTCAAAATTTAAGGTTAAATTAAGAATTGCTGGAAAACATACTTTTAACATTCGGCATGCGAAATGCTCCAATGTTATATAGAATTATACGTTTATTCTTCTTCTACAATGTTTTTACAGATGTCTCAGAATAAATGACACAAACTTTCAGGGCATGTTGGAGGGTCCAATATGACTACTTTTTTTTTTCAATGAAAATGTGGTGGGAAATTTCATTTCGGGAAGTTACGCGTGAGATATTTGCCCCTGATTTGCAGGCAACCCCTCAAGCACAAGATTTCAGCAGGTCACGGTCTGACGCCTACGAGGAGATTCCATTCCATTCTCGAACACATATCATATCACATATGTAACTCTGTACATTGGCAAAAATTTATCATTTTGAAGCCTCCTACACCTATAGAAGATTGTAATATTAAATAAGAGACTCGCTGTGTAGTAGTTTTCATTAAAGTCGACTTTACTGGTACTCTCTAACAATTCGTCATAATTTCACTTTCAAAGGTAAAAAAAAACCGAAATGTGAAATAACTGGAATGTAATTTAAGAGAGTTCCATTATAAGTACCACGGTATAAGTAAGCAACGCATCAATGCTACCAGTGTTCTACTATTTACATTTCATTACTGACGATACACTGAGTGAACAACTGCCCATCATGTTTATACGCACTCTTTCATAGGACATTAGTGCCATTATCTCCAGAACGTAATCACATCAATTCGACAACTCTGAGCAGTTCCTACTCCAGTTCCAGATTAATAATGTGTGTCTATCCACCGTTTATGACTTCAACACTGTTACACCTTACGTAAATACATTGTCCACAAACGAATCACACATTACTGTTCGTATAAAAGCTTGGAAGTCTAGCTCTTTTATCTTTTAAACATTATCTCCTTCGAAACAATTGTAAACGTAGTCGATACATCAAAGGTATTAAACATTTTCCAAACGTAAACAAAAGCTATCACAATAAATATCACCGAACACGGTATCACTTGTGAACAATGCGATCACTAGAGTAATGGCCATGGAGACGGGTATTTACATTGGAAATCACATAAAGTCGTTTTTCTACGTTTAATGCCTCGTTTACGGTTAGCGCGCAGTTAACCCAGCTCTCACACTGATAAGCAGCAGCTTTGAATGGCAGGGTTCCAAAGAGATCACAAGCGATATCACCGCTCGAAACTCTCCTCTCCTCCGCCCGCTGTCGGCCAGCACTCCAAAGAGCACAGCGAGCTCCGGCTCAGGCACGTGCTGGAAACTAGAGGTCTCTGAATAAATGTTGCAAACCTCTATTGCATGTGGAGTGATCGAAGATTATTTCCAATGAACATACGATTGGAAATGTCATGTAACAAAGTTACACACACGGCATGTGCCCCTGATTGGAAAATAACTCGTTATGCATGGTGTTCAGCAGCAGTGGCGCCCGGTGGGTTGCGAATTAGGACGGGCGACATATATGTCCGAACTATCACATATCTCATCTCTTCAACACATTCCTTAAACGAAAAAAAACTATAGCATAATATGTTCAACCGATTTGCACGCATAGGGATTTTAATCATTGTCTAAGGCAACTTGTTGATAACGGAAATACAAATTGTGCTCACACGAAAACACGAGATTTTTACATTTCCACCAAGAAAACAGTAATTTATGAAATCAGATGAAAGAGTCGGTATTCTTAGTTTATAGGCGCGGCTCTGCCGAACAAAACCCTCACAGCAGCCCACGGCCCCGCGTAACTCCCAGTACCACCACTCTTCCTCAAGCTTCGAATGCCTCGCATCCACACCAGCTACGGACGGACTCGCGATAGTCCGTGAAGCGACCCACTCCAAAAACATTAATCTTTCGCTTAAGCGGGTACATAAAACAAAATTCGTTGTCAAAATTGCGCTGATGATATTCACAAATTAAACTAGTCGATTTATTGCAAGTTTAATTCTTTCTGTAACTTTCTCCGACGTTAGTTTTCCTGGGTAGGGTGCTGCCCTAGAGCTTTTAAGGAGAAGCCTCCACTGTTCGGCAGGTCACGTTCTGGCGCAACCGAAGACATTTTGGGTGCTTCCAAAATCTAGTTGGTTAATGTCTTATTCTACGTGGCGAGACTTGGACCGACAGGCCCGCTATTCTGTCTGACCACGCAAATTTCGCTTCACCCTCTAGCGGAGAAAGAAGATATTACTCGGGCGACCCAACAGGCTATTTTGAATTTAGTTCAGAGGCTACTTTTAGGCTTGACAATCTTTTACATGCAGTAAACCTATTCCATGGGATAGTCCGTTTTAGTGCATAATGGGTTGCACACCAATCAGAGAGAAATATCACACGGGTAACTTAGTTATATGAAATTCTCCATCACCTTTTCCTTGTTACAAAATTATCATCTTTAGCCCCAACATGTCCTAGAACTTTGTATTATTTATTCTGAGTCAGTCATAATAACGTAGACATTATTCTGGTAGATTCAAAATGTTTTCTTACGTCACTTCAAAATCTTAATTAACTCTAAAGTGGGCGGTTTGGTGAATTCCGTTCAACAAACAGACTTTTTGCTTTCTCACTCCTGGAAAATTCAACTATACTCCGCGACACCCTGGCATCTTTGCATCAACGTCTGTTCGTATCCGGAGCGTCACTTTGATAACGTTTGAAGATACAAGAGTTGACTTTTTAAACTTTATTTTCTTAGACTTAGTTGTGTAAAAAACATTCACCATGCGCCTGATTGTCCAAGTAAGAGTTTCTTCACGAGTGAGCGAGCGAACGAGTGAGCGAGAGAGTGTGTGACAGAGAGAGAGGGAGAGAGAGAATCGAATTTAGCTAAAATTTGGGGAGTAAACCGGAAGCAAATAGAGTATGTTGCGTATATTGTGAATGAATGGGAAGCCAAATGATGTTTTTTTGCGCTTAATAATTAGGTTTAAATTATTCATATTTATATTGAAAACGCTTAAGGTTTTCGATAAGAAAGCAATATGAGCTTTCTACTAAACCAAATTTCGTGATTTTTGATAATGAAAGGAAGTGAGCTCCACATGTTTTCATGATTGCTGTTTTTTACCGGGTTTTCAATACAAACACTTAACTTTGGTAACATTAGAAGACTTGGTTTTATATCTCGTCATTTATTCATTATTTGGCTCAGGAAGTTGCAATTGATCGTAGTTTCGACACACGGCTCAAGCCTGTCTGTGGGTGTGAGGTTACACAGTAGTTATATTTGCAAGGCCATGCCTGTGTAAACATTCATATTAAAACAGAGGGACATCTTATTCACGATGAAGACTCCATTTTTTTAAATATCGCGAATATGACTGAACGTGAAGCTTTGCAACAAAAGGTGTACTTACAATTTGTCTGAACAAACACGCCGCCCCTTTCCGGTTAATTTCCCCCAAGTGTTTTTACTCAAGACAATTCTTCTGAATCAATACTTCAAGAACTGTGCACAAAATGCACACAATTCAATGCATGTTTCAATTGAAACAAATACACTAAAATCAAAAGTATTTTCATTTAACCTGAAATACAAGTCAATTATATTTGGGACAAAAGCAATTGGACGAGAGAGAAAGGACTGGACGAGAAGGAAAGTATTCAAATTTCTAGGGTCTAAAAAATCGTCTCTTCTGTGAATTTCTTCTCAGTTGCCTTGAAATTTTGGCGGGTTTTAGCTTGGAAGTAATTATTTTTGTGGTTTCTATTAGTTTTAACAATACTGGTTACTACATAATAAATCGAAATTTATCTTAACATTATTCAATTTACAACCTGAAAAGTCTCACTGACGGAAGTGAACGGAATTAATCACGCGCCAGGTACCTTAAGTGAAATAGATGCGCCCGCTCTAGTAAAAAAATGCTTCAAAAATCAACTGAGGCCTCAAGAAAATTAAGCTCATAGACCGCATTTTTGGTACTTAAAAATTATTCAACCAATC
The DNA here is from genome assembly GCA_964035755.1 of Teleogryllus oceanicus. Classification (NCBI taxonomy): domain Eukaryota; kingdom Metazoa; phylum Arthropoda; class Insecta; order Orthoptera; family Gryllidae; genus Teleogryllus; species Teleogryllus oceanicus. Next base: position 130,545,393 of record CAXIVR010000002.1, read on the forward strand.
AAAATACAAACAGCACGAATAAATGAAAATAAAACAACACAATATGCAGGCGAGCCACCACCAACATTCTTCATTTTTCATTAGAGGCTACGTTCAAACTGTACATCAAATTTTGAAACAAATAAAATCTCACTTAAAGCAATAATTCTTATATTCACATAAAATTAACGCATCATAGATTTTCCACTTACTCCTTTTAGCTACTTCATAATACAAACATTTCACAGATTAATCATAGCTTTCTACATCTGCTCTTCTTGTATCATTCACTATTTATTTATTTATTTATTTATTTTACGTCAAAAAAATTAAAACTGCGTATGACGTGTTATGGGGAAAAGTGAATTCTGTGCTCATTTTCAAAATTCTGTGATCCCTACACTAAGTCATACACTACTTGAATTCTGAATTTAAAAAACCGCTCCCATATAATACAATATATTTTTAAGGATAAATAAGCAATACATTTTGGGCTCTTATCCATGATGTCCTTCGTCAAGGAATAATACTTCCTGCCGCGAAAACATGGAAACGATAATTTGAATCATATTTCCCACTGAATTCTAGAAGGCGTGCACAGATAATGAAGTTACATTTATCACTTTTCTCCTGCAATTTTCAGTCCAGATCTCGCCTACTTTCGGCCACCCAAACTTCCGCTATTCTGTACGTTTATTTGTCTGATCTCCTCAAGATACGTCCCTTGAAACAATTGCCAGTTCCAACAGCAGACTGATTCTCGTAATCACGACTGCCATTCCCGGTACCTCGATCTGGCTTCACATACGCAATTAGAACTCTCCCAAACGAAAGTCAAATCTCGCTGACCCCAAACACGTACATGAGCATAACTGAACTCAGAATAAAGACTTGCGAAAGTGTTATTCTGAGTTCAGAACGTGAATAACTGACTTCAGAAAGTAACAGACCAGAACATACGTAGACAATCGAGGTTCACAACACTCCGTACAAAGCAGTTTTGAATTAATTTTTACGTTAAATAAACAAAAATAATAAAATTTCTTCTTCCCATCAAGCTGATCAACTTGAAACTTGCCTATTCTATAATCCCTCATAAAACTGTTCCTATCTTTCTTTATCCTGCCCAAACTGCGAATATTGAGGAGCCAGTTCGAATTTTTTTCCATTCGCACTTTCGGGACCAACGCGCGGCAGCATGTGTGTGTGTGTGTGCGTGTGGAGGGAGGCTGGGCAGGTGCCAGCTGTGCCCAACGGCGAGCGCGCGCAGCCCTCGTCGATTTTCGCGAGGAGCGGAAGGGGGCGCGCCCACCCCCGCCACCGCAAACAGCTTTAGCCATCCAATTCGCATAACTAGTTTTTCAAACTCCAAATGTGGTTCAACTCGACAGCGGGACTTTTTTTTCCTTCAGAAAGGGCGTTTTGCAGGTGTAGACGATCTGTCTTGAATATCGTGTGTGGAATGTCACACGATCTTCCGAGTTTTGACAAGTTTTTCTCAACTCTAGGGAATTCACACAAAACAACCAGTTAAAATATTTTTTTAATGGAACGTTTGTCAATTCAATTAATAACACGTTCTACATATTTCTTTCAGGTCGAAGATGAAGTTTGACTTCATTGCATCTATTAATGAAGGAGGGAAGAGTAGAGATGGTCACCAACCGATACAGCTCTCCTCATAATCCAGTAGAGACTCCGGCAGGACTATGCAGTACGGTTCAGTCCAGTTCGCGGTTGTAAGGCCACGATCAGGGAACAAAAGAGCCCTAGAAGACACACCTTATTCGTTCACTTGTTAATACAAATGGAATTTTATTTCCTTTTTACGTTTATTGTTTGCTGTAATTATGAACGCATTTATCGCGGAACTACTAGTGATGCGTGTGAGCAGCGTCTTGATAACAGTGTTAAAGACGAGGCACCTGGAATAAAATGAAATAGCAGTGCTTCAACAGATCACACTTTCTCATATTAATAAATTGCATTAACTTTCAAACAGAAATTACGCAAAACTATAGTTTTAACAAACAATATACATGACTTTTTTAAGACCTGCTTTCTTAGATCAAATTTCACTGAAGACAAAAATCTCTCCCTTCAATATTGTACTTTGGTAATGTTCATTTTTTGCATTTTTTATAAACACTATTTTTTTTGCAATTTTTGCAAACACAGAGAGATCGCCGAAAATGAGACCACACTCACGTTTTTTATATTTGATACATACAAGGAGAAAAATTAAAGAAAAAAATCCAATCACATTTTTAGAAAATAATTGTTTAAAAATCTCTAAATTTCACTCAAAATTACGCGAAAACGTCCATAATGAACTTGTAGGAAGACGCTAAACAAATTTTGAACTTTTGCAATATCCGAAAAATTAGAGATTTCAAAGAAAATGAGATGAGTTCAATATATTCGTCAATGATATCTGCGTCATTCTTTTAAGCGTCCTTTATAAGAAAACAGTTTCATCAAACATTTTTTGAAAAAATTTCCAAATCTTGACACCTCTCATACTTCTCCTAAAACTCATAAGATCCGTATCACACTCACGGTTCACATGAATATCAAAATACCAGCGAAATATCAAATTTGGAGAAAATCGTCTGAGCGGTTCAGACGCAAGTGTTGACCACAGAGGAAGGATAGACAGACATTTACCGTCAATAGACTTTTCGTTATCAAGGATCGACAAAATATGGATTCTAACTTACAATGCATTGGAGAAAGTAATTCATAAATAAAGGAACGGCAATAAAAGTTTTTTGTTGAAAATCCCGGTTTACAGAGCAATTATTACAATACATTACCTTTTTACGAAGCAAGGCAAGAAAGTAAAAAGGTATGAAAAGTTTACTACTAAGGGACCATAATTCCCCCACGCACTGACCGCAAAGTGGAAATGTAGATTAAACCTACGCAATTTCTTTTATAATGTCACATTGGAGTCATAGGTGTACTAAAGTGCGGATGCGTGATGAAACCATTTTCCTACAAATTTAAGAAGAAACTATTCGACATATTTTTATTCTAATTTAAATTCTTATGTTTATGAAATGAATAATTAATGAGGTATCCTGTTATTGTTTCTTTAACAAGGTTAACACTTGATTTTTAGAGTACGAGTAATCAATACACAAGACTTTTTCCTGTTCAATCTTCTTGAGTACTTCGTACCTCATATGAATTTGATTTTGATTTGAACGTACTTAGAATGATCTGGAATCCCATTACTTTCGAACGTATGTCCCATGACTTTGAAAGTCCGAATGATTCAGCCGCGACATCCAAAAAAAACGTAAGTATGAGAACCTAGTTCTTTTGTCCTTGACTTTAGAACTATTTCGAAAACATACGATGAATTACAAATTGTCAAGATATAACTTAAAAAAAGTGTGTCCGAAAGTTGTGTAGATTAATATCCCATATATGGATATACTAGATTAATATAATATAGTCCCGTTAATTTTCAAGATATCTCTTGTTAATTAAATATTCACTAAAACAGTATACAATATGCAACAGTAATAAAAAATACATTTTCAGCTTTTGAAAATTAAGTTAAGTAAATGATGAAGTACGTGAGAATGACGATGTTCTATCTGAATGACGATGTACCTTCCCGTTCTCATCAGTGGGATTCCAACGGGTTCTTGACTGTAGGCATTCTTCACTGCAGTCACGAAACCATGGTTTTGCTTGAAACTTAAGCAATAAATGAAGTAGAATGATCCATCAATTTTTCATACAGCACTGCAGACATTGTCAGTCAGTAATAAGCGACTTTCACCGCCTCTATAAACCTGCCGCTATGTCATATCCCCTATCGCGCGCTTCGCCAAGTCACTGCAGGAGGGCGGGCGGCGAAGTGGTGCGGAAGAGACCCCAGACACAGAAAGTAGTGCATCCATTTGCGCCACCAATTCCGCCATTTTATATTCAGTTCATGAGTACAGAATGGTAGGTGTCCTGGGAGCCTCCGATCTCGAAAACTAATATTAATACAGTACTGGAAATCCTGCACAATGGCTTTAATTATTATCATTTCTCCTCTACTCCTCTATGTAGCCTGACGGAACTATCGCATGAAAGGATATTAAATGCTTCGGCTGTTCAGGGTCCTGTGTATCCAGGGCCTCGAGCTTGACCGCCTGCAGGGTCAGGCGCGATGCGGCTAGAAGGCCCCGGCGAGGGGGACAATGCGACGTCGAGGGCCGGCAGGCAGGTGTCCGCGGCCCTTTGTCAGCTCGGGACGCTGCCCGTCCCCACCGCCTGCGACAGGAGCGGCCCGCCTTTGCGAAGAGGGCGGGATTGTGAGGCAAAGGGAGTCACGCGAAAACTCCCCCTTGCTTTGGAAGCCACGGGTGATGCTTTTTTTGCAACATAGCGGATACCCCTGTGCTTCTGTGGTCCTCGTACCTGTGTTGGCAGGTGGTCGTATTTCCCACTACATAGCGCTCCGAAAACCACCAAATTCAAAAAATATTTATTTCATGTTTAAAATGTATGAGGGGGTACGGAGATTAAATCAATACGACAAATATTATTCATTGTATATTATGATATTTATATTTTACAGTATATACCTATATATATATATAAAAATAACATAACTACTATTTACACTATAATGATGTACAAATTTAACAACATACTCCGTACGAGTTACGAAACGCAAGAGGTATCTCTGTTGCACTCATTGTGATGACTGAAAGAGATTAAACGTCTTTTTTAAAAACTTTCCATTAATCGAATTTTGCCTCCTAAATCATTCACTAAACATCCAAAAGAAAAATAAATTTAGCGGAAAACCCCCTAATGTGGCAACACTGCCTCATACGGCGAGAGATAGTTTTAGAGGAAGAATTCAGTTAGATCAGGGAAGTTGCGAATTGTTTGCATTTCGGTGTCGTTAATTGGGTTTATTGGTTGGATAGTGGATGTCAGAACCAGTAATAAGGTGTTAAATCGCCCCACCACTAAAATTTCTTACTCGCTCTCTTTGAACGAATAGAAGCATTCTTGTTGAAAAGTAGTTTCCAAGGTGATGTAGTTTCTTACGCGACGCAAAGAAGTTTCTTAACGCGACTTCGCTTGGCTCTATCGCTTTTCCGATAATTATATTTTCCCCTTGCTTACTTTACTAGAACAACAGAAAATTAACACACACGTTTTTTATCAACAGTATTAATAATTCTGCCCTAGTTTACGGTCAATATTTCACATTGTACGAGTTTCCTTAACGCCACCATGGGTCGATGACAACCGAAAGTACCTCACCCAAGCATTGCTTATTGTGAGATGTAGCAAAAAGTGAGACGCATACCCTTTTGGAGTGTCCTTAACGACGCCAAATGTTGTTTATGGTTTGTAAAAAATAATTCACAAATAGGAATGGCCCGTAAATCTCACGAATTCGTGTCGCTTTTACGACGAAATAAGAAGTGTACAATTCTTTTATTGCGAGTCCTCACAGGATGTAAAGCGGCTTTATAGTGGGGTTATTCTTAAAACTCTCCCGACCTCGGGCTCACATAAAAAGTCAGTTTCTAGGTCTTCTGTACTTTTTCGTTGGAGTGGTAGATTTCCGCCCTTCCGTTCGGCCGCCGTGGAATTAACTAGAGCATTTCTCAAGATGCATTTTCGCCTGGTACACCAAATACGTAATGCGGGTAAGCAGTTGAAACAGCAATGTGTATGCTGATTATTTAATATTGATTAGTATTAAGCATAAGACTAGCAAGTTCTTAATGTGAGGGTTGGCATTGAACGACGACGAGAAAAATTCCGGAAAGCGAGAATTACTATGGCGAGTTAAATTTGAATGCTCAGAAGATTTTGTTAGAATTAAATAAATGTATTCACTTCATGGTTAACACATAACATTTTTGAATTATAGTGATCACAATTTCGTTTCTGTCTCTGTCCGCATCAGACCTCTAACTCGAGGAGTGAAGCAATAATGAAAGACACGACTTAGCAAAAGCAATGTAGGAACATAAGAGGTACATTAGACACCTTATTCTTATTCATTTGGGAAATTCACAATGATACAATATATTCATACAATGATACAATACATAATTTCACACAATTATCTGAATAAAGTGAATAAATTTAACAACAATAATCGTCTGTCCTTCTTGCGTATCGGGCTTCCAGAAACGTCAAAGGTTAAAGACTAAGGCTCCGGATTCGAGTGCAGACTAAGGCATGGGAATTTTCACCAGAGGTTGTCGCTTCTCCCACCATGAACCACATCTAGATCATCATCCCTCATGATTATCATATCCCCTTTCATACAGTGCAAAGCAATATTGCAAATCGCCACCGTAACTTGCCCTGGGAAGAGGTGGGCAAGAAAGCAATAGCTTCCACCCTCGACTAGGCTCGGTGAGCAAATACGGCATTGTTCGTCACCAGATATGCCCCTCTTACAACTAGAAAATCGCTATAAAGCAGAAAAAAACTAGAGCAAAGTCGACAGGGGTTTCTTCAATTTGGAAACGATCGTACGCATGGTTTAGGCTCTAGTAGTGTTGACTGACGGACGGACCGACAAACAGATATTTTGCTTTCAATTGGTTTTCGGCATCAAGGACCCACAAAACAGGGAGCATACATGTTTTAGAGGATTTTTTTCTACATCACGTGTTAAAGGATTTTTTCTCTTAATACAGCAACTGGATTTATCCACTTTTTCGTTACCAGAGCCCGGCAATGATTTTTTTACGCCGAAAATCCGCCCTTTTTTCGCGCAGCATTGCATAACTTTTTCTATACTACGTATACGACAAAGAAAAAAAAACAGTCAGCCCGGTGGCCGAGATCGCTAAGGCAGTAGTCTCGTAGTGATCTCGGACCGAAGGGTCGCGGGTTCGAGTCCCGCCTCGGGCATGGTTGTATTTGTGTTCGTCCTTTCACCCCTTATCACCACCATATCGTTTCATCCACATAGTTACCATACCGTTAACAGCAATAGTGGTCGCTAATGAACTAAGATGTTGATGCGACCTTAAATAACCAATTAAAAAAAACAGCTTTCCGCGTTGCCACAACGTTTTCAATTCTCCCTCTAACACTTCATAAACGCCCTCGGAGGGCCGGCCCCGCTCTCACGTGTGTGGGAGAGCCACCCTGAGGGCGCCAGGCCGCAGGTGCTGCGGAGCCTCACTTCCTCATCTGCCCAGGCCAAGTGGCCCTCGCGAAGGGCCACCGCCTTCACGTCGCGATGAAAAGAAGCAACGCTGGGGTGGGAGACGGCTCACAAATGGAATTCGAGCAGGTTTCACTCTCGAAAAAATACGCTCAAAAATTTGTTTCCAACGATGAAGGAAATGAAGGCTAGTGAGAAGGATATTTTTAAAATACGGTTACAAGTTTTATACATTATGTATCCTAAAAATAACGAATTTCGCACAAATAAACGCACGGAATCGGAAGTGGGTATTTTAAAATATGGCAAGCACGTAAAAAATAGGTTTAGTGTCGTCCCGGTGTCAGAGATCGCTAAAGCAGTAGTGGCGGAGTGATCTCGGACCGAAGTGTCGCGGGTTCCAGTCCCGCCTCGGACATGGTTGTACCTGTATTTGTCCTTTCACCCCTTAACATCACCATTTCGTTTCATATTCATAGTTACCATACCGTTAACTTCAATAGCAGTCGCTAATGACCTAGATATTGATGCGACCTTTAATAACCAATAAAAAAAGGTTTAGTAAAACACAAACTTTCTCCCATCACATTTTCTAATACAACACTTTATTGAACTATTTCTTCATAAAAATACTTTGTTTATTTTCATTTAATGACCTTTTAATAAGTTAAATGCGTTCAATTTTGAATATAGATTTATTCGAAATTATAACAGACGCCACACTTAACAAGACTCTCGTTTCTGTAGGCTTCTTACATTGTATCTTAAAGCGGATATTCAAATCCAAATGGAGAGCCGAGGTGCGTCTGTGTTCATAATAATATATGTGAAAATATTTGTGAAGGGTCTCAAGTGAAATTCTCCCCCCCCCCAAAAAAAATACTTTGTAGCTCCGCCCCAGACAAGTATGAAGATACCTCACTAGCGTGATAATCGGATGATTGCCTTAATGTGAGATGGTTTGAATAAATCATGGAATTAAATTCAAGGTATTAGGCATCTGCAATGATATTCGGGAACCTTTAAATGGTAACTCACTGACAATCTGTACAACTTATTTGAGAAAACAACTACGCGTAACTACTTTTCACCTTGATTGCAGTAACTTATCGACAGTCATTTTAAGTGCATTTCATGATTTAATTTTTTTATTCACTGACTCACGAGAGGAAATTTGATCATTAAAGTTTGCATCCAGTGAAAATAATCATAACACAAAGGTGTGTGATGACTTCATATTCAATAACATTAAAATTATTACGTGTCATATTTGAAATGCTACGCTACTGGGATCATACGTTTTCTGCGACCTCGTCACTAGATCACTCCAGACAACGGAGTTGCATTTTGTAGAAAAACGCGAAGACTGGACCCCTCGGTCCTGGTCACCACTTCCTGTACTGTTTCCTCTGCCTCCTCCTTCCTCGGCGATTCTCTCTCGCATCACAATTCGGTCCCACTTTCGCTCGACGAGACGAGCGCGCGCTCGCGCAGCAGGTGTGACGTCAGCCTCAGACTAGGCGGGCCTCGCGGGAACACACCTGCGGCAAATATTTATGGCGCGAAGATGCACTGAATATCTCTGCCATGTCATGCCCTACCTGTCCAAAAATATCTCTAGCGGAATGCGAAATGCCAGAGATATATTTCCTTTCCCTTTCACTATGGAGTTCGAGACCTTTGGAATTATTCACCAGTCGTACGCACGATATTTCACAACCCGCGCGACAGTACATTTGGAAACACGGAGCTAATCGTACGAAGTCCAAAGAATTATTCTAGTGAATAGGATCCAAACTATGAGATTAATGGAATAGAAGAAGAAAACATACAGCACTTGGCTGTCGACTTACTGTAAGGATTTGAAAGTAAGAGACTCGGGTAACAGAAACGAATATCAATAGTTATTTCTTAATTCGAAATATTTTAAATAACGATAAAGGTGATGATATTAGCATTTAATACAATTACTGGTCAAACGTATCATAATAATACATCTTAATGAGTTGAACCTCACATGTATTTCAATTGTCAGAGGACTCTTGCTCAGTAAATTTGTCATCAAGAGAAAAGTGATATAATTAACTCAAAAATGAATAAGTATTAACTAAATAAAGAATTGATACGACAAAGCGTCTTTCTCTTAATCATTTATAGTACTCGTTGCTGTATTTAAGAAAGGACAATAAAAATATTCATAACATAGTATGGACAGTCATCAGTATCCATGATAATTCATCAATAGGGTTTTACTGGCACGCAACCCGCAACGTTTGCTGCATTGTATTATTAACAGATTATCGGAACGGGAAACTGTTAAATTAAAATTTGTAAATGACCCTGCCAGATCGAATCCTCCCATAACGATGTACCTTTATTTCCTATTGGGAGCATGTACTGTTTTCATTTTCATCGCTCGCGCCCTCCACGAGGAGAACAAAATTCAATTTGTGACAGCTTTAATTAATAAATATTTTAATGATTTAATCTCTGGCCCAATCACTCTTTCGCTTTAACTACACTTTTCTTTCTTTTCAGCATACAAGTTAACAGAATTAACTTTCAGGTATTTGAAAAGAAAGTCTGACTCAATTCCAGCTAGATTTAATCTTCCAATAGGAAGATATAATTTATTGTTTTAATACTATAAATACCAATTATTCAAATTTGGAACTAGTTTGAAAATAAGTATAAATTTGGTTGAAGTGATTTCGTTTGTTTGCGAATAATGATAATAAATGGGAATTACGAATTAACCATAAGTTGAAATAATGAAAAAGCAATGATCGGCTCCCATCTCAACATGTGCCAATTTACGTATCATCTACATAAATATAACAAGTAATATAAATGGATCTTATATATAATGTCTATTTATATTACATTTATATAAATAATAAAAAGGGAAGACTACAGAGAATCATGGAGGCACTCTACTGGAAGAATGATTGAAAAAGAAAACTACGACGGAGTACCGACTGAAGGGAAGGGATGTCGAAAGACACAGAAAGAAATAATTCGGAAGTGCAAAGGGAAGAGGAACAAGTATTCATACATAATCTTTGAACAGAGAAAAAAGACAAATTATTGGGCATCTCCAGTTCCTAAAAATTAATGTAAACACGAATCACAAATAAATCCGCATTTGTTTTGAAACAAATAGAATTCAGCCCTCAAATTTAATCCCGCTTTAAAAGATTTAATACGTGAAAGAGAACAATTCACCCGAAACTTCTGTAACATACAACTTAAGGAAGGAATTTGAGATACATATCAAACATTCTTTGCAATTCAATAACGAAGAATGCAGAAGAGGATTTGATCGTACTTACAATCGATTCACGCAGCTCCTTGTTCCGAATTTAGGGCAACCAGTTTAAATGTGGAGTTCATCCAAATGTTTAATGAACGCTGAGCCTTTCCATTACAATGTTAATCACGCGTTCATTACTGGTACACCTCTCGGTAACTGATCATCACGCAACTCATCACACACGATTTTAAGTTTCATTACATACATATGTACCGCAAAACTCCTTTGATCTTTTTTCTGTGCTGGTTGGACGCGAATGTCATTAATCAGTTCGGCAAACTCGAATCCCTAATTACCAGCGGGTGTTGGCTGCTGCCAGTTTTGTTCCAGATCTGTAGGAGGTCAGCAAAGTTCCGCGCCCATACGCGGAGGATTCGTACTAATGCTCACTAATCAACTAATTAAATAGAGTAAACTTCACTCTTTAATCAAATGTTTGCAGTTGCCTTTCAGAGTCGGATGATTTAAATCAATGATTTGCTTCGTATACAAAAAGTGCTAGACGTTGGGGCAGTAGACATTGCCGAGATAAAACGGCGCAAACCTATGGATGCCTCTTCCGAAAACACCACTCGTACTATGTTCCACTTTACACTTTCCAAACATCAATTTTAATCTTAATTTGTGAAGTAAAGCTAACAGCTAGGAGGCTAACAATTTGCATTCACGAATAATTTTATGTTACTATACTGTGTGTTACTTTTCTTTCTTGAATATAATGGAAGCTATTCAAATTAATACCTCGTTTTTAAACCCTAATTCTTCTCAGCGCCTCTGCTGCAATTTGGCTAAATTGAAGAGCAAATTGTACAAAATTTGTTAATGAAAAATCACGTTTCAAAGGGTCAGAGCAGGAACTACATCAAATCTAAAATATTGCTGTGAGATAACTTTGACTTTATGAATATTTTCCCTTTCATTTTTTCTGAATAACGATTTGCGTTACATTTCTTATGATTAGTACGTTCTTGTAGATACTACTCAAAGTTTTTGTGTCATTGAGATCCCAATCTTCTAATAAATAAAATAGGACACTGTTGTGAAGACTTCACAGACGGAATGGATCATGCGGCATGAGCAGTCATGTGATCGTGAATCTTAGCATCTTATTGGTTCGATGGACATGTTCTTTATTGCATGCAGCAACGCTGTAGACATTTGATTTTGCATGAACCTCGTATGTATACAAGTAAAATTATTTCGGATATATTTGCTTTTGCTCCTCCACATCAGGAAAGAAGATGCAGCTGACGGTTATTAGTATCACTGCAACGCAACTCCAACGAAGTTTTTTCGATGGACATGTTTGTATTTGCATGAACGCTCCTCTTTATGTATATAATAAACAATAAAGATCCTAATATTGTGCCCTGGGGGACGCCACAAGGAATTTTCATTATTTTACTAGTATAATTATCAATTTTAACAACTTGCGATCTGTTCGATAGATCACCTGCAATTAATTTGTAATTAATACCTCCAAATTTATGCAATCTATATTGAATATTTATATCTATGAATAATTAAACAAAATTTTGCGACCGCTATGACAGCTTGTTTTAATTGAGCTTTTATTCCAGCAACTTTTAATTGCAAATTTAAAAAAATAAGTAAATAATGCTTTATGGTTTTAATGAACGTCTTCGACCATCCAACTTCTTACACTCGGCTCGTCGTAATCTACACCCTCCCTTCCCTTTCACGCATCTGGCCTGAAAGTGCGCCCGTCAGCCTTCATGAGTGATGCAGGCCCTGCTCGCAGCGCCGCGCCGCGCCGGGCCCCTCCCCTCCCCCCTCCCGCACCCGCATGTCGTGGCTTCAACGATTAGCCAATTATTGGTCGGAAGTTGAACGCAGTGCGCACCGGGGAACTTGGCAAGTCGTTAATTAGTTCGCAGTAGCGGCGCAGAGCTGCACCACCCCACACACCCACCCATCCACCCACCCTCTCGCACACGCACAAAACATATATTACCGCTCCGCTTCGGGGCGGCGAGGCAGCGTCGGTGGTGGGGGTCGGGGTGGGGGTGGCGCTGTTGGCAGAGAGGCCGGTGGAAAGGACGGCCGACGGGCAATCCGCGTGGGTGAGAAACGAGTGAAGGAGACTCCAATGCGGTCGTGAAATCCTGTTTGCTACAAAATAGCACGGACGTTCTAGTAATATCATTTACAGTAACGCATAAATAATAATAATATCTTGTATAATATAATCTTGAAACCTTAATGACCTTAATATTTTAACCATCATTTGCAGGTTTCTTCTGTTACAGGGAGAGTTAGGGCCGAGACTGTTACAGGGACAGTGAGCGTTGTGGCAATGGGGGATAGAGGTGTAACTATAGCAATCCATGTTCTTATCAAGACGGACACGGGAACAAACATGAATATTAACGACTGAAATGAAAGATTTTTTCCACTGATTCATCAGAATTAAACTTCTTTTTTGTTTGAAATCTCAAAGCATGAAAGTAGTGTAGTGTGTAATATAACACAGCAGTGAGTTCGTTGGCCCTTGCACACAGGACAGCAGATTTGCATTGCTGTCGATGGGACACACAAATATATGCACATATTTCAATTCTGTTTTCTATTGTTGCACGTCTTATTTTTTTGTATAGTAAACCGTTGAGATAGAAGATATGAGGGTGGCCCACAAATGGTGTATTAGAACACCGGTATAATATACAGACTTTCCCCGAGATTTCAAACTCTATTACATTTTAAAATTACAAACTCTTTACAAATATTGTGTTTATACAGTTGTAGAAAAAATGTTCATATTTCGTGAGCAAACTGGGTGTTCTACCACTGACGAACAGAGAGCCCAAATGTATTTTAAAAACACGTTTGCCACGTTATGGAGTACTAATTTTTATAAACTATTACTAATTTTACATACAATTAATTTATTTACTTACTTACAATTACAATACAATAATATATAGTTGTACACTTTCAGGTAATAAATAATAACGAAACTGTTACTTCTCACCCTAGATCGCCGTCGGTAACATCAGCCCAGTAACGTACCCACGCTGCGACCTTGACTTCCCAGCAATAACTTCCCGTAACAAAATGCGCAAATAATTCTGTAATAATATGCTACTATGCTTTCCTGTCTGTGGCAAACATACTACTGTATATCGTCAATTTCACGTTTTACAGAAGGCAGCAATAATTGAAATAAACCGTACACGGAACTTTATTGTTTAAATAAACAGATTTTCTTTTGTCTACCTTCATTTCTTTGTCAGAACTTTTGAAACGATTGATTAGAATGATTGATTAGAACTAAAAATTATTGTAATTTCTAAGATTTTCATAAAACGTAATAAAAACCCGACTACATTGTTCGTTTCTTCCACACATAAAAACAGGATATTTAAAAAAAATGTATTTTAAGAACATTTCGAGTTTATCGGGAATGTACGTCAACTTTGCATTAAACGCATTTTGTAGCGAAACAATTTTAAATTCTGATCCACAACTAATCAATTCCTCTACAAAATTCGATTCAATTTAGTATTGCTCCTTTTTCCGTTAACGTGAAAAATACTTATATGGAGTGTACGTAACTACATACGTTTAAAAGGACAGTTTTATTTCTGCAACCCATCCTTTCAGAGAATGCATTTTGGAAATGTATTGCTTCGTGGTAATACACACCATACATAATAGTTTATGTTATAATCGAACCTCAAACACTTCCAATTACAATTTATGGCTGGAATAGTTTGCCTTTATATTATTAGAGATCATATTAGAATATACTTTGGTATCTTTTATTTCACTTAAAAAGTTCAGTTTGCTTCTACTAAGGAATGCACAGCGAACCAGGTGTGAGTCCCACAGCCGCAGGAACTCTAGTCCACTCTGCGTCTTGATAGCAAGAAGATCCATACAACGGACCAGACCAGGAGACAAAAAAAAAACAAACGAAACAGTTCCCCGGAAGAAATCACGGGCCCCGCAGCGCCCCGCCTCCTGGTCACTTTCCTCCTCGCAGCGCGGCAGCAGACACGGTGCAGAGGGCGGTCATGGGGGAAGGGGAGGTGGAGATGGCGCGGCGGACGGTGGCGCCGGGAATTAATGGCGTGTTGCAGCAACAGCTGCCGCCCTCGGCCGGAGTCCGTGAGCGGTGCGCGGGCCAAGCCACGGGGGAGGATCGAGGGAGGTCAAGAGAGGGGAGGTTGCAGGGCCCGGCCGTTACCCCAATTTCCTCAGATATTGATACAAATTGTTTCCTGCGCCGACTATCTGTTAAGCTCGAAGGCCGGCCCGCCGCGAAGGACGCGACGGCAGAGGAGTCTGGAGAGGAATGGAAGCAGGAGTGGAGGGGGGGGCTTCCCCATGTTTATTGGCTCAGTCAATAAAGCTCAGGTTTCCCTCGCTCGACCCCCCCTCTCCTTTCTTTTTTGTCTTCGCTTCTTGTTTTCTCAAGAAGCGGTCGAGAAAGGACGTGTTTGATTTCAAAGACAACAGGATGGGTTTCCTGAAGCAGTGCGAAAAGGGAAAGCGAAGTGAAGGAGAGAAATAATGTCTTCGCTGAAATTGGACCTAGAGTTATATAAGTGGAAGAGTTGGAAATAGAATTTTCTATTGGGATAGTGAAATAGCAACCAATTAATTTGTGACAATGCAAGCCACTAAAATCCATTCCGGCTGCCCAAAGACGAAAATATAATATTGATATATCACCCCATCCCGACGTTCGCCACGCTGGAAGTGTCAATATGTAGTAGTTTTCTTCTTTAATTTTGCACGTGTCTATTGAAACGCTCTCCGTTTCTGTTAAATTATTTATGCAACCAGTTTCCGAATTTATATCATTTTTGGGCGCCAGGACAGGGTTGCGATTTTAAATTTCCCGCAAACACATCTAAAGGCAAATAATTATCCTACTAGCTCTGCCGGTTGGGTTCTTACGAAAATAATCGTCGTCGGTACTTACTTTCTTCTTAGCAAACGATCACTCGATCCGCTCTCCATACGGAAGAAGCGAGGAATCTGAAATTTCTTTCTGGAAATAAATTATTAAACTATGGATTGCACAAGATTCTACAGAAATGATAATCAGCTTTTCTTTTTCAAAATGAGAACGTTGTAAGTTTATTCAACGATTAATTATTTGTTACATAAAATGTCACCTTGGTCATGACAGGTAGTAAAAATTGTAAATAGCGCTATTATTCTATTTATATATCCATGCGCTCTTGGACGATGAGACCAGGAAGAATTCACCGCTCCGACCAATCTTCTCTCTTGTATCTTGTTCTCGGTCCGCTGCCGGGACAATGTCCTCCTCAACTTATTAATTGTTTCACTTACGACTCCCGGTGCCAGAATTATTCAAAGTTCCAAATACAATTACGCACACAAAATATAAGTCCTCACTTCTCAATTATTTCCTGCAAAATTCCACCAAGTCCTGCATCTACCATTTACAATGACCTCTACGATGTGCACGGAACGCAGTCTAAAGCTCCTCTGTAATATTACAAAAAGTTCAACTTCGATAACTTCCACACATTCTTGTCTCTTGTTTTACGAAACAATCTCCAGTTTCCTTCTACGTCGTACCCCATTACTAGTTTACCACCAATCCTACATGCCCTTATATCACAATCTTCTGTCCGTTACTTGCCGCGCTATGTTTATTTACTTCCGCTTCCCTAGTTGCTAGGGAACACCCTACCTGCATGCCTAGACTCCAGGCCGTGTATTAGGCCGCACTAAATTAGCAATATGGCAGCTTGAAAGATTTCCTGTCGGAATAGCCAACTTATGAAACTATAACTCTGATCAAGTCTGTCGCTTTTGTTTTGTTTGTTCTCTCATTCACAATCCTCGCGCGATCTCGTCTAGTCCACTGTTCAATAATACATGTTTCGTTTTTCGGTAGAATTAAAAAGAGATGTTCATCTATAAAAGAATATTAACTCTGTGAAAAATTATTAATAAGGACAATCCATCTAAAATAATAAGACAATAAGACAATCCATCTAAAATATCAGGCTTGCATTTTACGACAGGTAATCTTTTTTTCGCCCTCTGAGTTCAACGTTCTGGATGTCGTGTCTCATCCCGCCCCCTCCAATCACCTTCCGAAGTCTGGAAGCACAAGGGCGCCCAAGGAGAGTGGCAGGGGCGGCAAAGCCCCTGTCATTCCACGCGTCCGTTTCTGCCCAGAGCAGGCCCTCGTTGCGGACACGCCGGGCGCGGGCGGGGCTACGGACCCACCTGAGGGCCCCTGGCACACGGGCAACTCCGAGGGCTGGAAGGGTGCCGCTCGTCCAACTTTGAAGGCCGAGTGGCTCACGCCTGTGATAACGGAGTCTGGAAGCACAAGGGCGCCCAAAAGGAAAGTGGCAGGGGCGTCAAAGCCCCTGTCATTCCCCGCGTCCGTTTCTGCCCAGAGCAGGCCCTCGTTGCGGGACACGCCGGGCGCGGGCGGGGCTACGGACCCACCTGAGGCCCCTGGCACACGGCCAACTCCGAGGGCTGGAAGGGTGCCGCTCGTCCAACTTTGAAGACCGAGTGGCTCACGCCTGCGATAACGGAGTCTGGAAGCACAAGGGCGCCCAAAAGGAAAGTGGCAGGGGCGGCGAAGCCCCTGCCATTCCACGCGTCCGTTTCTGCCCAGAGCAGGACCTCGTTGCGGGACACGCCGGGCGCGGGCGGGGCTACGGACCCACCTGAGGGCCCTAGGCACACGGGCAACTCCGAGGGCTGGAAGGGTGCCGCTCGTCAACTTGAAGACCGAGTGGCTCACGCCTGCGATAACGGAGTCTGGAAGCACAAGGGCGCCCAAGGGGAGAGTGGCAGGGGCGGCGAAGCCCCTGCCATTCCACGCGTCCGTTTCTGCCCAGAGCAGGACCTCGTTGCGGGACACGCCGGGCGCGGGCGGGGCTACGGACCCACCTGAGGCCCCTGGCACACGGGCAACTCCGAGGGCTGGAAGGGTGCCGCTCGTCCAACTTTGAAGACCGAGTGGCTCACGCCTGCGATAACGGAGTCTGGAAGCACAAGGGCGCCCAAAGGAAGTGGCAGGGGCGGCGAAGCCCCTGCCATTCCACGCGTCCGTTTCTGCCCAGAGCAGGACCTCATTGCGGGGCACGCCGGGCGCGGGCGGGGCTACGGACCCACCTGAGGGCCCTGGCACACGGGCAACTCCGAGGGCTGGAAGGGTGCCGCTCGTCCAACTTTGAAGACCGAGTGGCTCACGCCTGCGATAACGGAGTCTGGAAGCACAAGGGCGCCCAAAAGGAAAGTGGCAGGGGCGTCAAAGCCCCTGTCATTCCCCGCGTCCGTTTCTGCCCAGAGCAGGCCCTCGTTGCGGGACACGCCGGGCGCGGGCGGGGCTACGGACCCACCTGAGGCCCCTGGCACACGGCCAACTCCGAGGGCTGGAAGGTGCCGCTCGTCCACTTTGAAGGCCGAGTGGCTCACGCCTGCGATAACGGAGTCTGAAGCCAAGGGCGCCTAAAGGAAGTGGCAGGGCGGCGAAGCCTGCCATTCCACGTCCGTTTCTGCCCAGAGCAGGACCTCGTTGCGGGACACGCCGGGCGCGGGCGGGCTACGGACCACCTGAGGCCCTGGCACGGCCAACTGAGGGCTGGAAGGTGCCGCCGTCAACTTTAAGGCCGAGTGGCTCACGCCTGCGATAACGGAGTCTGAAGCACAAGGGCGCCCAAGGAAAGTGGCAGGCGGCGAAGCCTGCCATTCCACGCGTCCGTTTCGCCGAGCAGGACCTCGTTGCGGACACGCCGGGCGGGCGGGCTACGGACCCACCTGAGGCCCTGGCCACGAGCACCCGAGGGCTGGAAGGGTGCCGCTCGTCCAACTTTGAAGACCGAGTAGCTCAGCACGGGGAGGTCGCGTGCGATAACGGTCTAACAAGAACCGATTGATCACCAGCTCTCGATGCGAGCCCAGGAGCAAGCGAAGCCATCATAAAAATATTTATCTCGACTCGCGCTGAAATTCAATAAACTAAGGGATCCTGAAATTGACTCCAACGTCTCGTTTAACCGCATTTTTAAACAAATAAACGACGTATGGAAACGATGAACCCAAGTACTTAACATATATCAGATAATAAGTTTATATAGGTTTTATCCCTTATCATAACGAGAAATCTCCGTTGCGATATCGGAGAACATAGCGGAGATGGACTGATAGGAAAGAGGGGATTATGTTTACGTAGTTCTAATGACAAATGGAAATCATTCATTCCATTG
Source organism: Teleogryllus oceanicus (assembly GCA_964035755.1). Taxonomy (NCBI): domain Eukaryota; kingdom Metazoa; phylum Arthropoda; class Insecta; order Orthoptera; family Gryllidae; genus Teleogryllus; species Teleogryllus oceanicus. The sequence continues at coordinate 130,564,087 of CAXIVR010000002.1, forward strand.
ATTGATGGATGCTGTACACCAACCGTAGGCCGAAGGACAGTCCCATCACCCACCATCGAATCGCATGGTGAAGCAACAAATTAGTGTACTTAAGGAAAGTTAAAATTGTTCGGCAAAATAGCACTCTGACATACTTTGAATACGTAAGAAAGTACGCTTTGGAAGAGTGTAGGATGCTTTGTGCATATCGTGTAGACGATGGGTGCAACCTCGCCGTGTCATTGGATACGCGGAGTGAATCGTCGCTGCCACTTACAAGTTTTTCAGGTTAAGATACGACGCCATTCCGTTCGCATTGGTGCGACGCGGTGTCGTCGGTCGCTATGTATTCCCGGAAGCGAGCCGCTTTTTTTAATTTTATATTTTATTTTATTGTAAGGTTGCATCAACATCTAGGTCATTGGCGACCATCATTGGTATTAACGTAATGGTAAATGTGAAGGTGAAAGGATATGATGTTGGGGTGATAGTACGGGGCTGATAAGGGGTGAAAGTACGAACACAAATACAACCATGCCCGAGGCGGGACTCGATCCAAGGTCCCAGATAGCTACGATACTGCCTTAGCGATCTCGGCCATCCGATCGGCGATTTTGTCTTGTTCGTTACGATAAGATCCATTGTTCCCAAACGAATTAATGGATTTCCTTAATGAACCACAAGTAACCTTCCACCGAATAATCGTATCCAGCAAGACAACTAACTTCAAGATTGTTTTCTAAACGAGTGTCGTAATCTCAGTCTTGTTTAATTTGTGATTCCATTAACGTCAATAATATTGTGCTTTTTGTTAATTCTGAAACGAAAACGGAAACTAATTGCATGAATGCAAATTCCATTAATAGTTATTGTTAATCAAGTGAATAATATCTTATTCAAATGTCACGTTCTAGGTCGATTGGCTGAAAAGAAACAAGTTGGTGATGAGTAACACTAGACGTGTGCGTTGCTTGGGCCTACAGATATAAATGCTAAACAGCTCTAACGAAGTGAATAGGCGGAGGACGGACTTATTTTTCAGAATACTAATAAATCACTGAAATAATAAAATAGTACCCAACAGACACAAGAATACGTATCTGAAAGAAAGTCGCATATACAGTACATACACTTTCTTCATCTAAAAAATTTCGTTTTGTAACATGAACCATTGTCTTCAAAATCACTTACATTTTTGCAAATATCGCTTTCTAATAACTACCACTTTTCTCGGCCATATTGCCAAGTACTTCTGCTTCAAAAATAAGGCAATGTTAAGATGCAGTGCGCACGTTTTGTGAAGTTTTCAAAAATGTAAATAGGGTTGATTGTTACATCAAATAATTTTTATTTATTTAGCGTCAATAAAAGTCAACAACTGTGTAACGCAGGCGCCGGAAGTGCAACCTGTGCATGTTTCCTTGAGCTCTGAAATTCCTACCTTCGTTCTTATTATGTGCTACGTACAAGAATTACGAATGTCGGCTTTTTGGTAAAACGATCACACGAAATATTCGCTTCCCATTAATAAACACCAATTACCGAATATGCAAAAATGAGCTAAAGATTCATTTACTCACATTCTCTATTGTTCTACGAGCTACGGAGTTTTGTCTTTAATCCTTTATCGGCTCCATGTAAAGGGAGCAACTCACTATCGAGGGAACATGGATTGATTAGTGGTTCCAAGAGCGGCAATTGCCAGTCCTTAGTCCCGTAAGTGTAGAGTATGTTTTATCGCGAGAGGTGGCGATAAATTTCGCAACTGGTTGGCGAGATCTAGCGCCGACCTACACATAATTAAAACTGAACGAAAGTTCATTACAAAATTCGTAGTAATACATACGGAAAGGAATAGAATTAGTAGAAAATGTGGAAATTAATTAAAATGAGCATTGTGAACAATGAGAATCAATAAGGAATTAATAATTTACTAGTGAAAACCCGTCAAAATTTGACGGTGAGATCTGAGATAAATGTAAAATACTGTGCCCAGACTAATGTTCACAATATGTTGCATTGTTTGGATCTTCAGGTTATAACGAAGATATTCTGTGATGTGTAGTTCCCAAAATTTTGAACACGTATGGTCCACGACCAGGTGGCAATGCAAAATGTCCCACATATTCCAATAATACACCAAATGACACAAAAGAAAGAGCACTATTATACTGACAGATATTTCTAAAGTTTTTTGATGTATCATCATCTATAAACAAATTTTATTAGTTCTGGCATATTGCTCGAAGGTAAACTTGTTTGCCCATTTAAGCAACACTGAGTAAACATGTTTGCAGAATTTCTCTCGCATGGGAAGTACAGAGCAGAACAAAACTGACATTTTCTGCGCTTTCTCATTCTCTGCGTCCAGATAAATGTAATTTTGCGTCTTTTGGGGTGCGTGGGCAATGATTCGGAATTCGACATAACCTGTGAACAACTTCACTACTTCAGTACAACCGAGATAAGCGTACTATTAAAGAATGATTTAATTAATTAATTTACACCGTAAATGTTGGTGAATCAACACAAACAATATCTGATAACACATCTAGGGATCATATTCTTTCACTTAAAAGAAAAAATACTACAATCGGTTCAGTAGAAGCTTTAAACGAAGCCATGACAGAATAACTTATTTTTTTAAATATATAGATTCAGTTACAGGGGTAACTGTACAGATTATTTGTGTCTTCTGTCATTTGATGTGACACATAAACGACCTAACAATACACTATTTCGTATCATAGCATTAGTTTAAGAGCACTGGAATTAGGAAAATTATGGTGTGAACTTTAAAATGAGTATTCCACTCGTGAAATTGAAACCAATAGTGTTGAACTGTACATATAAAATGCCCCAATTAGGGCGGTGCATCTGAAAGAGACTATCGCTTTTTCTATCCGATTTTTCTAACTGCTTCTCCCTACTGGCCAATCATCAATTGTGACTCATCTATCTTAGGAGGCGGTAAATATCAACCGCTATGTCGACGTCCAATAAACCACGAATAACCTCTTTGATTTTAACATAGCTTTAAGTTATTTTCAATATTTTTGGAACTCTACTGGACACCATTTCATTTGTGAAATAGTCCTATTAAGTACCAACTCGTGCTTTGGAAATTCTCAGATAAATCCCGATTTATCGAAAATTCCAAAGCACTCGTGGTATTGCCGGTGAAAATCAAATACATTTACAGTAAATCCCTTCACACTCTGGGATTGGTGGAAACAAAACAGCTGACAAATTATTAAAATAAAACACAAATAATACTAATGCACAAATGCAAACCGCACGACTAGGAGTGCATTGAATGTCTAGTATCAGAGAGCATACATAGGGTTCAGATCAAAGTGTATAATACAAGTACAGACAAGAATTGGAGCTCTTGGTTAATATGGCATTATATTCGCATCAACCACGCGGAAATCCGTTGAGTTTTTCCATATCCTCCAGTCAACACAACTTTCCCGGACATTTGCATTGGAAAATTAATGTTCCAATACGCTCGAAGTGACCTCCGTGCACCTCTGCGCGCGGGCAGCGATAGCATTCTGAACGTTTTTTCTAACAATTTGGAAAACGATGGACGTGATGTCTTTGTTTTCCTCGAGATGCTTGAACCTTGTTTTAGAAGACCAGATGGATCCGCTGATTCTGTTATTAAAAAAAACGGTTTTAACCAGTTTTATCCGCGGTGGTCACTCGGTAAAGCTAGATTTAAAAATCAACGTAACACGTCTTGCTCCGTTCGCCCTGTGCACTGGAGTGTGTTGAGTGTGGCGTGCTTAGGGCGACCAGAGAAAGTGTCACAATAAGGGCATGTCTGTGTGATTGTGCGCCTGTCCTATTAAATTCTTAATTGAATACTTTTTTCAGGAAGGCTTTGTGTCCGTCTTTCTTCGGAACAATCAGCCGATTCCGAAAAGAATGCATTGAAATATGATGCAACTGCTTAAGAACTCACTGCTTCGTATTTCATGCTCACCTGGCATATCGTTAATGCTTCTGCGTCTACATCAATATGGTAACTCGCGAGACTGCAGAGCGTACTCTTTGTCGGGATTCGATCTGGGTTCTTAAAGTTAAAACGCTTAACACGTTTCCTCTACTCCACCAACTACACAGCAAAACTTTCTCCTTCCCGACGCGAAAAGAACGTGAAACATTTGCATTTACAGTTTTTAAAATATCAGAGAGTTTAATTTACGTTAATGCAAGACCTAGTTTTAAAACATATTTCATGATGGAAAAAATGTTTACTTCGACATTAATATTTTTTAAATTTTAGAAAATTTGAAATTTTAGAACATTGAAATAGTTCGCCCAAATTTGGACCTAGGCATTTTTAAACGTCTTTTGCTCGACAAAAGATTTATAGGAAACGTTGAAGCTCTTTTTAGAAAATTTGAAAAATATATTGGGGTTTGGTGTAAAGTACCTTCAAAATTAAAGGATTCGTTTCAAATTCCAGGATTCGTAATATCAGCCATATCATTCAAGGAATATTCATTTTGATGAAAATATGGCTTTAGGCTCTAGAATTACTCATAGTAGACGGACTCACAAAGAGGTTTTTCGAAAATCACTTTTTCAGGTTCAAAACACAAGCGTTTTGACAGCCCTATGTATAGAAATAATGTACGAGCAGATCAACTCCCACTTTGTTCGAATTAGCGACATACAAAACGTGTTTTTTTGTGGCAATTTCGACATTTTCTTCTGCAGCATTACATAATTCTCTCTTTACACTAGTATACGTGGAGGTAAAAACATGCCAGCGTTGCTAGGATTAGAACTCGCGTCCCTCTCATCTGCAGATCTGGCTTGACCACACTACACTACCACAAACATTACCCAGCGCGGTGACCAGGCGCACTTATTGCGAAAAGAATAATATGATATTCATTGCACTTGGTTTTTAATTAGAGAAACGTTCTCCATGTGTCAAAGACATTGCAATTTTGCCGGTAAATTTTTGCGAGGGGTAGTGAAGGTACATTGTGATGCCGGTGTTGTTTTTTTTGTCATATCTTCGACACTTGGAGACATCGAAGACACTTCGACACATGGAGACATTGGATGAACATTTTTTCTACCCTTGGGTAAGTAAATTTTGACAAATATTACACATTTGTAAATGAATAGGGAAGAAAAGGAAGCATTCCTAGCTTACCAAACAGAGGCTTACAGCGGTGAGCTTGAGCCAGTAGGTAAATAGAGAAGGGTTAATTCAATTTGGGACAAATCCTAGTTTACCATTATGTTGCTCCGAGAAGCATATTTTCCAATTGCCTATGCCAAGCACAAAAGGGGTGGATGTTTGTGATTTTTATCATCTCCTTGCATTTCACATTTCATTATATTTTTCTTTCACATCCTTTCACTTTCCTTTCGTAGACAGAGAGGTTGGCTAATACTATCTCGTCACTGTTATCTTTTGTTCTGTCTTGTGCCTTTTATCGATTCTAACTTCAATTCGTTGAAACTGATCTTTATTGCAGGTTTCCTTTTCACATAATTTACCTCAACTATCTCTATGATTTATTTGCTGAAAACTTAACTTCTTATCAGCTCTTAATGCAAATGTGGGTGATTATTTCTTTTATTTTGATTCTTTGCAAGTTTTGAAGTTCACACTGTAAATAAGATATTCATTTTTGCCAGTGTTTTTGCTGATGTTGCAGACGTTGAATTATTTTGTTGTTGTTTAAAATGTTGTTGAAATTGCAGATTCCGTTGATAAGGTGGGTTTGCCGGAATATGATTATCACCGTGGCTTCTGCGGTTTTTCTCGTTCAGAACAACTCTTGTAGCTGCAATAAACTCCCCTGTTTCCAGGCAATTGCTTTCAAACATGTTACACCACTTCACTCAGTATATCATAATACATTATTTCACTGCACTAGGTCCTCACATATCGTCACAAACGCAACAAATTTCCATTTTACGAGCGTAATTCACTACCGAGTCTAACAGAAGCACTGTGGAGATCCGGACACGTCCGCATACCACCGCTGCTGAGACAACAATAATACTTAACCTATCTGAAAATATTTGTTTAGATTTATTGCTCACGTTTAATCGATTTCGTTTTACAGCCTGATGTCCCACTATCACGTTCTTAGATTTGACATATATGTATTGTCTATGTATGTCTATGTATTGTATATATGTGTCTATGTATAAAACTCTTTCTAAATTATGTATGTTAGTTCACATAAAGTAATATTTCTCAATTATTTAATTAACTATATTCAAACGTGGCAATAATTTCATCCTGAATGAATTCCACATGAGCTTTCGGAATAGTCAAAGAAAGAAATCGATATTCAGGGTTACTTCCAGAGCACATGACGTATGGCTTTTGAATAAATAATTCTGAAGATAAGGCTGCATTTTGCACTTCTTAATTATACTAATTATTTTCAAATCGATTTTCTTGTTGTATATTTTCATCAAAGCAAAATCACTAAACATACACCAAAAGGAATACATAATTTTCCTAAAACCAGCAATTTATTCAACAAGTTCATTCAAAGAATTATTGAAAAGAGAAAAGTGCATTGATTTTAAATAGCGGTACAAACTTGATTATGAATGTGCACTTTATTTCCTGTTAAAATAAAAATGAAAACCTGAATTATTCGTAACAACAGAATCGGTGCACTTACTGGCACCTGCAGCGACCGCTTCCCTTTCCCCTTTCTCGTGCATTATTGAAAAAACATCCCTCCGCTAAAGCGATAGCCTCTATTTTGAAACCGTTTCAGCATTCCATAATGCCCGATATCAATGCAGCGTTTCGCATCCACGAACAGCATGAAAGCACTGTTTTGGAATTATCGCTACCGGACGCAGAGGAAACAGAAACGAAACAACCCAAATTCGCCCTCCTGTGTGAGCACCTGGCTCTCTCGTTTCCTACACGACACATAACGATAACCTCGTATGTCATAAAATTTCTAAAACAGAAATTCCCAAACTTTTTCTTTAATCCTTTGCATTTTTTTGTTTAATTCATTGCCTCTTTATGTTTTCCCTACAAACAGAATCTACAATCATGACACAAAGAATTCCACAAAAAAGTTTAAAAATAACAATTTTGTACACAAATATTCTCGATTCTCGTAAACATTTCGATATTCAATAATCGAAGACGTATCCGCGTTGGAGTATCTGCGTTATTGCAATGGCGACAAAATGTTACAGGAGCATGTCCAGCCTATCTTTTGTTTTTTTGTTGTTTTTTTGAGGGGGGGATCGGAGATTTTCGTAAAATAATAAACATATATAATGTTGTAAACATTATTTACGTACTGTAGATATGATACTATACAATATTATTGTTCAAATTAGTACATAATTCGAACGCAAATAAATATTTAAATCAATTTTGCCAAATAAAGGAAGGTAAACGAAAACTATAGGCTTTTTTGGGAGGGGGCCGTGGATTCTTCCTGGATCCGCCTGTGAAATGTTGAGTGTTTTTTGTAAAGAGAGGCCACAACATTTCTTCAGTGAATATTGCGGAAAGTACTTTCTTTGGCGATATATTGCGCGTACTTTTTTGAACTCATAGTTATAATTTTTTGAGTGATCTGCCCCCTTGATCTTCTTCATAGTATAAGAAATAATGTAAATATTTCATGTGGTTAGGCGGAAGAGCAGGCCTAATGGCCTGAGCCTCGCCACTAATAAAGACAATTTTATTATATTATTATTATTATTATTATTATTATTATTATTGTGGGAGAAATGGTAGTCGGAATAGAAATAAACTCGTCGTTGAAATATAAAAAGATAATTATATTCTTGAAATACTTGAAGAACAATACAAATAAACTATATCCCGACAATTCACAACGTGTTCTTCTCGGTGTTACTTGCGTTCGAGTGACTTGTTTACGCTCGTTGTCAACCGACTTGGTCCTGCCGCCACGCTATCTTGCGCCTCTACCGGGAACCCCAAAAATCCGCCTGATTTGAATCGGTCTCCCACATTATTATTATTATTATTATTATTATTATTATTATTATTATTGTGTTCTTGGGCCTCGTTATGATTCCGAGGTCGTCAACGGAAATTCCCAGGCATCCCCATCCCAAGTGGCAGGTGGATCGTGACATTCATTGTTTTTCCCACGCCCTTTCCGGTTGCAAATGTAACAAAAGAAAAGGTATCTGAAGATGAACGATGAGCGACCTATCGGCGGTTAGTTTGGAGTCCTTCATCAACAAGTACGTCTGAATGGATACTACGCAACGTCCGACAGAGATCGTCCAGGTTCGACTTCATTCGCAGGGTAGAAAACGTTTTTGCCACAGCGACATCTCATTTCCTGAAACCACTCCATGCGTGCCGCAGTAGACTTCTACAAGGATGTGTGAGTGTGTGCAAAGAGGAAAGTGTGAACAATTTTTTCGAGTGTAATTTGAGAGTGAAAATCAAGTTTCTTGTCTGTTGAATACGTGCAGGCGATCGCATCGAGGCCACTTCGTAAGTACAGTCTTTTATCGTGAAGGTGATGGATTGGACTGGAAACTCTTGTGGAAGTAGAGAAAATATAGGGATTTATAATAAAACATTGACATGAATCTAATGATACGCTGTGGAAGTATGTGAAGTAATGAAACCAAATTAGATAGTAACGTGGCATCAAAAGCATTCAGAAGGAAAATTTATAATAAAAACACATGGGCCTAGTAGTGTCCGTTCTTCGCAACTTAATGTTTACCGTTCACCGCACCAAATGGAAAACCGATTGTTTCCTTAAACCCTGTTGTAATCAGTAGCCAGACATTTTAATTTTTGTTTTCATTTTTGCCATAATTGTAGATTTCAGACATTTTCATATTGCTTGACAAATCGACTGAATTTTCTCCAGAATCTTAATAATACCAAGTAGATACTACTCGTAAGGCAGGGAAATACGGCTATTTTCCGTAGCGAAACTAAGCAAAATCGTACATAATATATACTTAATAACCATTTTTTTAATAAATTTGGAGGCAATCCTATTGTATAAATTTGGTAGCAATGCTACTCAAAAAATTACTGAAAAACTTGTTTGTTGAATGACTGAGCCTCGCGGCTAAAAGAACCATCCGTGCCTGCATGCGGAGGACAGCAGAGTTACAGTGCGGGGAGCAGTGGAGTTGCGTTGCGGCAGCGGAAAAATATCCGCGCCGCTAGAAAGAAACGCGCGGAAGTAGTGATGGCAAATTTTACCAAAATATCGATACATCGCTAAAGGGTTTTCGATGTCGATGAAAACATCGCCAAAAAACACCGATGGTTAAAACATCGATGTTTTAATTATAGACAATAAGCATGCAATTTTCCTATCCATTTTCAATTACAGTACTAAAAGGGATATATTTTTATTGTTTGGGTCCCAACATTTTAATAATATGTTAATAAAAATTATTATCAAATGTAAAGAATCAAATTAACAATAAAGAACATCGTGTTTTGCTACTTTAGCCTTTAGTCACTGCCATTCATACACCTTCGAAGTAAAAACACCTAAAATTCCCTCAGATTGCAAAAGCAAAATATGCAGCGTGATAAAGAGGGTGACGCAAAAAAAAACGATATTGCTGTGGATTGCTGCTACTTTACAACGTGCCTAAACCCCTTCATTTAAAAAAAATACAAAATCGATGTTTTCACAACAAAATATCGATATTAATACATCGATATTTCTACTGGAAAACATCGATATTTTTTTCCATCCCTACGCACATGGGCCCGCGAGTCCTCATCAGAACATGGTATATCATTGAAAACACACACACGCATCACTCGCCATACAAAGACAAAATCTGTAGTGATTTTCTCTTTCAAAGAACCTTGACAAAATGGCACAAGGTCACCGGCCGTTAGGCACCCATGGATATACTATAGCTGAACCGCTCGCAAAAAAACCATCATGGGGGACGTACCTTTGCTGAAGTCTCGGAGGCTACCCCCACCCTGCGGCAGCAGAGATTTCTCCTCTCGGCGATAAGGAAGCGCGTAGGCGACAAGGAGAGGGAACTGCGAGACGCCGCGGTCGCAATGACCGTCACTCGTCGTCACTGCCTTCGTCCTCAGAAGAACTCGCGCTGCCAGGAATGTCCAAAGAAATGAATTCATCAATGTGTTGGCCCATCACATTGTCTGAATTATTATGTCGTCTCTATTTCCTGCACATGCTCCTGGCATTTCTTCCATAGTTCAGCACTGCTTTTCTGCAAAACGTTTCCTTTCCTTTCAAGGATGCACCAATTGTTTCTGCTGTCACGCGCCCTTTTATAAATCCCCAAATGGATTTAGATCTGGATGGTATGGTGGAAGACGGAGAGGAATGTGGCCATGTTTAATGATTATTTGATCAACGACATATCGTTTATCAGTGGGTATACTTTGAATTATTTGTAATAACTGGGCTTTTGTGAGTAATGGATCAAAAGCAACTCCATGATTATTTAGGCATTCTACTATATATATATATATATATATATATATATATATATATATATATATATATATATATATATATTCAAAAAAGCAGAGTTTGTTTTCTGTCAATTTCGGTACAATGGTACCTTGCGCTGTCCATTACTACAACCGAGGCACGGGGCAACTTTATCAGGAACTCTTTCAGCTACTTGGTGAAACTTTTCTTGACGTGTGATTTTCTCCTGTTTTTTTGTTCCGAAGAGAATATCAACAAGGCATCATCGACAAATACGTCTTCACCCTCCCATGAACAATAATTAATCTTTGTCCTTCGCGTATTCTTGTTGTAACGCCAATTTCTTCCTCAGACTGCCAACACGATGTAACACTATGTGATGCCTGAATGTATGTTTCGTTGATATGCACTATATAAAACACCTATTCCCAGTACTTACGGATTTCTTGTAAGTAACGCATACGCCACGTCACAATATCGAGATGTTCGATAAGGAGTTTTCTATCGGACTGGCATCTTTTCTATTTGACACCAAGCTTCCGTAATCGCATTCTGAGGAATTCTCGGCCACAGTTGATAACTTCGTCCTCCTTCAGTACTGTTAATAACTTTCCAATAGTAGGGCATTCTTTTTTTTTTAAGTGTAAAAATGATGAATTTTCTGCCTTACAGCAGAATGTGCGAATGAATGAATCCACTTCGATCAGTTTTGGTCTCTGTTTTCTTTCTTTTGGGAGTTGAAAATGTGAGCTGACCCTTCGACACACTTTCACGCCACTTCCCTAATCGATAGGTCTTCACTGTGGATTACGAAATACCTGTCGCATCACTCGCCATCTGCACTACATTTCCATCGGGAAAATTTAGTGTAATTTTGAGCTGGTGAAAGTACTGAACCACTCGATAAATGATTTCACGCGCTTGTCCTCTCAGGGGCCTACCCGACACACTGGTGGATGATGATGATCCTACAATAAAAAGCACAATCGCGAACAAAATTTGGCAATAACAGAAGCGGTGTAAAACACACTGTCACTGCTCACTAACCACGGTAAAACTGGGACTGGGAACCGAAACTTCTTCAAGACACGGCTTATTTTCTGTTGATGGTTTGGACTACTGTAGAAACACGTAAGCTACCTTCCGTCTGATCCTTCTCACTCATCAGTTTGTTATCGCCAAACTCGCAGTGTTGAATTACCGCGCGACTCACGAGAGAGACAGAGAGCGCTATGTTGTGACTAAGAGCGCAGGCAGGCGGGAAATATTAGGAGCTTTGGAGGGAGAGGCCACGTTCGGGCATGCCCAGTGGAATATTTTTTTGAGAATAGTAGAGCAATAGTAAGAGACGATTAATCTAAGTTGTACGCGAATGTCTGTGCGATTCTGTAGAACTACTATTGCTCTACCACTCGCAAAAACCTTCCACTGCGCATGCCCGAACGTGGCCTCTCCTCCAAAGCTCCTAATATTTCCCCGCCTGCCTGCGCTCTTTGTCATAACATAGCTCCTCCTCTGTCTTTCTCTCGTGGGTCGGCGTAATTCAACACTGCGAGTTTGGTGATAACAAACTGACGAGTGAGAAGGATCAGACGGAAGGCAGCTTACGTGTTTCTAAGAAGGTGTCCAAACGATCAACAGAAAATAAGCCGTGTATTGAAGAAGAGTTTCGTTCTATAGTCCCTGTTTGACGTGTAGTGAGCAGTGACAGTGTACTTTACAGTAACTGCTGTTATTCACAAAACCTAATTACTTACAAATAAGTGAAGTATATCCACTGAAAACGATAGGTCGTGATGAAATAATTCATTGAACAAGCTACATTCCTTCCGTCTACCACGTAACTGATAGATCGAAATCTAACAGCTACTTGTTTGGGGACTTATAAAAGGCGCGAGCAGCGAACTATTTGGTTCGTCACTTAAGGAAAGGAAATGTTTGCAGAGAAGCGTTTGACATACAGTGCTGAACAATGGAAGAAATCTTAGGAGCATTGTGTAGGTAGAGGCGACATATATCGATAATGATCAGACATCTAGAATCGCATTTCTTTGGACATTCTGGAAGTGACGAGTTCTTCTTCTGAGACAGGAGTGATGACGATGGCGTCAGGCGATCGCTGCGTCTCGATCGCTCTCCTTATCGCCATGCGCTTCTTATCGCCAAGAGAAATCTCAGATGCCGCAGGTGGGCTTCCGAGACTTTACCAAAGTACGTCGCATGATGGTTTTGCGAGCGGTATTCGTGGAACTCATCGCCAAGAATAGCATCATCACATCGCTACTATTTGAGTCTAGATAACACAGCCTGGATTCGGTATTAGGCCTTGCTCCTTGCAATAATTCTAGGTAGTGTCAATGACGTTTTAATTCGTGGAACTCATCGCCAAGAATAGCATCATCCTGTTTCAGAAAGTGTCGTGTGTCAGCAGTCGGGTGTTGGAAGTTTTATCTCAGTTGCTGTTCTGTGTTCGAAGAGGTGGTTAAGGCGAAACTGTTATTGGACGAATCAATTTTAGTTTCTTGCTTTTGAGTGAGTTGTTGAAATATGTTTCGGAAAGGACTCAATTCTGAGGAGATTTCAGACATTGAATGATGAGAATGATGAGGTTTCGGAAGAAGCAGAAGACAGAGGCGATGATGTCGCTGATTTTGAAAATGAAAAGCTATCGGAAAGTGAACACTTCAACATTTCGGATGGCAGCGATAAAATGAAGTTCTAGAGAAGAAGGCTGTTTCAGGTAAATGAAATCGACAAATTCGTATTACCATTCAAATTATTGTAAAAGTATTTTAGATGTGTTAATATTTTTTACAGAATCCTCTTCACGTTCAGTGACATATTCACGTAAACAAGTATTCGAAATAGTAAAAGATGCTTGGACATCGGATGTGAACAGCCAAGTTGCAATTATTCAACAGAAGTTATTTTCCAAAATTAATTGTTCCCTTTCAGCTGCATGCACAAGACGAAGATGCATTAAAAAAATTGATATCAAGAGTTCGTTCAAAATTCACAGTGTCACCGTATGAGAAAGCGATTTTATAATGACAATTGGCTTATGGAAAGAACATTTGAGGTGAGTATTTTTGAAACTGGGCTTTTCACACATTCGGCTTTTAACGCTTTGGCTGCCATGCGACTCCGTATGCTACCGAAGAAAAAGTTTATATTTTAGTGCAAGACGATTATGATCTCATGAGTTATCTAAAATATAACATACAGTCGTGATTCTATGTATTCGTTAATTAAAAATTTACGTGGTTCGCAGCTGTATGGCTTTGAAATCATTAAATTTTCCAAATGGACAACATTTAAGTTGGATGTGCCTCGGTAGATGATTCGAGAAGTCATGTAATTGAAATTCTTCGCTTCGGAGCTATCTCGTTGCTCTCGTAAAATTGATTTTTTTTTTAATTATCCTTGATCACATTTTCTTTCTGACAATACTGCTGCCGAATATAGAGGAGTCGCTCACTGCGATTCGGCCTTGGGGATTTTTCGGCACGTGATGCAAGAAAAGTGTGTCAGCTGCATTTTAGACGACCCTTTTGACCTTGAATGGCAGCATGATTTCTTAAGAATTTCCTTTCCCTAGCATCTGACTTGCAGTGACGCATCAGAAGTGATCATTGTTTCCGTGTCATGATCTCCATGCTCAGTATTGGATCTCTCGAGAGTTTCGAGTTTCCAGTCGATAGTAACGCCACCTCCTACATTGTGTCTCTCTTCCCACACTCTCATTCCTTTTGTGTCAGAAGGTTAGAACGGTATATATACCCAGCGATATGCCCAACGATAACTAGGATTTATGCAGATATTCCAAAATCGTCTCGATTTTGGGTAAGATATTCCGTCATTGTCCGCGAATTTACGATAAGACATGAGATTATAATTGTCATAATAGTGGCTGCAATGCAATTAAATTACATTATAAACGAAAAATTGTAGACTGTTTTCTTTTTCAAAAAATACATAATTAGTAGATTTAACATTAGAGCTGGCATTTTGATTGTGTTATTTGTTTGTTATGTGTTGATTGTTATATTTTCGAGAAAAAAAACAAAGGAAATTCAAAACTGCAAAACTAACCCACTGTTGTTTTTTTTTCTGTTTTCAAAAGTTAGATTATTTAACGTTAATTGGTTCAATGTGCAGTGTTCAATTTGAAAATACTAACTTTGAAGGAACGCAAATTCAAAATAGAAAATTAATAATAATAATAATAATAATAATAATAATAATAATAATAGTCTCTGCAGAAAAGATCCTTTAAAAATTTATCTATTTTCAAAATTTGATTATCTTTACTGAATACGAGAAAAAAATGTTGGTATAAGTTTTAATACTGTAGTATTTCAGAAGTTCAATTGGCTCCAAGCTGTACAGGCAAGAACTTTGCAGAATAGATATGTGTGATGAGCGCGTGGTAGTGCACCTGTTAACGTATTATCTGTCATGTATCCTACATTACTTGCTACGTAAAAATAACTTGGCGCATATTTGTTACAGAATGCACTTACAATCGAACACGACCCCAGAAAGTCGAATGAAAAATTTTTATGGTAAAGCAGATCGAAATTTTGGTGTATTCGACACTTCCAGGGAGCGAACCAAACGTCGAAAAACAGAAGAACTTCGTTCTTCGTACAGCATATCGGAATTGGTTCATGCCTCTCAAATGAGTCTTCCTGCATCTGATATCTCTCAAGCTTCTAGTATATTGAAGGAGGTAACAACGTCTCCTCAGCGAGCTTCTAGGTACCAAGCAGCGTTTAAAGGTTCTCAGAAACAGTCTCCATGTGAAAAATCTGCGTACCGCGCTTTGAATTTGATAATTTGTGGGAAAATGTCGAAAGAAGCCTATCAACTGTAGTGTCTGATGTCAACTGTAGTGTCTGACACTACTGAAATATTGTCGGCGGCGTCGCGGGCCAGGAAGTACCCGCACTGCCGATAGATGGCGCAACGAGCGCCCGTCGCCACCCGGCGACCTGGAAAGACCCTACAAAAGGAAGGGCAGAGCAGTTACCCCTCCGGCGGGAGGAGGACGACCGAACGGAGGGCCGCAGCGCCGGCGGCCTCGGCTACTCTCAACTGAGATTGGTAGCCGACGAGATCAGAAGTTAACTATTTAGGGAACGTGCTTTGTATTAGGATTGTGATATTGGAATTTTGACTGTATCATTTTTGCAACGACCCGGCTGATGAACATTTCTCCTGATTATCTAGACTCTGGCATACTTGTATTTTGGTAATTCTTTGAAGGTTTTGGGATAAATAAATTGTTGTGTTACAGATTGTCTTTGCTTTTTGATTTGGTATACAACATCAACAACTGAGGAATTTGACAAATGCGAACCGTGGTGAATCAGTTTTTCCATCCTATACTAAAATATTAGCGGCTAAACATCGTTGTTATCCTCCGTCATCAGCTATTACTATAACAGAAACCAGCGAGGAAATTAAATTGCAAGCCTTGCTTGATCACATTTTCGATGGGCTGATGCAAGTTGTATTTGAATCAATAAAGGCTTTAGAATCAAATTGTATTGATAAATTAAACTTAATTTTAAAGTGGTGTTGTGACGGGTCTACATGTTAACTATATAAACAAAAGTTTACTGACGAGAATAACAATGACACTTTTGTCTTTTTCACTTCTGTGGTACCCTTACAGCTTCGCGTTTCTGATTGATCTTGTACAAGAGATATTGTAATATGGAAAAATCCCAAGCTCTTATCAGGGCGATTTTGTAGACCAGTTAGGTTGCAGTTTTTGAAGGAAAGTCCTGAGAGTATTTGCAAGGAACGAGAATACATAGAGCAGCATATTGAATCTCTTTCACCTTTTCAAACTGTCTACGACAGAAATATTCTATTAAATTACAAGATGGTATTACCACGATTAATGTTAAAGTAAAAAATGCAGTAACAAATACATAATCTGCTGAGCGATGTTACATTTGTAAGGCTACATCCAAAGAATTTAATGACGTCGATATTCTTGTTAATAGAGAAGTGAATGGTGACAGCCTTTGTTTCGGAAAATCATCACTCCACTTGGATTAGGTTTATGAAATGGTTTCTTCATCTGGCAAATAAATGCGGCGATGACGGAAGAGAAAAAAATCGTCAGGCTCCTTTGGAGTGCAAAAGAAATATATGGCCACTTGCAAAGAAAAAATTCAAAGCGGGTTCAAACGGTTGCTGGGTTTGGGAATAGATAAGCCAAAACAGGGTTTCCGTTCAACCAATGACGGAAATACTGCCAGTCGATTTTTGAAAACATTCCACTTACTGCTTATATTTTAGGGGTTAATGAAGAGTTAACTGCAAAATCCAAAGTATTGTTGCAAGCCGTGTCAAGCGGGTTTGCTATTGATGTCCGGAAATTTAAATTGTATTGCATACAGCAATTGTATTGCATACAACATATTGCAGAACAGTATGTTGGGTTGTATTCATGGTACCCTATGTCGACAGCTGTTCATGTGATTCTCATTCATAGATACTTTTCCGTTGCCAATCGGACAGGTGTCATAAGATATGCAAGAGGCCCGAAACAAGGATATTAAGCGTTATCGCGAGAATTTTTTCTCGAAAATATTCTCGCGTGAAAACTATGAAAGATGTCTTTTATCGCCTTCAAGCTTCTTCAAATCACCTTATCACCATTTTGCAAGTTACCAAATATGTTGTCAAACCGTTGCCCCAGATGTTAAAAATCTCCTACTTCCTATCTCTAACAGTAATGTGGATGTAGATGTCTCATCGCTGGAAAGTGAAGAATGCGTTGATTTTGACTTTTATTAAACCGATAGTGTCATAAAATCAAATCATTATTTAGAAGCCAAGTTGTACATTGTATTTTAAGTTTCAGTCAAAATGAAAATAATATTGTTATAAATTGTGTGTTTATATATAGGCCTATTGTATATATAATAACCATTTGAATTGCATAGTGCTAAAAGACTAAATGTGTTTGTAACAAGTATTGTATATCAGATTCTGGATCAAAGGCCCTCCTCTGAATCAGGTTTTTCGATCACATTTCTTCATTGAGAAACTAATGAGATGGTTCCTTATTTTCCTTGAGGACATTAAATGTATTTTCATTCCCTGCGCACGATTTTTTCAGGTCGTAATTGACAAGCAATACTATCAAATAAAATCCGTACCGCGTTTGTCGAGACAAATAATTTATTCTAGTGGGCTGCTGCAGCTAAACTGTTGCTGAACAAAATCACGCAATAGTAGTTTATGCAATTCGTTTATAAGCAATTAGTTTATAATGTTAAGATTTATTGCATGAGTACATGTTTTGAAAACGAGCGACGTTAGAGCGAGTTTTCAAATGTACGAATGCAATAAAGCAACATTATAAACGAGTTCATACGCTATTTTGTATAACAGAATTATAAATTTATAAGAGAATCAAACTTAATTTCGCGAAACAACTTTCTTCTGGCGTCTCGGGTGCTTGACATCCAACGCCCTCTGGAAATCAAATTCAAGATGGCATTGTTGACATCCGTGCGAGAAAACGGTGGTCGGCTGTTCCGTCTGCTTCTACCTCCCCACGATTCTCTCGGTACTATTGGCTGAATGTGTGATGACGTCATGTCGCATTTAATAATGGCGATGACGTCATGTAGCGCGCGATAAAATACTGGATTATGCACGATTCGGGGTATCGAAAAGGGTCGTTTATAATGATGGTATACAAAAAATGATTTTTTCAAAAGTAGCACGCACAATGCTTAAGTTCAACAAATAAAATAATCTCAAATAATATATCGCAATAAATTAAATATTTTAACAAAAACCGTCCTCACAAATACTCCAATTCTCCAATTTGTACAGTATTATTAGAATACTTGGTTGAGGAAACCCCGCCAGCCGACGGCAGGGTCGGCGCCGGATCTCATCATCCAGCGGGGAAGATCACTGCCACCTCCCGAGGAAACAGCATGCACTATGCATGCTTTTCTATATGTGCATGCGTTTGGTGGAATGTAAACGAGACATCTTTGGAATATTCTCCAGTAGCGTTGTATGGCATCTGAGACGCTATAAACAGTTAGAAAAGTTGTTTTTTTTTTCATATTTATTAATTTGTGGTATTTTAATTCGATTCCCAAGCCACGAAGAAATAGTTTCTACAACAGTAGTTCCCACGAGTGGCGTCGAATGTCGCCTCGCGCCGCAACGGACCGGAAAGGGTCTAGCCGTGTGTGACGGAGGGGCATTCGCAGATTACCAATTACTGTATCAAGGATTCCACAATTCTGTTTTCTCACATATCCACTTATTTTTAATTATTTCATAAAAATACTTTTTTCTAAACGTGTTAAACATTCGTATATTTTTTACATTAATGTGAAAACGCAATGAAGCTGGAAATATCGCGTGAGTGCACCTGCGGCAGAGAGGCGGCTGCATCGCCGCCCTCGCCGCCAGGGCGCAGGCTGCCGCGGCCCATCCGTCACGCCGCCCAGAGACGGATCGCGATCGTAACGCAATTTCGGCCTGATGATTCGATTATAGAGTACGCCACCCCTGGTGCTGCCCGCCCCGCCCGGACCCGTTCCGTGGGCCTGCCCTGCCCTGCCCTCGCTCGCATTGGCCTCTTTTTGGAATGGTTGGCGGAACGCAACGAGAAACAGGTGTCAGACCAGGGGCGGATCCAATCGATCGTTTTGGAATCTATGATGACCTCATAAATGTTTGTAAAGCAATAAACATATTTGTTATTACATTGAATATTATTTTTGTGCCCTCGCCATTAGCCATCGTGCTCGCTTTCCGTGACGCGACCCCGGGTTCGATTCCCGGTCGGGTAAGATTATAATGCGCGTTTTCCTTGCAATGTCCCACTATATGTTGCTGTGTGAGGATGAGAATACTCACTTCTCAGGATGAGAAGACCAGAATACAGCGTGGGGATATCTTCGTGCTAACAGCACGTACTCCCCATGGCCGCCAGCGTTAACCCATGGCCGCGAGGCCGGGTCGCTGCTGGTAGGCCATGGCCAGTACGCGGGCTGTCGCGCCAAGTACAGATGGGCATATAATTTTTATAGTGTGTATACATGTGTGTATATATATATATATATATATATATATATATATATATATATATATATATATATATAGTCACTAAATACTAAGACCCCTTCCTTCCCCGAGCGCGCTGGCTGGTGGAGCCTTGGTGACCTTCTGTGGCGGTCGGTTACATTCAAAATATCCGTTAAGAACTGGTCGCAAATGAATAAAAATTTCTCAAAAAAATCCTTATTTAACATATGACATTATGTATATCATTGGATTCGCCTTTTTATGATAGACTGAAAAAATATGTATAGTTCCATTTAAAAAATCAAAGTTACCTCATATCTCGTAAAATACAAGTGATAAAATAGAAATAAATACACGTATCAGTTAGTCCTATTTTCTCATGCACTTCCGTGAAAACTGCATTTCAATATCTTCAACCGTTCAAAAGTTATAGGAGGTGCTAAGTTACGTGATTCACCCTGTATACACACACAGGGTGGAACAGCTAAGTGTTAACACCCCTTGTATCTCCTCAACCGCGCAAGATACGAAAGATGCCGATTGGACAGTCGATTGCTGGAACAGGGCACTTGATTACGCATACTTCGTCTTTCGCTATTTTTACTATGAAGATATAAGGTCAACTTTGTTTTTTAAATGGAACCCTATGCTAAATTTTAGCGTATCGTAATGCGCTTAAAAAGACGATTTCAAATATGTGTATATCTTTGTATTTTAGCGAATAGTTTTTTAGCAATTGATGTGCTTTTGTAACATATTTTGTACTGAAATGGCACTTTTCCACTCGACCTTCCGTGCTCTCCGCTGACAAACTAAAGGAAAATGTCTCGTGAATGGTTTTGCCTACTTTCCGAAAACGATCGAAGGCCATGTACTACGTAGATAACAGGGCGGAGGCCAGAAGTATAAAATGCGCCTCTGGGGTTATGATAGCGCACTTCTACCTGCTTTTTAGAGCAGTCACACCATGTACACCAATGAAGAGAAGTTAGATATGCTACTAGTGTATGGTCAATGCGGAAGAAATGCTGTTAGAGCAGTGCAACGATATGGAGAGCTGATCCTGATCGTCAGCGCTCCTTCACGCCAGCTTTTTGCATGTATGTGCACGAAACTATTGGAATCGGGAAGTTGGAACACCAAACAGAGGACAAGGCAGAAAACTGCAACTGACGAAAAACATGAAGAGGTTATTCTGGCATTGACGCAGTGCAATCCACATGCTAGTTCGCGACATGTAGCCCAGGAATGTGGTGTGAGTCACATGAGTGTCCTTCGCATATTGGTAGAAACAAATTCCATCCGTATCACTTGTCATTGCATCAAGCACTCGGAGGTCAGGATTTCGAACGGCGCACAGTGTGTAATTTTGACGATCTAGGAAGAAAAATTAATAACTCCTTCGAAATGAATTTCTCCTAGTTTTGGAAGTCTGTTGTGTAAACAATGTACAAATAAACAAATTTGCTTGTAGAACGTAAATTTGTACGAAATATTTTAAAATATTTAGGAAATTTGCATACTTGTATTAGCCTTCATGAGAGTATACATTTGTCAAACGTTGCATTTGTTCAGTATTATGGGACATAATATTTGAATTTTACAAAACATACTCTGCAAGAACAATAAAATGAAAGTATACCAGAATAAAAAATTGAAAATGTAAACATTATAACAAAAAAATAAAATAAGAGGAATGTACAAAAATACTCAGAAATTAGTTTGAATCACTACTCGCGTATTCTTCTGTTGATGATTCTTCTGAGTATATTTATTTTGCCTCATTCCTTTATTTTAATAACATTAAGAGTTCAGGTTTCACTTTTTTGGGTACAGTTGCAGGTTTAGCGCCTAAGCTCGAAATGAATCAACGGTTCAAGGCCTCTCACTTGCTGCTCTATTTTCCCAACTTCTGAAGTTATTAAATCTACAGTTTTTTTTGGCAAAAATGAATTTAATTCGTCTGCAAAATCTTGTTGAAGGTGCTGGATTTTCCCAAACAATAGTTTTAATCTCATCAGCTCCATTGTAAATTTATATCTGGACCATTGAAATACTAAATAAACTTTCGTCAATGTTGTTCATCAGAAAATTTTTGTTTATATCTGTTTTGTTCAGACTCATCACATCCCCACTTGATTTTCAAAAGATGTAGTTTGAAGCGAATGTAAAATCTCTGTCACTTTTTTGAATTTTAAATGTCCGTGCCACGGTATGGTCAATCAATGCTTGAAGGAGAATTTCAGCCGATCTTTAAGTAACTGTAATTTCCGCTGGATAGCATAACAGTTTCGCTTGCTTCACTTTATGGTAGGGGGGATAGAAAGAAAAATTTGAGTCTTTTGCTTGTCGGCGTATGCGAACATACTGGCGGGTTGAAAGATTGGTATCCACCATCAAAGCAAGTGCGTGATCAACTGACAATGATGGCGGCGTTTGAAGAATGGATCTTCGAGCTTTCTTAATTGTAGTTCCCCTGTTGGGGGAGGCTTCAGAGAGCTCCTTAACTATAGCTGCCGAATCTCTTTTGCCATCCTTCCTTAGTTTCATTTCAGTGGCCATGGATAATTCTTCTGAACTAGTAGTATCCAAAAGAGGTTTCAATTTTAGGGCTTTAGCTTTATTCC
The DNA here is from genome assembly GCA_964035755.1 of Teleogryllus oceanicus. Classification (NCBI taxonomy): domain Eukaryota; kingdom Metazoa; phylum Arthropoda; class Insecta; order Orthoptera; family Gryllidae; genus Teleogryllus; species Teleogryllus oceanicus. The sequence goes on from CAXIVR010000002.1 coordinate 130,586,240, forward strand.
CACAGCTTTTGAAGGGCTTATTAGGTCTTTCAGCTCTATTAATTTTTACATTAATTTGCGATGGGCCTGGGACTGCCTCTAAAATATAATCAGGAAGTGAAAGAGTTTCATGCAGCCAGGACGAATTGTATTTTAGGAACTGTTCTTTACTTCTCACGGATTTTTGCCATCTGGTTTCAAATGTTTTACAAATACATCTAACATATGGCTTCATTTTATCCAACAATGCCTTTTCAGGTTCTATAATACCTAATTCACGCAAAAAACAGTTAATACACCTTCAAATTTTTCAACAATTGATTTTTTACTTATGTATCAAATAACGACATACGGGTAACTGGAGGAACCATTCTGTAAAAAAAATTATATTCGTTAGATAAGCAGATATAAGCAGCTAGTCTTTTCACGATCAAGAACCTAAAAGTACTAGTTTTAAAATGTATATGGCCAGAAAGGTGTATAATGGTGTATAATTCACAAAAACTCTAAGTGAATTTAGAGAACGTGCAATACATTTAATATAAATCACTCACCTTTTCGATTAACGTTTTTAGGCACAACAAAAGTCAATAACTAAATAATATTCACATAAAAATGATTGTAAAACTATGAAAATTATTCTGGTTGGCACACAAATCACACAATCAGTCAAGAGGTGTATCACGACCAAGGGAACTTCGCGTACTGAGAAGGGTCATTCGAGCTGAGTCCTGCCGGAGCGGCGATGGACGTGTTTCAACATGCACCACGGGGTTCATGTGACCTTCAAGAGAAAACTAACAACGTTCCCACAAAGCTGGGTCATACTACTACACAGAAACCTAACAATTTTACTGTTTCAATTCAGTCGAAAATTTAATTTTTCCTCCTAGATGGCCAAAATTACACACTGTGCGGCGCATGGAATTTTGTCAGTTAGCCTTGCAACAACTGAGAGATGATCCATCTTTTTTAAACGAGTGCTATTTACGGATGAAGCGACTTTCACTAACCACGGTAATGTGAATTTACGAAATATGCATTACTGGTCATTAGAGAATCCTCACTGGATTCGGCAAGTACATCAGAAACCTTGGAGTGTTAACGTGTGGTGTGGCATCGTGGGAAATTTCATTGTGGGACCTTACTTTATCCCAGGCATGTTAAACGGTATTATGTACGAACATTTTCTTCGAAATGTTCTACCCACATTATTAGAAGAGATACCACTGGATTCGCGTCAGTGCATGTGGTTTCAACATGACGGCTGTCTAGCTCACTCTTCACGTGTGGCAACAGAAAGTATTAAATGAGAAGTTCTTGAATTGTTGGATAGGACGGCGTGCTGAAGTAAAGTGGCCTGCCCGGTCTCCTGATTTGACTCCTCTTGATTTTTTTCTTTGGGGGGCAGTCAAAAATAAGGTTTATGCAGAAGTTCCAACAACGCCAGAGGATATGAAGCGACGTATCACCGAAGCTCTTTCGAGTATATCAAGTGACACCCTCACATCTGTTCATCTGTCCTTCGAACGGCGACTGCAAATGTGCATTGCAGTAGATGGACAACACTTCGAGCACATGCTTAAGTAAAGCATTGTTCTGTAACAATGTAATTGGTATGTTTTTATTTCTATTTTGATCAATGTGTATTCATTGTACGTGACGGTTAGTTACGAATAAATTATGATTAATAAGATATTGTTCATTTATTTTTGTATTATTTACTTCAAACTGAAAATAGAATGTGTTGTCACAGTTTTCAAAACAACAAAATAGTAATTGCGTGGCAAAACAAGAACTTTCCTGAATCTTGAATGCAGCATTTGAGTCTTCTTTGCACGAAGTCATCTTTCGGCAAAATTAGTATCGAAGAAAGTAGTTGCTACTGTGCTGAAGTAAATGAGCGCCTTTGTCTGAAGGACGGACTCGCGAAGTTCCCCATTTAGGTAGCAGGAAGATCGAACAGAAAATCGCCGCCTCAGTGGAAAAATATGTTACAAAAGCACATCAATTGCTAAAAAACTATTCGCTAAAATACAAAGATATACACATATTTGAAATCGTCTTTTTAAACGCATTACGATACGCTAAACTGTTGCAGCAACACTGTTGAATTATAAATTTGATTTTACACCTGCAGATTGACTATTGTTGCTGGGATACAAATTACTGGTGGTTTACGTAAAAGATATTTTAATATGTATTTAATATGGTTGACTTTGATTAAATGAGATTTGAAAAAGCTGTTCAAGGAGAGAAAAAAATACATTTTCCCAATCATTTAAAAACACAGGCTGGAGAAAAGGTGGTGAAGCACAAAAAGGAGAGAAACGGTGGCAAAACGTAGTAATCTCACGAAAAGGTGCAGCAAATTATGTTTATTTCGCTTTATTTCATTCCCTCAAATACATCAAACTACCTGTATGAAAATAGCTATATTTCTGAAAAGGTGCCGCACCTTAAAATCCTTTCCCTAGACATCGGCATAGAGAGCCGTAGCACAGTTTGATAATTGAGGAATATCTGGCGTGATGATACTAAAGGGGGTTGGAGAGTGGGAGACCATTGTGGAACGCCGGCGAGGATTGGGGTAGGTAGGGATAGGGTATTGTTTATTTTCACTCTGAAGAATCTATTACCTAGAAAGCATTTGATTATTTAACTAGATATTCAGGGAGTCCATGTTTACGTAACTTGAATTGGATCAGACTTCGTCAAACTTTCCTATTAACAGAAAGATAATGTTTAAATTGTGAATTAACAACATGAAGAAACTCTCTTTACATGAAACATGTATACATCGTAAAACCGCATTACATCATTAGTCATTTTATACTGCTTATTCACAGCAATACTCATTTTAGGTAAGGAAGAAAATAAAATTTTGGGTTGGAAGAGCAGAAATTGCAGAAACTTGGGGACGGAAGGAAAGGAGGAAACTGGAAGCAATACATGAAACATTTCTAAGATGGATCCTAGGAACAGACTCTTGCGCACCCGGTCACATGGTAAGATGGGAGACGAAGAGGCAAAAATGAGAATAGAGATGGGCGAAATAGCATATACGAGAAAAGAATTAGGAGGAGGAGGAGAAATGAGCAATTCAAGCAAGTTTGGTGGAAATTAGATATTGACAAAGAGACTGAGAAATCGATTGGGAAAGGGAAAGTTTTTGAAATAAAAAGGTTTTAGCGGAAGTGACAAGGTGATTTAAGGAATTTATTCAAAGGGATAAAGATCACTTGTTGCAGGAATATTACGAAAAGATAAGAAACTCAACTTATAACAAATGGTATAAAATTATTCATTTGGATGGTATTTCAAATTATTTAAAAAGGAAATGTTAAGGAAAGTTACAGACGGATAGCAAGATAGAGATTAGGAAATGAAACTAGAGCGAGTTGATATTGGCTATACAGTGAGTGAAAATATGTAGGCTCTACGAGATGGAAGAGGAACACTGGGAACATGTTCTCTAAAGAGATCGTATTTTTGAGGAAGAGGGGATGTGAGGAGGGTGGAATATTCAGGATAAGGTGAGGTGGATATTAGAGGACAAAGATGAAAGGATTGGTATGGTAGAGAGGTACAGGAAAGTACATAGTTTGTAGCTTATTGTAAATGAATGAAATTATTTTATAATTTTGTAAATATACAAAAGTTTGACTCGCTTAATAAATATACACTACAATAAAAGTAGTGTACAAAATAAGCTACATATTATGAACTTTCCTGTATCTTTCTACCATACTAATTCTTTCACATTTGTCCTTTAATATCAACCTCACCTTTTCCTGAACATTCCACCTTTCTCACATTCATCCTTTCTCAAATTATTGGCCTATTATTTTCTCAAAATAGTAGCATATTATTGTGCACTACTTGTATTGTATACGGCTTGTGTTATATACGTATGAAGCGAATCCAACTTTTGTATATTTACAAAGTTGTAAAAAGATATTCATTTATCTATATAAATTAAAAAATATAGAAAATAGTTATCAAATATGTAAGAAACAGCAATAAAATATTAGGTACGAACAAAAACGTGATATTAGATATCATTATTATTAATTTTCGCAGAAATTGAAAGAAAACTATACAGCCTGTGGACGATGGTTTCATTAGATACCCAGAAATTATTTCGTGTTTTTATTTATTTGTTGTTCTTCAGCAATGAGCGTACTACGTTTTGGAAAACCATTTTGTGTGGTTTTGTTCAGCATGATTTTTGATTCTGCAGGCCATTAGTATGTACTAATTCATTCAGTATAACATAAACACAATACATTTGAACTGAAATAATTCTCTAATCACAAGTACGTAAACTCAAACATTTTACATAAAAACACCACTTCCTGTATTTATGACGGTCAGAAGCAAGACAGGTTCAATATCATCAACCGGCCATAACATGTACCGTCAACTTTGAACCCTCCGATATTAAAAAGCCCTTCATCGCATGGCATCTGAGACACTGAGATGAAAATTAATGGGTGTAATCATCCAACGCGTGCCACTCCTTCCTTCGCCTCTGCCTTTGGTCACCACCTCACCAATACCCTTCCACCGTCCTTTAGTCTCCCCTTCAGTTCGCCATAATGTTCCGTTCACTCCACCCAAATTTACGTTCGTAACGAGATTATCCCCCCCCCCATCTCTCTCTCTCTCTTGATCGCACTGTCTCTTTTTTCTCTCTCGCCATCCCCCGTCTCACATCTCGGCCACGCCTCGTGTCACACTGCAACGTCCAGCAACAATGAAGCCCAGGTGGTTTGGGAATTGCATTTGACTCAAGAGCCATCTTGTGCAGTAGCGCCATCTTGTGCTGCAGCGCCATCTAGTGGAATTATAACAAAATGAACAGCAAAAGAATCTCAATGAAAATCACTTCCATGGAGATCAGTCAAACTGTGTCAGAGTTTACCGAACTCGAACAAACCAACATACATTTTTATATTCAGCAATCTTCTGACATTGTGGCCTATCACAAAAAAATCTGAGATTATAATTATGTGGTGTATTGGATTCGTAAGTGAAGTTCGACAACAGGATTTCTTTGCCTTACTTTCTTTTAAGTACATCTACAGATATTGGTATACATAAAACATTTTATTTACATTTTCAGAAACATGTTCAACTCTTTGTTCACTAATTTGTGAATAACATGAAACAATATTTCCGGGGTTTTCGATTTCCCGTTTTGTGAATGTGTAGCACTGTTGTAACTTTTCTACGGCTCTTTCTTTACTTAGAGTGATCGCAAGGGTACTAATTCACATTTATTTTCGAATGCATCCTACACCTTCAATATTAAATCCAGAGCTTTCTTTCTGAATGAGATGTATTTCTCAATTGAATGGCGTTAGATGCAACGTGACCAACCCATAAAAAATAAAAATTAAGCATTGGCGCTCTCTAAACTTCGAACACTACTGTACCATACATTAGTGTATTACGTTTGTAAATTGCAGAAAATCGCCCATGATAGATACTCATTAAAATATGAAAAACTACTGTGAATTGAGTGTCCCCTCACATATCTTATTTTCAGTGTGAGATTTCGGCTTGCTCTTCGAAAGTTGGTATTTCAACTTTTGAAGCCATTTTTCAACGATTGATTCTCGCGGTTGAATGTTTTCTGCATAACATCATTCAATTGTAAATGTTTCAATGATGCAATGTATATTTTTTTAATGTGAGGAACTGTTGAGTAACAACACTAAAACTAAGAGAGGAAAATGTTTTATTAAACTGCGAATTACCACGTTTTTAATTGCCAGATTGTGCTTCTATCTGAAAATGGGCATTTTCGGCAATCACAAGCTGTGCGCGGGATGGGCTACCTAAAAGCGGGATGGCCCCGATCAAAACGACTAAACAGTCCCATCAGAAGCGGATCCAACCGATCATTTTTGAGGAGTCATCATAGATTATTCTTAAATAATAAACGTATTTGTTAGTATATTTTATATTATTTTAGTAGTGCATATGTGATACTACAAAATATTTTTTTAATAATTACATAATTCCAACAAATATTTAAATCAAATTTACTAAATAACGGAAAGTAACAAACGAAAACTCTATGCTTTGGGGAGTGGCACAGCCCCTACGCCCTCCCCCCTGGATTCCATTGATAATGAACGGCCAGTCTAGCTGGAGAAATCCAAGTTATCTTCGAGCAAACGTTCCTTACCCAGAGAGAAGCGCAGTCTTATCCCCGAGAACACACACACACGCCCCACGTAAAGCCCCAAACGAGGCGTTTCTCCTCCACGAGGAACTCTTCTGAAGTGGAATTTAATTTTAACTTGTTTCTGGATTATGTGCATATTTTTCGTTTTATTTTTAAACGTCTGCCACTTCTCTTTTTAACATACTTTTTTGCGAGTTTGCCGCTGCTGGTTTCTGAATGTACTTTTTTTAAACATCCTGGCATCACCTCCGAAATTGAATTTTCCGCCTCGTCGTTTTTGAAGTTATTTGAAGCTGAGGAAAGTGCTAAGGGCGTTGTTGTTTTAAATAATGGTTTTATGGAAAAATTCACTTGTCCGTGCTGGCGATTTAGTCCCTTTATAAATGAACTGATGGCTTTCGTGTTTTCGCAGCATTACATTATTTTCTTTATACCATGTATAGATTTCATACTTACTGTTGATATACGAGGAAGTAAAACGTTTCATTCTGGAACTTCTCAATTTCGAACGGACAGCCTGAATAAGGTAGTTAACTATTCCTGGACATTCTTACTCAATATTGTAAATTCTTTACAATCCACGGAAACACACGCTAATAAGCAGAAGATTTAAGACGTTTTTGTGTAAAACTGGCTGTGTGAAATACTGGCAAAATCCCCTAAAGGCAATAAGAATCGACGGATACACAACTCTTACTATTGGGCGGGTGTCTGGCGTTATAGCACTTGCAGTCGTGTTTGAGAAATCGGCGGATATTCTTTTTATTCCTTTCGTTACTCTTGTGCGATGTTGAGTGGTTTTATTAAAGCAGACAACAGAAATGTATCAGAAGAATACGGGTGATAATTGCTTACTATTGTACCAAATTCTACCTGTATTCTATTTTCTATTATACCAAATTCTATATCTATTTTAATACTTGTTTCTACATTGAAGACCAGAAACTCCACAGATACTTCCGTGTATACTAACGATCAGCTATGCATATGGTAAAGCTTTCGTTCTCAGAAGCATACTTATAACTTTTACTTCCTCCCAGAGGCGAATTTTCAAAGAAAATCTCTTATGACTCGATTTTCTCCAAATTGTTATTCTCCAATCGATCTGGCTAATGAATCAGCCCCCTTGTATTGACATCCTACCACATGACTACGACATTGACAACTCCTACAAGATAAATATAAATTTGCTTTCGATGGCATAGAGCACACGAATGCCTAGTTTCAAGAAAATCAAGCTTGAAAGTTGGTAAAAGTGCCTTCCCCTATGGAGTGACAAAAACATGATCCCTCTTTCATGGACGTACAATATTTGTGATCTAGGTAGGTATGAACAAGGAATCTCCAAAAATGATATTAAATAAAAATGACCATGAGCGGATATACAATGTTTGTGCATTAAGACATCGAAATATTAGCTTTAAAAAGCGAGTCGGTTTGTTTTATCTGTTGGCACTGTTTACGTCAGACGTTGCTGGAAGATTATTTCGGGTTAGAAGTGAAATGTGGAATAACAAATCACACTACTATAACTACATGGGTGATAAAATTTACATTTCTTCTCAGAGTACACACTAGTGAGGAACGTTTGCTCTGAGTAAGTTCTAATACCAGTGAGTTTACATTTGCACAGTAAGAATAATAATATTCTCATACTCAACAGTATATCACAGTCTCATAACACAGTCCCGCAGCTTGGAGCGAATTTTTGGACCTGGCGCGACACTAGCGCCTCCAAGCAGCCAGTAAGCTCGAATATGTCTGTGTTTCTGTTCCTGGTAACATAAGGTTATGTGCAGAACATATTGAGAGAAGCCAGTTAATGTTCAATTTGTGCATATTCCGAAGAGAAATAGGAAATATTCAATTGTGAATAATTTACCCTAAATTATTAACAGGAAATAAACTGACAAATACCTCCACTAACGTATTTACCGTGCCAGTATTACGACACTGAGGCAATCTCTAAAAAATAATAATGAATAATAAATATGTGTAACTGAAATCTAATAAATATATTTCTTTCTGCCTGTATATGGGTGTGTTTCATGAGATTGTTCTGGATAAAAATACTCGCTTCTTGTTTATATATATATATAATATATATATATATATATATATATATATATATATATATATATATAATATATATATATAACATTTCCTGAAAAAACCCAAATCTTCATTTAATTTCCACATTCTGAACTATATAAAACCACAAAATATAAAGAAATTGCTTCTGAAATGTCAAGTGTCAGATCTCGCCCTGCCGACCTTGGAAGAAATTCTACGGGATATTAGATGTTCTTACGTTTTAATACTTTTACGTTATCATTAATTACTGCAAATGATAAAACTGGACTAGAATGCGAATTAGATTTTCAAAATAATATAATTATGACGTCAAAATAAGCTTAAAAAAAGAACAAACTTACAATAGTAAATTCCTTAGTTACAATTGTAGGTGTCACTTGTTACTTTCAGCTAGTAACCACAAAATGCTTTCACGAACCTGTCAATTCTGTGCAAACACACACATAAACACCGTACCACTAAGTAAACTTTTAAAACAATTGCAATCTCTCCAGTTAACAGACCAACTGTACAAAACAAACATATAATTCCAAAAGAAATTTCAAGATATTTTTTTCATTCTTGCATCGTTTTGTTGCCCTTCCATCGCTAATGTATAGTTTCTTTTTCTGAAGGAGAGATTCAAATGATTATTTAAAGTGAAAATGCTGTAAGTCATGCTTGGCATATTAAAACTTAATTCTCAAGGATGATGTGAAATGACCAAAATTCATGCAGCCTATCGTCCAATTTTTAATAATACGAACAAGTTATCCAATTTTGTGTATACTGAGTATACACAAAATTATATTTTTTACTTACTGCATATTTTCTTACTCATTGTGAAGGTATGCTAGAACCAAATTAAAGTATACGTTTCAATTAGGTGAAAAATACTCATATGTTACTAAATGAAATATGACTTTATTGCATCATTTGAATGTTTCAATGTTTGCTTCTCATAACCCTAATGCTGCTTCACTTCGGCCTCCGGGTCACAGAACCATGAGATCTCATTATATATTTTTATTAGTGCATAAATAATGCAGTCTTTGCAAGGCATGACAAACGCAGTGGAAAATACCCACAATTCTCGTCACGTACGGACACAACACGCCTCTCAGGACCTGTCTGGGAACTAGTTGCCTAAAATATGGCGCAGGAGGCAGACTTGTAAATTTACTCTAGCGCAGCATGTGTGTTTAGGTAATACTATCCAATGTCTTTGCGATTACAAGTTTGGGGTGCGCGGTATTGGTGACCATAGCAACAGAAAAAAAGAAAGAGTCCTGCAGCTATTTCCGTATAGCTCCTCCCGAGAGTAACTTCATTGAGTTAACAGTACACGATGTAAAACGTCATGTCGGAAAAAGCTCAAAATAATTATTGATGTTAAATGAAAACTAGACTAACAAAAGAAAATATAAAATAAGTATATCATCTCCCTCTCTCAAAATATACTTTTCTCCTCCAGATCACCCTTGTCATTTACCACCAAACACGAAAATAATGTTCTCAGACAAAAATGGAATATTTATTATATTAAATTGTTAACACTGTGCTGTTATTTTCACAGTGTAAGACGTCGTGACGCTCGCGCCGTTTCGTTATTTGGAGCTGCTCCTCGTTTCTCGGATAATTCGAAAAAGGCTTATTTAATCGCTTTATGTTTTCTTGTGAAAATCTCAACAAGGATTTCAAGTTTCTTTCATCCATGTTGCAGCTTTTCGTATTTTTTTGCCACCTATTGGAATGGACCCTATATTTAGTTTATTATAGGCTATATTAAGTTTTTGAGTTGGCATCTTTTTGACGAAGCTGTGATAAGTTATTCATTTTTATACGTTCCTTCGTAAATGTAGGTTCTGTAAATATTACGAATTAATGGCATTTCAAGTGCAAAAATATATTTTTCGAACGAAAAAAAGGGAGAATATTAATTTAGTTTATGTTATCTACAATGAGTTCCAGTTCCACCCACACAATTTACATGTGATTTTTTTTCATTTAATTGTCCGTAGATGGTTAAAATTCCTGAGTCCATTTTGATCGTGTCAGATATTTAAAAAATTTTTATCATAAGATTTGTTCTTTATTAACTCCTTAAAAAGGTTTATCGATTTAAATGGAACAGACTATACTAATCCAAAAATACCTACATTTAATGCTGAAATGGAATGCAATAGAAGAGCTGACACTGATGCTCAACCATATTACTTCTTATTATGAACCTTGACCACAAAGATAAATAGCATAAATACGGGTAAATACATAGCGGAAACGTCGTTTATTGCATAACGATGATTGAAATGACCTAAATCTAAAAAACTTTCACATTTGCTATAAAATGTCACTTTCGACGGCTTGGCATTCGTCTTTGGAAGAAATACGATACGGCAGATGGAATCGAATTCCAGAAGGAAAATATTTTTGTTATTGCATCAAAATACCACTCAAATGCGTTACCAAAACAAACACCTACGCATCTCTTATATCACAAATGGTTTTAACGCATTGATTTCCACTATTGTTCAGCTTTCATTATTAAAAATTGCACCGTCTTGAATATAATTGAAACAATATGAACTCAAAAACATTACTACTGACATATACTTGACTACCTAAATGTGAAAGTCGTGTATAGTTCCAAATAATATTTACGTGAATTATGAAGGACACGGTCTCAGAAATCTTAAGTAACGTAAATTCCTTATTGCATGATTACAAAACTTTTCCAGTTTGTTACATGCTTTTAATCATCTTACATAAGGTTTTGCGACGTACGCAACGTACATCACAATTTTAGTTACTCTATTTTCAGAATTCATTACATTACCATTTTGAATTTTTGTGTACAGATATAAAAACATTTTCATTGTTATTCTGGCTTTATTTGGAGAATACTAGAAGGGTTTTCTTTGCGATAACTCCGAGCAACATTTGTACGCTAAACAAAAATTCATCGTCCATGAAGAGCGAGGCAGTCACCCATCTGACAGTACAAAACAATAGACGACACAAAACCACTCTCGCGCTTTTTATGTAATTTTTCGATTAATTTGTTATATTCTCATTACTACAAATTGCCTTGCTCTTTGCAAACGAGTACAGGAAACTTCCCAACAACAAGCATCTGATAAGACGAATAGCTCCAGGTAATGTTTTGAAGTTTTAAGTTCTCCATCTTTCTATGCTCAATCTGAAGATTTGGAGTAATACAATACTTGGTCAAGACCTTTTCACACTCCTTTGTTTACAATTAGCACAATATACCCAAGACAACGTGTTTTTGCTCACAAGACATTGTAAATTTTGACCAAAGAATTTATGACAGGAGTTTCTGCTGAAAAGGCAGATGAATAGGAAGTGATATGTGGCGAATGTGAAATTGTAACACATTCATTGAATCAGAATATAACTTTTAAAAATTTCGCCTTCGTGTTTTATAATCAAAAACGGCATTCAAAAATGTGACAAGGAACTACCAAAAGGTAACTACAAGCTAGTAATATGGTACAGTACGTAACACTTAAAAACAATATAATAGCTCTTGGTAATAATATATTTAATAAAGAGAAGTATACAGTATCAGCTCACGAATATATTTTCCTATAGAAGATATTTAATTTTAAGTTACTTTTGAAATATTTATCTCAAATACAAGATGGCTGCCAAAAGGTAATTTGACACAATAATAATTATATTTCAAATTCGATAGGTTTTTCTGTCGAATGATTCATAGAAATTACATTCAGGAAGTAAATTTAACATTTGATTATATAAAAATAAATAATTACCTAGTATGCAAAATACAGACACATTTGGTATCAATGGGGAAAATATTCAACATAATGGAATAGGCTGTATACTCCTATTTCTATATACTCACTATAAAAGCGGAACTAGAATATTTACCTCGTCTTCATGCATTTTTCGACCATTTAAAATTGAAATTACATTTGCGTAAGTCCAAACATGTTTGTGAACAATCATGCTCTATAGTACCTTTCTGTTGTTGTGCAGTATTGTCTTCCTATTTCAACTGTTTTGATATTGTACATTCTGTACATTACTTCTTAGTTTGAGAAAAGAAAATGAACAGCATACTTCAGGCTCGTTGTACGTGTCATGCTTTAAAAATAATTGCATATATTACAAACAAATTACTAATTAAAATCGATAAAGTTGCTATAATTTACAATTGACTATCACTTTTATACAAAATGTGTTTCTTATACAAGGCTTCATTTGATTTTTAAAATATTGTGCATTTTCTTTCGATATCAAATATTAAAAAATATAAAATACACCTATTTGAAGCCTCGTTTGTTATCAAGCAAGTCTATGTGAACGAATAAACAAAAATTTGCTAAAACAGTAAACAGTGACGCCATCAAGATTTTCCTACAGATTGACTATAGTAGAAGTACTCTCCTGACATTGTTTTTTCGAAATAATTTTGCATTATGCTGGATTTAAAAGTAATTGTTTGTTAATTTATAGTCATTTGCCACGCGTACAAAAAAGTAGGATAGAGAATAATTTGTTTTAATTTTGAAAAACGTTTGTCAGATATAGTGAAAAATATAATTGTAAATTTGTCATTGCTTCTGAGAAGGACTGAAGCTTTCCCCCAAGGACGCACTTCTGGTTATTTCCTGTGTAAATGCATCAATCTACGAATATCTGTAAATTACTGAAACATTAAAACAATACTATTTATAAAACCTTATTTTAACTTTTTATGTTATTTTTAATGTTTATTGCTTATGATTTTTTATTGATGAATAGATTCATTTAACAAAAACTTTAAAAAATTGCTGGTATCGGTATTTCATACTGTCTCTCATTTTTAAAAAATGCATTTATGATTGTTGAAACATTTGAATTTTTGTTACACTAAGCTATTTTGGTGCGCAGCTTCCATTCCCAGGCCTCAATGGGGTTCATTTCTAATATATCAGCGTACATTTGTAAAACATCACAAAACTTTATTTTGGAAATGTAATACTTTTACAATATATTTCTTCTTCGTTATTCCATAGTCATTGTTTTATTTAGAAGATAAATGATATTTTTGAAACCATTGTGTAAGCGTTCAGAATTGGAATTCTGAACAATTAGGATTTCTGGAAACCATTTGAGAATATTATTCTACATAAACTTTACTGGGATGTTCGGACGGTTGGCTAGTGCATTAACACATATTTAAATTGGTTCCATGTTTTGATACAAAAACTGTTAAGAAATCATTTTTTAAAAGAAATTAGGCTTATCAAAGTGAACTCATCTCAATGTCAGATAAAACGTGGCAACGTCGCCAGCCAGTCTTCCTGGACGCCGTGTCGTGTGTCAGCGAGCGCGCGAATCTACTCCCCTCAGAAGCCGAAAGCGAGTCTAGCGTAGGCAGGCTTGCCACCGGCGACAGTGTCTTGGAAGCGGACCGTGCTATCGTGTCTTCAATGTGCAGGAGTTCGTGTGCGGTGCTTCGAAAGGAAGGCGATAGCGGCATAGCGTATCATGGCCAGGTCGAGCAAGAGGACATTGCGATTGGAGGTGGACCTGTCGGCAGACGAAAGGGGCGGTGCGATTGTGAATTACCGGGATCTGGCCGAAAAGGTAAGTAAAGTGAAAGAGTTACTATTTGAACGATAAAGACAAATTGTGGACTATTTGCATGTAATAGAAGCTAAACTCCATAAGTGGTTCTAAACATCTCGGAATTGTCGAAGTTAATAGAACTTTTCCTGAAGTCTATTTCTCGAAAGAATTATTGCATTGTTATCAGGTTTCCATTAATAAACCCCTAAAACTAAAAGTTGATTCATCATTAAATGCCAATCATTGAATCCCTGGTATTGTATGATTTGTCATCAATATTCTGTGATTGTCTGTTTATTAATAAATATTATTAATAGAATTGGTTTCGTATTGGAATAAGACAATCCATACCTTGTGAAATTTATTTCAATTATATAATTGAATATCACTACGTTTCGTGGCCAGTTGCAGTCACTTCGGTAGGTGACAATCTAAACATAGAATGAAGTTCAATTAATATAATAACTTTCTTGGGAAAAAAACTGTAAATTTATAATAATCGCAAAAGTCAATCAAGTACAAAGCAAAAGGAAAAACACTCCTTAAAAAATGACGGATAGTGTGAAGTTCAAGAACACCTTTTTAAAGCAGGTTAATGAATCATGGATGTAATAAGTGTGAAATTTAATCGTGTAAAACCAATCTAGCAATTATGACATCGGATCTACGAAGATCTAGTGCGAAATTAACAGTTATTAAGAGTTGTCCAACAGCAATAGAAAGAGTACAGAGTCATTCTTTTGAATTGGTGAATTAAATTTCACACTATTATATTAATGAATCATTACTTCCAAAAAATTCTTAACAATTAAGTACATGCGTTGGCGCACAGAATGCCCTATCTGCAGATATTGTTGAGTCATTTCTGATAGTTGAGCCGATATCAGTGATCTCTTCTTGTAGCCTTTCACTGTAGATTTCCAGTGTGTGAAGTTCAGTTGACCTCCTTCGCTCTAGCTTCGAATAAGTGTTGCGTTATAGAAGGATTTTCCTAAAGATGAGCCAAAGTGACAGTTCGCGTAACAAGTGAACATCACACATAATTCAGAGAAGTATCCCTCCGCCACGACAGCTGATCAGCCTCGCCCCTTCGTAAAGAGATAATGGCTCCTGAAAGAACATTTCTATGCGGAAGTCTAAGAATTTCGCTGAGGTATATGCACATAAGCGAGTCCGGGAAATATTTAAATTTAATTACGTGTGTGGAAAATCTGTTTACATGCTCACAATCAATAAAAGAAAACTGCCACGAATGTAAATAGAAAGAAAAATGATTTTAAGCCGGAAACATGTGCACCTGTACGCATCTTGCATTCAAGTCTCGGTTTTAAAATAAACATAATATTTATCACACAAAAAGTAAATTTAATGTAATGTTTATGGAAAAAATGTTTTACAGATGAGCATATAACACTGCACGTCCTAATGTTAATTATTTCTCGTGGCGCACTATATTTTTGTCGGACGAGGACATCACAAAAGGAAGCGTCGAAGCCATTTGAAAGTTATTCAACTGCAAACGAACTAATGCAGGGAGGGAGTCTGATGGGCTCGAGGGCACAACGACCATACAACCTTCAGTTACGTTGCCAGCACTAGCTGTCACTTTGGCTAATCCGTAAGAAAATCGTTCTAGTCATCGACGGACAGTGGTGCATACTGTGCGCCACGCGCAGTTACTATTAAGAATTCTTAAAATTATAATTGTCCATGAACTTCGATCGCTCAACGTTGATGGAATACATCATTTTATACTTACATTACTTGGTCACTACATTTGCAGTCGGAGCGCTGTGATGTTACAGGTCACCGCTGACAGAATGAGAATCGCACGTGTACAGTAGACACTGATCGATTAGATATGATATAGATGGCGGTGAGCGGGATACAGGCCCGCTCATTGAAGGATACGGCAGAGTAGAAGCGGGCAAGAACATACTATTGTGCAATAGATTTTTACGAAGGAAAAATAAAAATATTTCCCGTGCCTTTTGTGAATGTTAATGGCAACTTGTACTGCCGCACTGTCCATAGGTCTTTCTAATGGTATTAATAAACCTTTTTCTTTTCCTCGCGGCAATAGTTCACTACATTATTTATAATTCATTTACTGACAGAACGCACTGTCGTATACTGAAGTGGATTTGATTTTTCCCGCAGACCTCATCGAAACGACAAACGCAAAAAACGAGCACTTTTTCTGAACCGTCTCAACTGGCGTCAGCATAGGTGAGATGCTGTTAGACATACACTATTCGTGCATTCTCTGAGGTGTTCGGGCTCTCACTTTCAAAACAATAGTAGTTCTTAATTCCACCGTCTGCAAATGTATAATGAACGAGTAATAAATTCAAAGCGAATTCTTTCGAGAAACAATACAATTTTTGGTTCCAAGTATAATTTTCAAAGATAAACCACTCGTATAACTGAACTTTTGCTTGAACGAAAGAGAGTAAGTTTGAAATAAACTATTTAATACCCGATGATTCAGAAAATGGATTTACCTACAGTGATCACTAAGAGACCGGAAAAATATGTAGTATGAAACTTCAAAATATGTACATAAATATGTAATGAAAACGGTAAGAATATGTAATAAATATGTAAAATCAGATGTAATATCACAAATTATAAAATACATTAACTTAATTTGAAATTACATTTATCAAAAATTTCCTAAACAATTTTTAAAAATAATCAAAGGTTTTTAAAAATCTTTGGAGAGCACAAGTTTATGCACGTTTTGCACTTTACAACTTTCCCGTGAGTAAAAAATCTTCATCTCTTGCTATCCAGGACGATAGTTTATCACAAGAAAATAAACATTAATTTACAATGATAATATAATACATATTTAATTGACTTATAAATGTATAAAAACCTGTACAACTATTACTACAGCTCGGTAATGACCCATCTCGATCAGGTTTTCGTCAGTTTCTGATCCATTGAGCAAATCTGAGATGGCCTTGTTTTCTTCTGACATAAATGTAACTTCATTTTCTGCGTCTCTAGATCAGTGAAACAATCTTCAAATTATCGTTCATGTGTTCGCGAAGTAATAGAGCCAAAATTTTGCTTATTTATCCTTGAAATAGATTTTATTACATGGGAGTTTTTGTTTTTCTCCTTAAATTAATTTATGTATTACCTTGAATAGAAATAGATTTTACTACATAGAGTTTTTATTTATACTTTCAATAACAATTTAAGTTATATGAACTTAGTGTAGGGATTAAAATTTTGAAATGTTCAAAATTGATTCCATAGCCGTCATGCAGTTTACTTTAATTTTTGACGTAAAATAAATAAATAAATAAAATAGTTTATCACCAAAAATAAACGCAATAGATTCCCTCGTACAAACTGCGATATTTACGACCAGCAAACCATCACTGCAGCGTGCAGTACTCTCATAGAATTGTTACACGACGGCAATCGCCAGTTTCTCGGCAATTAATGTTAAAGGTCACCAAACGCAGCGTCATTAATACTTTTCGCACCTAAAGGTGAACATGTGAATTCACTTTGCCCCATAGCACGTCATACGCACTTTTAACTGTTTTTTGACGTAAAATAAATAAAAACATGATTTCAGCCGCGCACTTCCCATCCCAGAGATAACTGAAGCAGGCGTGCCGGACTATAAAAACATCCCACCGCGTCTTAATGCAGCGCACCTCGAATCGACAGCCCTTAATGATAGTGTAGGAAAAATTCTGATTTTCTAAAATACTTTTGTTTTCATAAAAATTGTGTAATAAAATTCAAGAAAATTGATAAAAAAATATTTCGTGAAAACAGCAAAATATATAATATAGTGTTAAATATGTAAACATAGGTAACCAACAAAAATCTATATTGTGTTAGGATGGCGACGATTCGCCAAGATTTTAGTTTTGACTACGGTAAGTAGAAAGGCAAAATATATGTAATTACATACAAATCCGGTCTCTAGTGATCACGCAAGTGAAATACAAGAAGGAAATGGGCGATTGAGATCAGTGACAGTGGGAAATTCACATGATATATGTACCATCAGTATCGTAAAGGACTTAAAGTTGTCAGAAATATTATTCATGGGTAAAAATAAAACAAACAAAAAAAAATGAAGTGGGCTGAAAACCCTCAAATAAGTACATTTGCGAAAACCTTTCATTTATGACAATAAATATGAAGTAACACATTAATTTCCTTATCTAGACTATTTGTTTCTTCTTTTAGTCTCTAATTCTTCCCTTCAACAGGTTCCATACCCACTTACCCAGTAAAAATGTCATAAAAATAGAAGAATCTCGCGTAATGAGTGAAGAAATGCCAGTATGTGCCACGATTTTCGAAAATTTTTGTATTTCATAAATACTAGAATACTTGGCGCATTGCGTGCACCGCGCGCTCACTTGTGCTGAAATATAACGCTTAACAACTGACTCAATTCCGATAGTGGGGGATGAATGCAAAGTGTCGACAGCTAATCGATCACAGTTTCAGAGACATCACGCGGTCAATGGAAGAGCCTTTTCAAGGCATTTTCGGCCAATGGCTACCAATCATGTCAGGTCAACAGTCTAATAGGTCGTGTCGACACCATCTGCACTTGCACTAAAACGTAGATGGCGATAACGTAGTGTCACACGCGTCGTATAAGGTTCCTTGATTCACCGCGTGACAGTCGCTGAAGCTACCCACGTTTTGCGTATATACCCCCACCATGCCTCCCATCACCGAAATTGTGCGAAAACGACTAAAATTTTACGAAAATTTGCAGGACGTTAATGAAAGATCTATTTATAGAAAACTTTCATTTGAAGAAAAAATATATATCTTCAATATTGTGGTTTCAGCACGGCGACGAAAAAAATGAAATTTGTGCCAGTTTCGAAAAATCGGGGATTTAAACGAAAATGGGACCTGCACCACTCTTAAACGTTCTTTACACTATTAAAATACAGTTTAATTAAAGTAGCTCTAAAACAGCACGTACTTTCTCGCCTTTAGTAATAGTTATGTTATACTATTTATATCAGTTTCTCTCCGAACCACTTCACGATCATCGTTTTTTGTAAAACTCTTACATATCGTAGAACATTTGGTGCAAAAACTAAATATTTTCTAGCAAATGTAAATATAAATTTGACAATTTAAACTGTTTCTCTTACGGCTACATGCCCCAACAATGAAACCCAATTCACAGAAATTTTGCTACCGATCTGCGGCGCGGAATGTCATTATTGAATTAAAATCTGATATTTCCAGAAGGCTACCAATTTTTTATTTCATATACCTCAATGTGTTTTAAATAATTTCTAAAAGATTAATGTGTAAATGTATAAATAAAAGGTCGAATGTAAAAAACAAATATTAAATAATATACAAATTCTAACTTATTCGTCATTTACACAAGTTTACTTTCCAACAACTTCGACAAATTACAAAAACTGCTCATATTTGAAAAAAAATACAATATGACGTTATTTGAAGATCTTTTTGATAAACACATTGTCTTGACGGTTGTATTTGTTGAAAGTCGCTGTAGACGAAGTGCGGTAAATTCGGAGCGGGCAATTTGATTTGTCGTCAAATTACACGAACAATAGTAGTGTTTTAAAAAATTAAACCTGACCTTCATGAAATGTTTACCAAAAACATCTTCAAATAAGAAAAACAAATCTATCTTCACAATTGTAGTTTGACGAAAGACGCCGAAATTTGTTTCTTTTTCTTAATTTTCGTAAAGTAAGGCATTAGCGCCTTATATTTATCTAGAGTCTAAATTTAATCAAGAAATGGTGTGCTGTTTTTAAGAAAAATGATTTAAAGAAAATGAAAATTGCCAATGTTTGACACAAAATTTGGCCAATAATACTCATGTTTCTGAAAAATTGAACATGACATTACTTTTAGATATTTCTCATGAACACGTTTATTTTTTAAAAAAATATATAATAATTGGAGGTATAGGAAGACGTTGAAAACAATTTGAATTTTTTGAATCTGCAAAAAATGAGGGTTTTCAACGACTATGAGACTCTTAAATGTTCTTCACACTATCCAATAACGTTTTATCTAATACTTAAGCGCCAAATTTTACAAAATGTCCCAGGGACTTCATGTAAAGTACCTCCCAAAATTGAAATATCAGTTTTAAATTCAAGGGGCCGCGGCATCAGCCAGATCGATTGAATATCAATTTTGGACAAAATCGACTGAACGGTTTATCGCTGTTCACTGACACGGACGATAGAAGTTTTGCCGTCAATCGATTTTTCGGTATCAAAGACCCACAAAACATGAATTCTAGCTACTACACGTGTTAGAGGTTTTTTTTTCTAAATATAACTGGATTTATTCACTTTTCGTTGCCAGGACCCTGTAATAAGTGTTTTTCTACCGAAAATTCGCAATTTCTTCGCGCAGCATTACAGAACTTTCTCTGTACAGCGGTGCCATTTTTTTTAGAAAATTTTGAAAATTTCAGATTCATATAAAGTACCCCCGTCCCCAATCAAAATATTGGTTTCAAATTCTAGGGGCCTCGAATTCATGTAAATCAATCGGGGAATATCAATTTTGAAGAAAATCGGCCGAGCGGTTTAGGTGCTATTTTTAGGACGGACGGACCTTTCAGGGAAACATGCCCTACATTGTGTAAAATTTAATGTCAGCCGACGCTAACACTGTTTTGTCAGTTCGTAGCCACCATCCGTGAAGGCGCGAAGAAGTGGCTGACATTCAGTCAGGCGTTAACACCGGAACGGAAGCTTGACCAATTAAAGTGCAGCAAATGACGGCGAAGGTTTCCAGTTGATAGTGCGCGCAACACTGGACTGGAGCGGAATTGAGTGTAGTGCGATATTGAGGTTAGGGCACGAGGCGGGTTTTGTTAGTCATTGCTGAGTTGGTTTGCTTCTTTTCAGTAATTACAGTATGTTTTACTACTCACATTAGTACTTAGAATTAAAATTGCCAACAGAAAATAATTTTTGTTTCGTTAAAGTACATTGGGGTTGTTTCATTATTGATAAAATTGTAGTTATTTGGATTTTCCGTAAGTTCGTAGTTGTTTTGGCATTTTTTTCATTCTTAGGATTTTGGTTTGTCTAATTCATAATCTTTCCTTAAAGTATTCATTATTCATAGCAGCTCACGCAAACACGACAGACAGATGACTGAGAGTTAAGACCACCGTAGCTAGAATTGCTTTGGTTTCAGCAACTGTTTCTTGAAGTTATCTTTTTTGCCGCTACAGGTTCATAGCGCTTGCCTCTTCCCGTTGGCATTTATTTTATTTATTTAATAGGTAATTATTACAGCCAAATTAGAAACTTGATGCAATGTGGCTAGGCCGAAGGCCTTTAAGCCATTACAATACCTACATTCTACCGCGTTTATGGCATTTATTGTGAAGCGCACGTACCTCCCTTTCCCGTTCCTGTTCTCGCCTTCGCGTTGCCGTTCCCTTTCGCGGGCTACGGTCATAGACTAAAGAGGCTACATCTTTACTCTATACTACGGTTGAGCAGCCTTAACGGCAGCGCTCAACAAAGAGGAGCCCATGCTCCCAAATATACTGTTCTTTCTGTGAGAAAGTGGACTTCGCCATTTAGTTGGAGAGAGGACAATATTGCTTTGCTATATTACTTGACCTCTATACAGCCAGTTTTTAAGCCTTTTATTACTTACTTTTTCTATTCTTTCACTTCTGTTAGTTATAAATGTATATAATATTAAAGAGTTATAAAGTTCATTTTAGAGTTTTAAATTACGACCTGGGCACCAATGACCATAGCTGTTAAAGCGCTTTTTAAACCTAAATCAATCAATCGACATCCTTTGCGCGAAATGTGTACAGGCTTTGGCGGCCTCCGGCTGTAGACCAGAAACGCCGCCAGTGTCTCCCCTGCCACCCCTTCAGCAGCCTGCGAGGAGCGACGATCAGGTTCTTCCAAGTTTGCGGCGCAAGAAAGCGTCCTGGAACATCCCAGACTTCCGCGCTCTCGCTGATGGTTATGAACAAGACTCCTTCATTGATGATTCGGAAATGGTAAGATTTTAAAATGTTAGCCCAATCTAGATAAGTTGAAAAATTGAGTAAGACATTGTTAAATTCAGTAATAATTTAAATTGCGATGAAAATAAAGAAGATAGCTTGGAATTTCTCATTTATTTTGCGGTTCCTATTATCTTCTCAAAAATGGGTTTTGCTTTGGGCAGAGAAAATGGTTAATACCAAAAATCAGCAATGAGGAAAACTGCAAATTACGCTTTTTGGTCAGAAACGAGGCGTACGAATTTTGTTGACGCTCAGTTATTTAATGATCAATAATTAATGAACAAAAGTAAATAATAATGATGATTCATGTGTATCTCAGAGCATCAAATATTTGCTCAGCAGAACCGATAAAACGGGCGTTGTAGTCTGTTTTGTGGTAAGAGAAATTATCCAATCGGTCATCATTACTGAATTAAGTGTACATAATTTTTTATGTACAATTAAATACCTTTTCTGAACAATAAGATTGTACTCAAAGCTCTACATTAACCGTTACGAATAACTCTTTTCAAATAAATTCATTTTTAAAATGGAAATTTAAACCAGATGATAAAATATTTGGATCATATTGTAAAATGTTGGGATTCTAAAGATGGTTCAACTAATGTTCCAATGGCGTAGAGTATAATAGAAAATCCGTATCGTGCAGATTTTGCTGCAGAGAAAGCTCTCCCTCTGAATTATTAAATAAAACCTCTTTTTTAACATAAAGAGTAAAAATAACTTCGTTGAAACACACATTAAGTGTGTTAATATAAAAAGTATGACATTGATTAACAGATTTTAATTATTTTATAAATGTACTCCACAGGTTCCATTAAAACAAGTAATAAAAGTAGAAACTATTTTATAATGAAGCTTTATACCTTCTGTTCCGGCAGTTTTTAAGTAGTCATAATTAGAGACAGGGTTTCCATGCAAATGCAAGTTCATATTTAATCTTTGTAATGAAACTTCGTTTTTAAACTTTGTAAATGTTCCATGTCAAACTCATTTAAAAATGTGTATTTTTCCTTGTGTGTTTGAATGTTTGGGTATTTTTGGAGAAACGCTTAATGGACGTTTCTACAATTGTTCATTTTATACTGCAAAATTAGACTTTTATGCGGCATATTCAGTATTTTCTTTTTTTTTTCATTATTTAATATACAAATAATTAAAGCAATGATTATATTGGACCAAAGTTTGTAAAATTATCTATAACAAATCAGAAATAAGAAACAATGCCTAACTCTAGTGGAGTCACTAAATATTCTTGGACACTAAAATGTCTTTGAGAATGATTGACTAAATAAAATTGTAAAAAAGGGCTATATTCAAATCGTGTTTTGAAATTTTTCCAAAATGTAAACACAAGTATTGTAAGGAAATAACTTAAAAAGGCACAATATGACCTCACATTTAGATTCATGATTGAAGTACAGAATGTTCATCTGAAATTTCTGCAAACTCAATTTTCTGCATTAAAAAACTGTTGTTTTTTTAATAAAAAGATAGTTTCAAGAGGACAATATAGACATTGTTGTTCCTCAACACAATAATAAAATGCATGTTTTGCCCATTTTTAACTCTGTATCATGCTTATTTGCATTTTAAGAGTGCATATTTGAG
Source organism: Teleogryllus oceanicus (assembly GCA_964035755.1). Taxonomy (NCBI): domain Eukaryota; kingdom Metazoa; phylum Arthropoda; class Insecta; order Orthoptera; family Gryllidae; genus Teleogryllus; species Teleogryllus oceanicus. The sequence goes on from CAXIVR010000002.1 coordinate 130,609,756, forward strand.
TATTTGATAAAAGATGAAAATCTTATCACTAGTACTGTTGTCATAACTATCTAGTTCATGTTAATTGTAACAATCTTATTTTGCAGTTTGAAGAGTCAATCCCAGATTCTCTAAAATATGTCGGCTATCGGATTCGTTCGCAAGCTAGCGACCATTCGGACACGGACACGGAATCGGAATCGCCATCGCAGACTCTTTCCGGTTACAGCTCTCTCTTCGAGAGTAACTCCGACGCGTCAGTGATAGAGCTGGACGAACGTCGGCGACCGAAGGCCAGTGTCCCCAAAGGGAAAGCAAAGCCCGTCAAGACGAAAGAAAAGCCCAAGTCAAACTCTCCACAAAAGGAATGGTCTCAATTTTTGAAGAGGGTGGGTCAAAACACGTCCATGGAGATCATCTGCCTGAACGGCAAGGCTCCGGTGGGTCGCCCACGGCCGTCGGTCGCGGCCTCCCCGGCGAAGCCGAGACACCCGCCGCCTCGGCAGTCTCCGGCGCGTTCGGTCGCGTCTCCGCGCAGGCCGCGGACGCCCCCGCCCCCACCCCCACCCCCGCCCGCGCTCCCGCTCAGCGCCATGACGCCGACCACGCCCCCGAAGAGGAGCCGCGACCAGGCGGGCGTCAAGGCCAAGGCGGCCCGTGTCGCCCAGGGCGATCATCATGGTGGACCTGTGCAACAGTCCGCAGGGGAAGCTAAACCCGCCCAACGCCGGCCAGCAGCCCCGAGCGCTCGCCCGGTGCCTCGCCGCGCGCCGCCGCCGCCTCCGACCCCCCGCCGGAAGGGCAGCTTCTCGGCGTGTCGGAGCGCGGCTCGTGCTCCCCGGACTCGGCCTTCGCCAGCTCCAGCACGGACGTGTCGCCGTCGGTCCCCGCGTCGCCGCCCGATGGCAGTGCTAGACCTGTCAAGGTGAAACAGTCGGGTACGAACAAGCGCACCGGAGGGTCGGCCTCGTCCGCCAAAGCTGCCAGTAAAGTTTCTTCCGGGAAGCCCGTTCACGGCATTGGTGAGTTTTCTTTACGTCCTTAACTATTTCGGTAGGAATTAATGTAAGCTGCAACTATTCATGATTCCAACTTTTTTCCGAACTTCCAACTTTGATGAACATATTCTTTTATTTCCTCACTATATGTCTCATCGGTTTGTTATATATACGTGACATGAAATATCGCAGAAATGGGTGAAAATCCATATTTGTAAACTTAATATTCATATAAAATGTGTTCTCACACTTGACACGGTTAGCGTAAATAGCAATGTATGAACCGCGAAGAAATCTCGCATCTTCAGATTTGAGTGTTTTGATTTGTAAAAGTATCCAGTACATGTCATTCCTTTTTCGCAGAGTCTTTAAAACGTTCAAAGCAACCTCAGCTATCACCAACAGTCGTCGCGCTATTGGATGAAGCCATTACAAAACATTCTGCCGATGGGAAGCGTGAAAAGCAGGATAATATGCTTCTCAAGTGAGTTCTTCTCATTTAGTTCAAGGACTAATGGAGCTGTTCAATTTATTGTTCGTAGACTTCCCCTCAGTCCACTCCTTTTTTTTACAAACCTATGTAAACAATATGCTTCCAAATGCTCACTTACTTGAAAAGCGTTGCAGTGTGGTTGGACACCCGAACCCTTGAAACGTCTGTTCCTGTTCGCTTGCGTGTGTACAGTATGTACGAATAGTATATATTGTGCGTCATTTGCAGGCTGGGAGAGGCGTGCCGAGAACTGCCGGCGATAGATCGCATGTTCGTGTACGAGAGAATGGCGGTCCACTGGGGCATTTCTCCCAAGAAAATTTCAAGACGTATTAGTCGCTTGCGCTCCACAAGCGATAAACAGCCCGTGAAGAACTCCCTTTCTCGGTGAGAAGAACTTTCACTTTATTTAGGATACCCGAGAGGTTTGACACCTACTACTGTATGTATTTGGGGAGCTACGTGTTAAGGGAAAATGAATGGAAAAGAGAGCCACTGAACACCGTGAAACGAACTTCCTTTGCTGTGAAGGAGAACAGAAAAAAGAAAAATCAAAACATTTTCGTCAAAGTAGACTTGTTTCCGAACGATGTGGCGAAAAAGGAAACTCTTTGGAGTAAATTATACAAGCAGACCTAGACATTCCTGTATAGCTTTCCATTTAACCGTGGATGACGTCGGTAGTGCATTCAAGGAACTGTCTTGCTCAAAATATTACAGAAAACAACTGGACATAGAAATTAAGTATAAAAATTAGTGCATTTGTTTTGATCGGTTAGCCGATGTCAACATGTATGCAATTAAAGAAATGAAAATGTTTTACTATTGAAAAGTAATTTATATTTTATTTATATGGTTGGTACACAATGAACAGACCCATCTCGAAAATAGTCCTTGTGCTTAGGTAAACGAAGGATCAGGCTCTTAAGAGGGTATTTTTCTACAACGTAATGTACAAGAGATCTGTTGGCGTAAAACTCCTTGGGCGTGAAATGAACTGCTCTGCTCTGGCCTGTTGCAAAATGTATTTTCTGATTTTTTGTTTTCAGACTATACCTACAGAATTAAGACAGTTAATGATGAAACTAAGAAATTGGCAATTAGTTCCGTGTATTTCTTTTTTTCTCATCGCAAATCGTAGGAAGCACACTACTTGAAACACTCGACATCAAACGATTCATTCATGGAAGGAATACGTTTTAAAGAAATTTAACAGAAAAACTTTGGGATTCGGATAGAGTAACACCCGTTCGGTTTCAGATTGAACTTGCTTTTAGAATTTTCTCTGGTTAAATTTACGAAGCTAATAAATAACTAGTTCACAACTGCACGTACTGTCTCACATTATTAGTAATATTTTAATTTTTTTTAAATTCAGATTCAGCGAGAATACAGCCTGGGCCATTTTTATAACTGTACTTCGCACTAACTAAAATATTTTGTTTTCCGCTGCAGCATTAAAACTCATATGTACATATATGCAAAAAAGTTGAAATGGTCCTGATATTTTTTTATCCCTTTCGTTTACTTCTCTCAAAGATAAATCTTAGTCTCAAGAAACGCTATTTCTTGCAGAATTGGCCACTTTCCATAGTTAACAAATACTGCTCCTCAGAAAAGGTATTAGGGGAATATTTTAAATTATTATAAATTGGAATTGAGAATATCTTTAATATGTTTAATTATTGTATTGCAGGTTAAACGCGTTACTTGTTGCGGAGTCAACGGGAGATGTATCGCATGCAAATGCAGCAGCTCTTTCTCCTAAGATTAGGTAAGAATTCTATTAGAACCTTACGGCGTTAAAGACGTCCATTTATACACCTGAAACGTGGAGGAGAGGTCTTATAGTCCTAGGTCTTATGTAGACATTACGAACATATTTATTAATTACTCTTCTATTTGGTTAGTTATTTTTGAGACGTAACTTTATTTTCATGCGATGGTTCACCCTGAAAAGGGGAAGGAGGGCGGGAAGAGAAGGAAAGGGATGGCAATGGCACGGGCTTTTTTTGGGGGCAATATGCCCCTGAATCAAACTCGAAAAGGTCAGGAATTGAGGGAAATGCGTTGCAAAAGGGTGCAATGATAACCTGTCTAAGATCCTGATAACCAAGTCTGAGATCGGACAATTAGCGGATTAATTTTCGAATTATCCAAACTGGGTAGATAATGTTTCAAGTAGTCATCGTTTCGAAGCAACCCTTTGGTCTTGAGCCAGATGAAATTCACATAAGCAAAACACAAGGTAAGCATTGTACTAACACCGAGAATAGAAAATAGGTGATTAATAGATACGATATTGATGGGGAAGTTTCGAAGTAAACGGAGAGGCAAGGTAGGAGTTTCGAGTGATACTGTCAGTTTTAAATGCCCATTTACACACCTAACATAACATTATACAAGCCGTTGAGGCTTCGCCGCGCTCAGCCTTGGATTTGGTGTTGGTACTCCAGACCTCTGACGAGCACTACAGACGCATACACCCGGAACATCACCTAGCGCTCTGTGACCGAAACCAATATGCCGATGGAAGTCCGAAATGCCGTAAGTCACTCACACAGCCTTATCCACAGCATCTGGCTAATATACAAATAAACAAACTTCTAACATTAACTATTTTTGGGACTTAAGCCCTGACATGTCGCCCTGTTTATAGAAAAGTGGCAAGTCAAAAATCATCAATTTTTAGTTCGGTGAGGAATTAAGTTGAGAAAGAAGACTTTTAGGCTAATCGCAAAATGAGACGCAGGCCAGTGACGTGGCGCAGGGTGACCGCGGCGAGTTCCTACGAATCAGTATGCTTATTGAACCCGCGCTCGTTAGGGCGCTGTGACTTGGTGAAGACGAAGAAAATCTTAATGGAGCCGTGCGTGTTCGTAAGTTTTTATGACTCTCACCATAATGTGTTTAATGAAGAAATAAGTGTTTTAGAACCGTGGTTACTATAATTCTTAAGTTTCAAGAAGCTTGATTTAAAACTATTTTGTTTAAATTAGCAAATTATTCACCAATATTTGAATAAATTACCAAATTTCTCTTATTGTTCCAAAATTTCGCTGAAAGTGCAGAATATGCAGTAATTAGATACGCGAAAGTACGTAAAATCAAATTTAGCGGTAAACTCCAAATGGACAGATTCGTAAAGAAATGTGATAATTTTCGAAGAAACCATTAGCAAAAAATGTATGCAGATGCATACAAATGTGGGCTCTATTGATAATTAAATTACTATAAAATCATCAGACTTGCTTTAGAAACATGGCTAGTTATTCCTGGTTGCAATGGGCCTAACGGCGTTGCAGCTCTCTGCAAATTTGTGATCAGACCACACATTTCTTCGAACTGATCAGTATAATCTAAAATAATTCTGAAATTTGTCATCATGAAATTCCCTGGAGCAAATTCTCCATGTTTCTCTTTTCTGCATGCAATCGCTTCATTCTCATTTTTGCTCCAACAAATCGCCGTAGCATATAGTTTCTAATTGGAACTCATTTTGGAAATGAGATTCAGGACTCAAATCCGCTGATATCGCGGAAATACTCATCTTAGTCAGCGCTCGTACCGGCCCATCTTCCGGTGATCGCCACTGTGACTCACCGTCCCATGAGGAATTTGGCTGGAGCCACGGTTCGTCACGTCACGGACCTGCGTCTCATTTTGCGACCAGCCTTACTACAGTGCCGGCAGCGTATAAGCGACTCTGACAGTTCAATAAGTTGTTGCCACATGTTACTACGCACATGGCACCACCTACATGACATACATAAATATCTCAAAACAACACGAACTGACGGGCTATGACACGTCTTGATATCACGTTCATAACTTTCGCCAAATCCGAACCTTATGGCCTCCGCGACTTCCTGCGAGTCAGATGAGCGGCAACGCTGAAACCTGGCTGTGAGAAAGTAAACAAATCCTCGCAAGCGATTGCTTCGGAGTAGGACACATGGCGAGAGAACTGTCAGTAGCTTATATTACACGCGCAAGTTTTCTTGACCCCCCGGAATACCTACTCCCACTCCTTTGCCAACATTAGTTGAATTAATAATTGATAGCAGCGAGCTGTGTACACAGATTTTCAAGTACAAATTTTACATAAAAATTCCTTTTGACCAAATAACCAAACTCCCACTCCTCTCGCAAGTAGCGAAGGGAGGGCTCAAGAAAAACGTGCGCGGATAATAACGCTGCCGGTACTGCGGTCAAAAGTTCATAAAAATAAGATTGAGAGTAGCTATTGTATATAGTTGTTAAACTTTACTTTTTCTAACGTGGCATCTGAGGGTAGTATCTCCAAGATGACACGACTTTTTTCGTCTTTCTCGACCCTGTCGCATGATCGCGATCGTATCAAGCAGTACTGCAGATGAAGCGACTGTAGCGGCACGACCGAGAAAGACGTGAAAAGCCGTGCCATGTTCCATCTTGGAGATGCTACCCTCAGATGCCTCGTTAGAAAACCCAAAGTACAGAGCGTTCAAAAAGTCTCTGCACAGAGGCTGTCTCCTCACTCCCACCATCCTTTATGCAGAAATGGCAACATCGAGGGCTTAATCAGGGCGACAGTGTTCGAATGTTCTTCTCAGGAGCGCGCTCGCTGCAAGCAAGCAGTAGTCGAACTAAAAATGCCGGCGGCGCTAGCCGAATGCGTTTACTACGCTCCGTGAAGTCACGAAGGTTAAGCGCATTCGAGACTCGCGGGTTCCTGATTGGGTGACCGGCCAGGAACCCCGGGATCTAACGGCGTCGAGCCCCTGGGCGAAGGGATAAAAGGCACTGACTGACTGCGACGTGACGAGACTTGACAATATTAAAAATAAAGCACATTAATGGAGGATTACTCCCAAGTGTAAAGCGCTCAACGCTCCTTAAGGGGCTTGGAGACGCGTTGCGTCAAGATGTGGACGCAACAAATTAAAAAAAAAAAAAGTGCGATGACCGCATTGAGGATGGTGGGGTTGTGTGTGGCGTGCAGGGAGCTGGTGTCGGCGGCGCTGCGCGCCCAGAGCCGCTGGCTGCAGCGCCACCCGCCGCGCAAGGGGGGCGCCGCCGAGGCGCTGGAGGGCTTCGCGCGCGGGGAGCTGCTGGCGCTGTGGGCGGTGGGCAGCCCCGGCGCCGCCGCTACGGGCCCCGCGCGCACCTGCTGGCCGCCGCCGCCATCGAGTGCGAGCTGCAGAGCGTCGTCCCGGCCCTCGCCGCCGCCACGGCCGCTTCGCCGTCGCCCGCCCCCGACCCCGCCCCCGGCCCCGGCGGCGCACGCCACGCCTAGGAAACGGCAACCTCTCGCCCGAAGACAACCATTCCGATGCGATTCTCTTGTCCTCGCCGGTAGAAATACACGCATCGTTAAACAGCAGTGTTCTTGGAGTGAGCTGTCGTTTTGTAGTGTGAACATTTAATAAAACAAACGATCGGTTTGTTTTATTAAATGTACTCACTATAAAATGACAGCTCACTGCAGAACTGTTCGAATAAGTATCATAATAGCAAGGTTTGTTTATAAATTTAAACTCCAGCTTGAAGTTGCAGGTTCAGAAAATTGTCTTCATTCATTCAATGGTACAACAGGTAATCAAGTCGGTAAAAGATTCTTAAATATTTTTTAAACTTTTGTGGTTTCCCCTCGTATCTAATAAAAGATAGCACCATTGTGCAGTAGAAATGATCAAGAATGCGTATTCTTGTAATGTTTACTTAGCTATTAGTTTTGTTCATATCTACTTTAAAATACAAGATTAATCAAGATTTGGAATTCCTGAGTTTATTAAAATGTTACCTTTCGAGACACCACCTTGTTCCAGTTTTCTCTTCTGAATTCAAACTTTGAGTGTAAAAGATTTTTTAAATAGCCGTGTCCTGTTATTTTTATCCTAAAATACTTTTCCTCGAATTATATATAAATAGTCCTGTAAAAAAACGTTAGATTTGAACAAGAGTCCCACAGAACAGTATTTTCACAAGGTCTGTCATAATTCGGGCAGATCAAATGATATGAAGTTTTAACTTGCTGTGCACGTCAGCAGCAAGATTCGTTAGCGCTCTTCTAAAGATAGATTTTCTACACAATTATGTAATCAGATATCTCAAGATCTTTTAATAAAGCAATCTGAATGAATAAAATTGCATTTCAAAATGGAATATTTATAATCTCCGAAGAGTACATTTACACAAACATTCTCCGTAATGTCTGAACAGATGTAGATGGGGTTTAACTCTTAAGTAGGCTACATTCTTTTCACTTTTTCATTAATAATACTTCTTTTTTCACACAAACACGATCTTAATTAAATGTACACGTGACCTTCGAAACCAGTTACTGCGCGTCTGAAATTTGGTAAAAAGTTTCTTTACTGTATGTGCATTGCCTCCGCGGTGTAAGCCATAAAACGAAGACCCGTACCGGCCCTGTCAAGCGCACATCAGAAGTTTGGACAAGGTTTTGGACACGTATATACTTTGATTTAATAAAGGAGATGACTGTTTTGTCTGAACCCTGGCCTTTTGAATATGAAGTGTCCTGTTCAGGCTGGCTAACTTTGAGTAAAACAATGCCAGGTATTTCGACTGACAAAAGAATACCGTGGAAGATAACAGCACTGGCGACAAAATCACGGTACATCCCTGATACACTAACAAGGAACCTTTCAACAGGTTCAGGTCTAAATCTGCCCTGATTTTTTTTATTCTACTGAAGGATATTCACTATTTATAGGTGCTGGGTTAAAAATTAGCTGCCTTCGCGCATTGGAAGTTACTGAAAAAAAAATTAAAAATTTGATCAGTACTGACTATTGTTTTCGCTGACGCGAAGGGCATGTTGCACCAAGCAGTGTGACCACAAACGACTCGCGTTTCTTCTGTTATTGCTCGCTAGCATCTCTACTTACCGGTTATGTCTGACAGTTTGCTGGGTTGCCAAGTTACAATGTCGCTTGAAATGAACTGTTATTACTAAATATGTGAATATAGTTTGTTCATTCGTCAATAACTGGGGATTCGTCACAATTACTATGACAATGTATAATTTTACATTATTCGGCACAATTAAATCGATTATATTTAGCCCATTCAATCTATACATCAATTCAATACAGTTCGATTATTGCAATTAAGTTTAATTTTTAAAATATCTCGTGCAGTAGAAAGGAGTACACAAACTCCACGCGAATGACGATTTGCGTCGTGAAAAGTTTTTTTTTTTTTTAATCTCCAATGCGATACGGCAGCTAATTTTTTCACAGCATATATAAATGGTAAATTTAGAGATAATACGAGACCAGATTTCGAACTAAACCTGTTGAGTCCCTTGTAAGTAGCCCCTTTAGATTGTTAGAATTCCTGATTTGTATGGGATGGCAGCGATTTTCCATTTGTTGCACTGAAACCCACCCTAGTACAGTTCAGCCCCACACGCGTGAAGGACAGCCACGAATGAAACGGATTCCGGAACGGAGTCACTGCGTATGCGCTACGCAATGAGATCATACACAGCCGTTCTTGGTCTGTCACACTGATAGAACTCGAAAAATAATAATTTTGAATTATGATCGTTATAATTTTTATATTATTAACAACTTGAATGAATATTCTATCCTTAATTCATAAATTATTAACGTGTTATTTCTTCATTTAACAACGAGCGAAAACTTCATGTGTATCTATTGTAATTTCATTTTCCGAGATTTGCTTGAGATTGATATAGTACACTAGATTGTGAACCGAAGTGCTTCTGCAGAATTGTTTGGTTATTGAAAACTAAATATTAACACGAGCATTTCCGCTGACTATGAAATTTACATACAGTATCTAACATTTTATTTGTACACATTGCTTGTACAAGGTAATATCTGATTATTTAGGTTTTAAGTAATTTTTTCACTAAGTCATTATCAGGGAATGGATTCATATGGACTAAAAAATATATGAAATATGTAAATCTACATGTAGTTATTTTTATCAAAATATGGACTAATATGATAAAAAATGACTATAGTAAAATTTTTATTGTCAGTTCATAAATCTTTAAATTCTGAAATGTAACTCTAACTACACTGGCTGACTGCTATTTTGGCATTTCTCACTAGAGAGAATAAGGGAAATGAACCAACGCGTTGTATTCTGTCTGGATTGTAACTGACAATGAGCAGCTGTTTAAGTTGAATTCTAATGTCTCTGTAACGTGACGCTATTTCTGTGTGGCAGCCTCAGAGGGAAGGAAAGGGAGTAGTGTGGATACTGAAACAAGACGAGTTTCCCACAACATTGAGGTCTCAAGGTCATCTGTTAAACAAATCCAACAGTTCTCGCCCCTCGTGCCGCCGCCGCCGCCGCCGCCGCCGCCGCCGCCGCTTTGTTTAATTTAAGTCTTTAAAAATGGCCGGAGAGTGGATCTATATTCTTCACATAAATTAAAATATTAACAGTTTTTTTAACTTGCTTCAGATTGTCAATTCTCCTATTTCACTTTTTAATATTTAATGTTAAGTCCACTTTGATTTCTAAATATTACTAGTTTTGTTAACATGAAGTTATTGAAGGTTGAATTTTAGGATAACACAAACTGATTTACCGGACTTCGGGTAAGTCACAAAAACGTTTTAAGACATTTCTTGCAAAACAATATACTCCATCATTCGAAGTATCCCTGCGTGACAGATAATCCTCAATTGCCTTCACAATTTCACCACGAATACAAATCAAAACTTAAAACTTCTATTTTTAATCTCAAAATGGCCCGGTGCAATGGATTGCATTGACAAGTTCCTCAGTGCCGGTTTGGGCGCCCCGAGTGCGTCCTGGTTCCGTGTCTTTGTGCGACTGGAACATGCGCTCCTTTGCACTGGTGCGCCCTAGCGGTCAAATGGAACACGAAAGTTGCCCTGAGGGCGCACCAGTGCGGCGAATGGCAAACGTTATAAGTGAAAAATGGGTTCGTGGTTGAAGTTGCAAAAAAATATTTTAAAGGATACGTTATAGCTTTTTATAGTGTGCGAGAAAGGCCGTGCTGTTTTAGCACCACTAGATCAATTTCAATATGCTGCTACTTTTTGAATTGCCTTCGAAGTTTCAGACACTGCTTTGTTGTGAAAACATTTCGATTTAGAAAGTAGTTACAACCACCAGAGTTACGAAAGCTGCAGAACGGGACCTAATGATTGAAGCACGGGAAATATGAAGATCAACTAATTTGCGGATTAAGGTACACAATTCAAAAGAATCTGGAAGAGATGCCCTGGGGAGAGAACATGTGTATGTCGAATGCAAACTGAAACCTTAAGATAACGGTCAAGAGGAGAACATGCAATGCCTCTCCGAACATTTTCATTAAAGTAAAAAAAAAAAAGTTTTGCTATTAAAAGTACGTCCGAGCCGGTACCAACCAGTATCCGAGAGGGCATGTAGAGAAAAAGAATTATGGGAGGGAAAGACCGGACCCAAAGACTCGGATCCACCAATCCGCAGACCATCCGCAGCCCGCATGCATTCTCGCCACCACCAGCTCCCGTCCCTACCCCCCGCCTCACTCTGGTCTGGCAGCGAACGCTGTTCTTAATCCCGCGGCGGGGGTGCCAATGATGGATGGCCGTCACAATCGAGTTCGATTCCGACCCATCGCGTGCGCGAAATCTCATTTCGTTCCGGAGATACGGCCGCAATGCATCAGACAAAAAACGATCGCCGTCCATGGCGTCCGATGGAACGCGCCCGGCCGGAACAGCGCAGCAAATTCCTTCTGACGGTTTGCCCCTCGCCACACACACCCATCCCGCCCGCTCCATTCACGCTCCCCCCCTCCGTTGGTGGCGCCGACCATCGCAAAAGCGGGAGGTATAATCGTTACCCTTCCGCTCGTTGGAAGCTTTAAAAAAATGCTAGAAAATCAACGTCTTTATTTCGGCGCTAGGCAAAAATTAAAATGCATATGGCGTGTTTTCCCGCAGCCTTTATCCCGAAACAATCAGAGAATAATTTCTTCCTTCGAGAAAGCGTGAAAGACGAGGTGTACCCTATACAATGCGCAGTAAACCAGCTGCTTAGATAGAAACTGTAAGCTCATATTGTGGGTGGATTTATCTATTTTATATAGTTGTACTGAATGATGTTCCTACTATAATTGCAGTAATATTCATTCACATTATGTCATAAATTAATTTCTCTGAACCTTGCTAATTGTATTTAATGCGTCACTTCGTGCATTTTCACGACTTTTACAGGTTATGGCTTGAAAATACTCAGCACTATATGCGATTAATACCGAATCGCTGGCGAACTAGTTTTGACAACACGTCACAACAATTTCCTGTCTTACTTTTATATAAATCTAATTTATATAATTATTTCGTGTACTACATTTCAGCGTAAGCTCGATACCTGGAACACTATTCTTTATCAAAGAAAATGAAAAGGATGCAATCAGAATGTTTTCCTCCGCTGAAACGCGTGATCCGGCGCCAATTCAGCCATTATCTTACCAGCTGTCGACACTCCGCTGTCACCGTTGGCCGATGGCGATTGAGAATTCATCCAATCGTTGCACAATACGCTTCTGTTAATCGAAATATGCTGGATACTCAAGAGAAACGGATATTTGCTTGACAATTACGGATCAACATCGTAGCTGTCTAAAGGGAATGTTGCATACACTCAGCCCGTTATTTAAAAAAATAATCAAAAACATTGTCTATAAGAATAAATTCATGCACACATCAAACTTATGAGTTATCGCATTGTCTTGCCAATAGTGTACATTTTCGAATAATGGAGATCGGAAATAGTTCAAATGTTGACAAGAAATAGTACTTCCCGAAGAGGAAATTACTTTATGGCACAATTCAGTGATTCAAACACTAAAAAACCACCGAAATATACCTGTACAGTGTGAACTTAACGACTTCGAAAATTTACAGTCCGAGATCGACATGATAACAAAGACAAAGAAAAGTTTCAAAATAGCACATTTACTTTATAATTTAGTACACTTATGGTTAATACGTTGTAATCAAGTAAATGATATCAGAAACAACTGTTTAGATCTAGTACACATTAAAATTTAAATTTATTAATATTAAGTTTATCATGCAACGTTATTTCACCACATAACACATAAATTTAAACTTTTGACATACATATATCGAAAAGAAGTTAATCATGAACAGGATGACAATGCTATCCAACACTGCAACTGTCTTCGGATCGTTGAGGTGTTGACCTGGAAACGTTCAGAACTCTTTCTTTATGGGACGTGCCAGCTGGTTACAAATGTTACGAAAGGATTAGAACGAAATTTAATTACGAGGTAGTATGAATCATTTCAGAAATTAATAAAACTCTTGTGAGGAAAGAGTTCTAATCCTAAATTCATTTCTCCCTAAGGTTTAATTTCAGACTGCGACAATGCGGTAATGAACATTTTATTATTACTGAAAATGAATATTAAAAGTTATGCAACAAAGTTGAAAGTCAATATAATTGTGCAAAGCAATGGAACTATAAAAATTTAAAAAAATACAGTAGTTTTTTTCAAACATCAATTAAACTATCCCAACCTCTCTAGGCATTAGCATTCTTCTATCAATACTAACAATGCACGTAAAACTATTTCCATTGCATACATGGAAGAAGGAAACTCCGTTTCGGGTTCATTAAAAGAAACCGTAATTGATACACACAGTCCAGTCATATTATTGTGACCATCCTTCAAAATCCTGAATAACCTCCGCAGCCGACGTTCTCCCCTATCTTTTATGGCTCGTGGTGTACCACAATTGTTTCGGCGCCGGTTTTGGATTTCGCAATTTTGCCATGCACAGTGTATGGCGGCCCGCAAACATTTTACAAACTTAGCCATTTCGGAAATGCTTCCGCCCTTGGCACACAAACCAATGATCATACCTTTTGGGGACGGTGGATAAATCGCTCCGTTTCTGCATTTCGACTAATGAATTGTTTTTCGCTTTCACCCGATACGCTTTAGACGATATACATCCCCTGTTAGTGCTGCTACCTGCCGTCGAAGCTCAACGGTGGTCACATTAATCTGACTGGACTGTCTTTTCAACCTAATTTAAAGCAACTTTTGCCCTGCGACCTTATGGACACTGCAAACCGACCCTTTCTTATGAAATCATGATTTTATGATATTATCTCTGTATTTGAAAGTAAATACATTCCATATGAAGTATTTCTTTTTAATGGTAATGGTTTAATATGTAAAGAAAACAATACACTGCGAATGACGATTGGGAATAATTACTTCAAATAAATTTATGAAAATCCCTCTACACTACTTTATTCACGACAGATATGTCATCAAGACCGGAAATTACAGCCTTTGGTCGAGCAATCATAACCCAAAATAGGTGCCTAGACAGTTAAACTAACTACTGGCGAAAGTTTTCATTTGTGCAGTGAAAAATTGATAAATTGATTTTTATTTACACTTGGTCATCTTTGTTAAGCTCCCGGATCAAAGCCAGGAAAATACCTGAGCAGTACCCTAACAAAGGGATCACGTGCTATATTTTGTTCCTCTTCATTGTTCTATCCTTTCCCTTTAAACACACTTATATTAGGCACTACATTACTACACCGGTCGAGAGCTTATACTGTGTCCCAGTTGGTGCAGTGACCCGCTGTGGGAGATATCTAGAGGGAAAATTTCCCGCAGATCGGCGAGTAGATAGACAACGGATCTTACCATCCAAGGGAGAAAGAACACAACCATCTCTCGCGATCAAACATTCACTACACTAACGTGACAAATCACCATAACAGTTGAGGTGCCCGGAATCATCAAACAATCATGAAGTATCGAACTCTGTTTTCATTTCCCCTCCGTGTTACCTCTGTTACACCATGCCACTTGAACAATGATGATAATGGTACATGTGTCGCTTTGGCAGCTGCAGAGCGATGCCATCACTCACCGTGAGTAGCGGCCGCACTCCTCCACGATCTCGACGACCCCTTGCGGCGAGACGCGCGGGTAGTTGCAGCGCCGGAAGGAGCTGAAGTACGCGTCCACCTTGCCCAGGAGCCGGCCCTGCGCACACCACCACACCGCATGTTACACACCTCTTCTCTTTTACTCCTTTGATTTTATTACTTACTTTTAGCGAACGATTTCCGTGGAGTTACATGTTTTTACAGAAACTAGATATCTGCATTTAATATATTTTAGTTTACAAGATATTCTGAATAATTAGAACTATTTTCATTTTACATTTTTTACAAATTTTCGTATAATTACATATTGTTACATATTTTACCTTTTTAATAAATACTTCGTTACATTTTAATATATTTATACGTCGAAACGGAATTTTTCAGATGCGCGCTTGCAACATGTTACGGAATCATCTTCCTTTCAAATCAAGTGAAAGCTGCTGTGCTTCTACGACCACTATTTCTTCGCAGTGAACTGTCCCGACAACTTACCCCCCCCACACACACACACACACTTACTGCGTACTCGGAGTCAAGGATAAATGGATTTTTGTGAACAAAAGTAATTTCAACCAAGTGCTTGCCCATGTTTCAACAGCACATTAGTTACTTGATCGAAAACTAACAATTTTATTTTACAGAAAATTTTCTTACCGCATTTTTCGATTTTTTTGAGGGGGGGGGTCCCTTTAGCCCGTCTTCCGGGATCCATCACTGGTCACAGGGTACTACCATACAGAAAAGAACTATGTAAAGAACCTCGATAGTTTATTCACATGAACAGTCCGACTCCTCGTAAACAATGTAATATATACTACGACGGCATTATATATTTCGAATAAAATTCTTGCGTGTGATGAGTTCAGTGTACAATTACTTCTAAGAGGTAAACCTACTTTCAGCTACTCCGAATCCTTGTTAAGATTGATCGGCGACGTTCTACGCTCGGAAAATGCTTGAAGAGAATTTTAAACACAATAATGAATTTTTATTTTACATATTTTCTATTTTTTCTTACATGTTTTGGAAAAATAAGTACATACATATGTACACATTTTGCATTTTTTATAACAAATTCTGTTCCCTATTTATTTTGAGTACACATAATGATATTTCTATTCTGTTTCACATTTTATATCTAAAACAACTGGAATCTTTCAAAAGGTATTGAAGTGTATGGGCAGAAAAATGTTTAAGAACTGTGAACATTGGATTAAGTTGAATCGTAGAACGGGTGATTACGTGAATATTTTAGTATACATTTTAAGAACTTCCTAAGTGACTTGCAAAAAGTAAATATTTTTGCAACCAATACACAAGTACAATTGCAGGAAAGAAAAGTGTGGAAAAGGGATTCATTAAGGATATTCGACACCATTCACTAGGCGCATCGTTCACTCAGATTTACTACTGAACGGTGTTCGTTTGGAAAGGATTAGAAACAGAGGTTTAGTAATTTAATGTCCAAAACCTCTGACAAATGACAGCGTGTATTAAAGACTGGTGAGTAGACTATAGTAGAGAATTTCAGTCCAATTGCATAAAACTAGAAACCCTTGGAGCAACGAAGATGCTCAATTTTACACGCGTTAACGAAGAAATAGACGAGGTGCATGAGAAACATTAAAGAGCCACTAGTGTATTCGTGCGAGAACTCTCGCATGTACCCACCCTCTTCCTATTTTCCATTTCCATATTAAGCCTGTAATATATATTTTTCTTCAAAACCCTTTTATCCTCCGTCATTTGTTCCATACGTCTCCTTGTAAATGATAACAGCACAATACACACTTGACAATACAAAATATTGTTATTTAAATTTATTACCGAGCAGAGAGGTACAATCGTGTCATTCAATCTCGTCTTGTATCAATTATTAGTTAATTTTACGTCGATTTTGGTTTCTGCATATCTCTAACCAGGTGGGATGATATCGGGAAGCACCGGACCAAAATGTAATAGAATGTTCAGGAAGCTCTCATCCTGTAGATTACGGCCTGAGAAACGTTTATTTCAGGCCTACACATTTTAGTTTTTAAGGCCCTGCAACGCTTCGTTTAGGAGTTATTTAACTATATAATATATAAATATTTATATATAATATATATATATATATATATATATATATATATATATATATTCGAAAATGCTCCCGAGTGTCGCTGGTTGCATTTGGCATGAATATTTAGATGCAATTGTTAAAAGAATTCTTCATACTTTTAAAGTGAAAGTGCAATTCGTCACGTCTCCGTGAAATTCTTTCGAGATCTCATTTATAAAGAATAGTTGCGTATGAGAGCCGCGGAAGGTATGTATACCACTGAAATAATATAGGAGACGGTGGGCTGGAGCGGCGATGCCACTGGAATAAGTTATGGCGACGCGGCGCGGCGCGGCGACGGCCTGGCGGTGGAGAAGGCGCGCAAGTCCCCGCCCACAGCGCGGCGGGCGCGCCTCGCGGCCACCCGCGCAATTAACGCCGATGCGGTTCGGCGCGCCGCGTGGTGCCGCGGGCCCCCGGGCGGAAATTATTCCATGCATTTCTAAGGGCCGGCGCTCGCGGGGGCGGCGCTCAGCGGTGGGGGCGCAGCCGGGGGCGGCGGCGCCATGCCGGCACGATTGGCAGTGGAGGCGGCGGGGGTTGTGACAAGCGGGCAACGACTTAACAATGACCACCACAAGATTATCGTTCAATTGAATACCAACAAAAAATAAAACTCCCATGCCTGATGCTTCTTTGCAACATATAGTACGTATGCAATCAACGGACGTTACACCCTGGAATACTCAACATACAGAATTTCTAACGGTGTGCCAGAAACTTAAAACAACGGGGCTTATCGCTATTACATTGAAAAAAAGAAGTTCGTGCTAAGCTCCTCAAAATCCATAGATAAAATAAAATGTCGCGGATAACGCTTTTCCTACAAGTAATGAATTAAACAATTTTTTGAACAAGATAGGTACAACACACCCTAAATTTTATTTATATCCAGAAACTACCTATGAATGCAATGTGTTTTCACATAAACTACATCATTTTTCTCCTAGAAAAAAAATCTGGCCTTATACTCTAATGATCACACAAAATAAACGGACAAAATAAACGAACTTCTATTCTGTGCCGTTTAATTCGCATGAAACAATATAAATAAGGAAACAATTGTTCTTGTACTTACATAAAATAAAATATTCCTGTTCACTTACAACTTCAGTTGTGGAAAATGACAATAGATAAAAACTGACCTCAAAATTCGCGAAAATCTATGACAGTAAAATTTATTATAGCAGGACAATGTTCATTCAATAAACAAGTAATAATAATGTTTGTTTATATAATTTTGTCTTATACACACATTTTACACATAATTTCTGTCCTTTTTCTTTCAAGTCATTCACATTCAATGAAAAATCACCATATCACATTTAAAATTTTATTATTAAAACAATCCTTATTTACAACGATATTTATTATAACAATCTTTGTTTATTACAATTCGGGTGAAGTTTTCAATCCATCGTGAGGTATCTGAAATTTTTAAAAACAATTTTATCATTTTCAAAATTGTTGAACATTCGCTAAAACATAATTTTTAAATTTGACAAACATTGAAATCGTAAAGCTCTTATTGTTTGTCAATTTTACTGCTAAAACTACACTGTAGTGGCGTTGCAGCTTCCAATTGGAGTTTGTCTTCCCTCTCCCTTTTTCGTGCGTGATCTTGACAGGCGACTTTAAAAAAATCAAAGTAGAGTTTTGTCTGGTTTTGTGCCAAGGTCGAACACTAAAGGAGAAAAAAAAGAAAAAAAAAGAAAAGAAAAGATCCCATAAATCGCAACAAGGTTTCAATAGTTACTCAAAACCATCCTACGTGAAACGGAGACCTTGTTGCTTTACTCCCTTTCCTGGTTACGACAGCATCTAAGATAAAAGTCAACCTTGCAGGACCAACCGGCCTGTGATTTCTGAGATGGTGATGTTCCTCCATAAACGGACCTGTCGGCATCATGAAGCCTAATAATGTTGCAGAGCAGTAGCTGCCACAGCACCCAGGTACCTTGTCAAAATAATTACGTATTGAAAATATACATTTAAAAACATTCAAAATCCGTTAAACACACACACTTAAGTGTGTGTGTAGATAGATATTTATTATTCTGCATGTAGGTATATACTACCTGGTGGCAGAACTCTAATATTTACATATTAAAATTTATAATAATATGCTCACAATAATAGCATTAACTACATTTTATGGCTGACCTGCACGGTTATTTTAAACTATTAAATACAAGACTACAAGACTTTTTAATTACACTTCACGTCACTTCACAATATTTGAAATTCATCACCTCTGACTTGCGCAGAACACTTTCAAAAAGCTTAATCCAAAGATGAGGGGATTTACCCCAAATTGTAAAGTACGTAGCACACTTACGCAAAAATTCGGGTGCGTAAAATTCTGTGGCATTCTTTATTTGAAGAGGTTTTGCGCCACAAATTGGGTAGGTTTGACTAGATCTGTTTCCTGTTATTATATTTAAAATTTTAATATGAATTAATGTCAAATATAGAACGAATGAAACCAGTATAGTCTGTCCATTGCAATGCTGCCAATAATTGCATTAAATATCTGCATTGTGGATTTTAGATAGTAGCTTTGTGTTTATATACTGTAGCTTGCTCAAACTGTTATCTAGCAAATAGCATAATGGCTCCTCTTCAGATAATGCAACTGGTAGTTTGTTGTTTTGGAAATAGCATAATATTTTTTTAAATTTTAGATGGTCTGGTTGGAGTTTCAGTGACTTGATCCAGAACAACAGCTAGATCTCTCTTCCTCGGAGCTCGAGCTGACTCGGAGCTCGAGCTTTCATCATCAAATCTGCCTGATGGTCGTTTTCGAAGGACAATTTTGCAGCGACTCTTCGTTTGGACCTCTCAGATTTCTCACCGTAGGAACGAACAGGTCGCGTTTGATTGATTTATTGATTGATTTTTTCGTGGTTCCGGGCGCATCAACTGCTTCGGTCATTATCCCGTTAGTGTAGTGCATGTTTTTCTCGGGAGATGGCGGAGATCTTCCCCCTGGATGGCGAGATCCGACACCGACCTACCGTCGGCTAGTGGAGTTTCCCCCTAGCCAGGACTCTCCCACCAGCGGGGCACCGCCCCAGCAGGGACAAACTCTAAGCTCCCGACCGGTCTCCCGGAATATGTGGTAGTGTGGTGCATGTTAGTGTAAGGTGTGTGTAAGAGAGGATAGGATAAGGAAGAGGAAGGACAGATCGCGCGCGGTCCGTGCCCGTTTTGGTAGGGTACTGCTTCGGCATTCGCCTGGTGTTGATCGGAGAAACCACGGAAAACTACCATTCAGATCAGCCGGCCGCTAGTATTCTCCTCCAGACAGCGACTGAATTCGACCTAGCTGAAAAGCTAGTGTCGAAAATCCTGCCGCCGTCAGGACTCGAACCTAGGACCTCCCAGTCAGAGGCGCTGCAGTGACATCTGTTGATGCACTGAGCTACCGCTCCCGGTTTATAACGCTAGAGAACAATTATTGTATTTAATTTAAATCAATTAATTAAGAGGAATTCTTGCTCTACCTAGCAGTTTTAATCACGAGTCTCTTCCGATCCTCGGCCGGCTTGGACTGCTTACGAGAATACTCTGTCCCTACGAGATACGAGAATCTCGTAGTCGACGGCTTTCGTTACCTCCCGCAGAGAAAGAGATTCTCTTTCGCCAGTGCACTCCCGTGGCCTTGCCTGGGCGCTTCCCCCTCCACGACCCTTATCCCTTCTTCGGCCAGCGAGAATGATTAACAGTTCGGACGAGATACGAGAGAGACTGAATGCAGTTTTGTCCGTCTCTAACCGGCACCTTCTATCAGTTTCGTCCGGATACGTCATGACGGTAGGCCGGTTCCTCGAACCTATGTTGCTCGCTTACGTGGAGTAGATAGCCAGCTCTTCCGACAAGATTGCTTGGGCTCTGCAGCTCCTATCCGTGCACTTCTGACAAGATGAATTCCGAGGGGTGCAACATTTCGTTCCAACAATCTCCGTCACAAAACAGTAACAGTGAACCTGGTTGGGCCTATATTATCATGCGTTCCCTTGTTACAGTATAATGGATCAGGTAGACTGCAACTGTTCTCTTTTCTCCGTGAACGTTTCTATAAATAATTTTACCTGGTAGAATTGTCTTCATGGGGCGGCAAAGGGGAAGGGGTGAATTGAGAATGTGCTACATTTTAAAAGTATATTTTCTATATAATTGTTATTTAAACACCGAAAAGTCTGTGAAAGTTTCTAAAATTCAATTAAACATTTTTAAAGTCATTTACATGTTCATATCTTTTAGGTCATAAATGTTTGCATATTTCTAACACTTTTAGGTCACAAACTTTCGGTCCCATATTTCCGTGACATGAACCAACTTTCTCCAGAACAGTGGTTATTTTGATCTAGGAATGTTACATCCAAAACGTACGTAATAGTTTTCAGAAAATAAATTACAAATTATGCAAAATAAGTTCCTAATCTAGACAGTGAATGCACCTTGCTTTATCCGTAACGAACAAATTGAAAAAGAAGTCACTATAGTCGCAATAAAACAATGGATTGGACTCTCCACCCGTTTCTACACAAACTTTCCATCTTGCTCTGCAACCCCAAAAATTAATTTTGGTTTCACATCATAGCCCTATCCAACAATTAAAAGTCGGCATTCTTAAGATTTACTACGACTTCAGCAATTAACAGTACCTGTCGATTATAAATAAATTAGAGAACCCACCCTGGACACTCCTTTGTAATTAGTTAATATTTATTTATAAGCAAAAAACGAGTAAAAAAGACATATGTTATCAACTTTGTATGGAAATGTTATTAAATATGATTTTCTTGAAAGGCTTAAAAAACCAAACAAGGATCAATATTTTTTTCACAACACAAACAATAAATACGATGTTTATTTAATGAATGTTTCGCGATTTCATCGCATCAGACAGCATCCAAATAAAGAAAACACCTGTTGATCTGCTTAAATAACAATCACAGGTTGGCCAAGTGTCCAAAGTATTTCTTTAGAGTTCGAAAACTGCATAAGACGTCGACTAAGCGCTACAAAGCCCATTCAAAGGCGGCACTACCTCGAAAAACTAATTCAAAGCGACACATGTAACCCATCTAAGACTCTGCCGAGACCCAACTCACAGAATCCGCATTAAGAATAAATTTCCTTTCCATACATTCCTAAATAAATTCTCAGATCTCGACCCAAAATAGAGATACTGTACAAACATACCTACCTACCCTAGTAGTACTGTAAGCCGTATTTTAAGATTATTTGTAAGATTATTGTAAGTTAATTGTAAGTAGATATAAGCAACTATGACAAATGTAGAGTGTATTAACACTGATCTTTGTATTTTTCTATCCAAAAGAAAATAAATAAATATAAAAAATATAAAACAGCGACATCTGTTCGAACGACCGCAACCGTTTCAATGGTGACGTTCGATGCGCGTTGGAAAAAAAGGTAAAAGCATCACAAGAAAGTAGGTTGATCGTACGATGGCGGATTTACAGAAACGAGTATAAGTGATTAAGGGTCGGTGGCAAGCGAGAGTTAGTGGAAAAGAAATTGACTAGTGTCGCGAAAGAATGAGAATAGGGCTATGGGAAAAGGGAATTGCACGTGTTCAGAGACTCTCGGCTATACAATAGAAAAATAACGACCAAAGAGAAAACACAATAAATTTCATAGAAGCACTGGTTCAAGATTAGGGAGGCGATTTAGGATAGGGAGGCGGTCAATAAAATTCATCATAATATGAAATATGATGATGATAAATTTCATATTAGGAAAAATGATTATTATTACTAGTATAGCTTGCAATCTCTGTCATCAAATGCTTCGCTGAACAGGGCTTCCTCGTATTCAGTATGAGCCGTCGTCGTTGGCATATTTCATACGGCCACTATGCTCGTACACGATGAGACAAATTATAAGCTATGAGTGGGGGATATGAAGGGATGTTAAGAGCAGGAGTAGTGAAGTTATTTGCTGTGGGCAAACAGCAAAGAACTGATGCTCTGATATTATGTTAAAATGCAGATAAGATATAAAGTATAAGATCAGAGAAGTGCCAACAAATTAGGCAGTCATAGGAGGATGAGTACACAGTACCAGAAGTCAGTAGCGATGAAGAGCGAGAGCGATAGAAGATCGATAGAGGAAAAGGAGGAAAGATGAGATGTTTGCAGCGGAGTAAAGAAATACGTGCGGGAGGAAAGCTCATGATTGCAATGTTTGCATTACAAAGACAATTAGCCGAAGCGAAAGTCACCAAACATCCGATAATCTTTAAAGGCATCTGGATAATTTTTAAATCCACTCGTGAGCGGTTCACATGTTGAAAGAACGTTTAAGTGACGCCATCTTAAACGGAACGAAAGATTGTGAGTCCGAATCCCGCCTAAAACATGGATGATTTGGTAATGCAAGAGGTACAAGCAAGCCAACACATCTCCCAACACCACATCAAGGATCATTCATTATTTTGTAATTGCTCAGGACCGATGTAACGCCACATCCCAGCTAAAAGACACGAAGACCATATAACCAATTAATCTAGAACAAAAACCGTTATTACGTTTACAGACGGAGAGAGGTGGCTCAGTGCATCAACTGGTGTCACTGTAGTGCCTCTGACCAGGAGGTCCTAGTTTCCAGTCCCGACGGTGTCAGGATTTTCGACTCTAGCAAGATACCTAGGTGGAATTCAGTCGCTGTCTGGAGGAGAATTGTGGAGAGCAGCTGCAGTGTTCGTGGTTTCTCCGATCAACACCAGGCGAGTGCCAGAGCAGTACCTAAACAACCGGGCCACGGAGCACGCGCTATCTTCCCTTCCTCCCTTCTCCAATACTCACCCCTCACACACACACACTTAAACTTACATGCACTACATGTCGAGAGACCGGTCGAGAGCTAGAATTTGTCCCGACTGGAGCCGTTCCTCGCTGGTGGGAGATATCTGGCAAGGGAAAACCCCGCTAGCAGGCGGTACGTCAGCGCTGCATTTCATCATTCATCAAGGGAAGATCACAGCCACCGGCAGACAGAAGCGTGCACTACACTCACGGGAATAAAGACCTTATCAGTTGACGCGCCCAAAACCAGTTCTCAATTAGTGAATTAATCAATCAATATTACGTTTACAGCACTGTTTCTGCAACAATCTCGTTCTTTAGCTCTTCAAAGCAACCGCAGAAGCGGAAGCGGCCGCCGGCAGCAGCGGCACCACAGCGCGACAGGCGAGGCGGCAGGTGCGGGCTGGCGGCGGAGGGTGGTTGGCGCGCTCACCGCCGCGGCGCGCCGTCTTGCTTTTGCCTTATTAATATGCATAAGAAGGGCTGGCGCGCGCGCTGCGTCGAAGAATCGAGCGCGTGAAGTGCGAAGTGAACGCTCCGCCCCCCCCCGCCCAACGCCCGCGCCTCGGCCCGCCCACGCCTCGCCCAGTCCCCGCTCCCCTCCCCCCCCCCTCCCCAGGCTCCCGCCCCCCGCTCCTGCCCCACCGCTCCCGACCCCCTCTCACGCCCCGCCCCCCGCTCCCGCAACCCGCTTCCGGCCCCATTCCGTTGCACGAGGGTTGCGGCGGGAGACAAGGGACCGTGCGCGGCTGTGGGGGTAGGAGACGGAGCCCGCAATCAAAAGCCCAGCAGTCCTCAGACGCCGTGTTTGAGTTACAGTTCGAGGACGGATTAAAGCGCGTTTAAATGTCTTAAGCAAGGTTTCGGTACCGCTCACAGATCTAGTTTCACAGTCAAATTAAGAGAAGCGTGTCATTTATAATGTAAGTTCTGGTTTTAATGGGTCACGAATACACAAACTGTTTTGAAATCACTTCGATTTACACGAATTTTTACGAATTACATTATTAACAACGCAATAAATGAAATGGTAATGTGAATTATATATTATTTTTTCGCCGTTATGAAGCACCTGTAGGTGCACAAAATAATTTTAAAAACTTTAAAAACAAAAAACTGTTTTTACTAGCCTTTACTTTTACTTTTGCTCTTTTTGCATCTCTGGGGATCCCCCTTATACGACTCAAGATTTTCAATAAGAATAAGAATATTGCCTATATTTATGCACACATTTTAAGAATAAATGTTTCAATTATAATGCTTAAAACATATATTTGACAGAAAATAATGTTTTCAGGAATTTCAGGTACGGAGTAATTGTTTTTACAAAATTTCATTAATTTACTATTGTATCGTTTTAATTTTAAAACAAAATTATATTTTTTAACTTTAATTTGCGATTGCAGTTCAGATCTTTCCGTGCGGTTCTTAACACACTCCAACATTCCTTTCTCTGCTTTCCTTTCATTACTTCCTCTGAGGTTAAGACGCACTTTACTGGATTTATGTGAAACATTCATTTCCGGCGACATTTTCAATTTAGAGTATAAAGCGCTTTAGAGCTCGATGTTTCTCACACGCAAGTTCGTGGAAGAGAAGATTGCAAATGATATGGAGTAGAGATTTCGTCTCCGTAGATTTTGCTTCTACACCTAGTCACAACCATCTACCGTTGAAAATCGTCCACGCTCTACTTTTATCATAGCAAGAAAATTTCCAAGTTTTGTGAATCAAATGTTATTTGAGTAGTGAAGGTTATTAGATTAATAGAAACTCAGATAGTCATACGAGTGTCAAACAGTTCATCAATTAATCAGTGTTCCGCAAGCCATTTTTCCCACGGATTAAAAAAACAAAAAAATTGTTTTAATGTGAAATTTCAAGTTATAACTGTTATTTGTTAATTATTTCGTGAATATATTTTTTAATGTACTCCATCGTATTTAATGCAGACCTGAAATTCACAAGTAAAGAAATTTCAATAAGCGAGGTGTTAAGTAAATGTCATTTTTGTTTGATATCGTTGCCTCAATTCCTATAATACGCTGGTTAGTGATTTTTCCCGATTTTCTCCACTGCGCTCCGACTTAAACTACATCTCTAGTAATCTTCAAATAAACGTAAGTGGAAAAGTATTTTTCTAGGTACTTGATTTGGAATTACACATTCAATTAATGTCGAACAATCTTTCAAAGCTTATGAGTATATTAATTTAAGATACAATTCACTTCAATTACTTCAGGTGAAAAAAATCGAAATTAGGAATTGTATAGAATAGCATTGGACAATTAAAACTCGAAAACAGTAATACCTACAATTTTGTTTTCTTTGACTAAAATGCGAGTTAACTGTTTCATTGTCATAAAAATGTTTGATACACGAATTATGCTAAATTTTCATGACGTTAGATGAGTCGGTTTTGGAAACAATACAATGAACAAAAATGTGACAGAAGAACATCATTGACAGGAAAACTTCTTGAGGTTGTACAATGTGAAGAAAAGTGTTGAGTCGACTGTTGAGAACAACAGTTTCTTAAGTAAAAACTGTGGACAGCTTCTTCCCGAGGCGCCAAAGTTAAAAACAACTCTTGACTTCCGAGGGCTCCTTTCACGCTTTCAGACGTAGGAGAATCTCTAAAATGGTTCTTCCTTGGTCATCTCGCCCTCCTGCTTCCGCAAAACAACCTTCCTCGTGGGAAATTTCGGGAAACTTCATTTAATTTCCGGCTTTTAAACCTGTTTGGGGCCATCCTGGGGTGGGTCAGCAGGCACGCTGTGGCTGTGGTAGTGGTTCCCCCAGCTCCCAAACCCCCGAATATTAAGAGCGGGGTTAGAAAGTGTTTACCGGATTAGGGCGCGGACTTCGCCCGCCCGGAGGTAAGCCGGTAAGAGGGGATTACAAGACAGTGACCATCGGCTACATAGTTTTACCCTCCCGAGTCGCCTCCGGAAACAGGATTACCGGGTGCATCGGAGGGTAAATTTGCATACAGATCCGGAGGAGGTAAATTTGCGCGCGGTTGGCCGCGTGGAGGGGAGTTTGCTGCTGATGGATTGGTATTCCCGTGTTTGAACCCCGGCCCCTGCCCGCTTGGACACGGCCCTTCGCCGCAACCGCCTCCGCCAGAGCAGCAGCTACGGTAGTCGACGTAGTATATCAATTTAGGACTTCTCTGCCCACGCGTCACTAAACCATGCAAAAATTTCTCGACAAAACGGAAACATTCAAGTTACAACTATAAAATAGGAACATGATACAGAACCTACATTAGAAATTATCAATTTTCTAAGCATTTATTAAATGGTACAGGGATCGTAAACACATACCATCCATATAACAAGGAATACATCATAGAAAGTTTGAATGATATAGTTCTTAATCATCTAATTCAAAATTATTTATACAGCTGAAGTAAATTCTTTTCTTTCTTTTGGAATGTTCTTTTCAATTTTTAACAATTCAAAGACCACTTTTAATGGGAAATTTTAACGCCCATACTGACCATCAACATCTTCCAGATCATCACATGCGAGCGATACAAAATATACTTTGTAACGACTTGCCATAATTTTCTTATAAAATTCCTTTGAAATATTGTGTGTATTTTTCCCGTGTGGGGCGCCTTTGAACCACGGAGTCACTTCCAGCAGCGAATTGTCATGGGACTACCATCTATCTCCCAGGCACACTCGGCGGCGGCGTCCCTGGGGACGAAGCGGAGGCGAACGAGGCACGTGACAGGAGAAGGTCGGTCGACTCTTCAGATTCAAGTCTCCTCACACTCTCGCCCTTTCATCGCATCCACTACCCCCAATATTCTCGCTCGGAGCTGCACAAGAGAGTGAGCCCTGTACTAACGCTCCTGTATTCTGATATTGGAAGTGACCTTTTCTCGATATCAGTATCGAAGCCTTTTGCGCACGCTGTGCAGCGAAGTAATCTCCGCAAATGTATGTCAGTAAATAAATATAATTTTAAATCCTTGGCGCAGTGGTGTGATAGACTGCATTCAAGTACTGCTGAAGGCCCTTTATAACTTCGAAGATGGGCGAGAGAGGAGGCTGACGTAGTTCTCCCCACTCCTGGGCTTATCACAGTTCCTTTGCCTTCCATTGTAAGAAGAATGATAGGGAAAGAATGAAAGGATATTAATGATACAAGTAGGTGTATGAATATGGATCTTATGACCTTGGTCTACGTTAAAATTAACGGCATGTTACATAAATCCAATGCTTATTAGAAAATAAAGTGGCGTACGGTAACAATCATCAATACAGTAAGCTTGATAAATGAAATCATTCCAATATTATTCAAGTACTTCATTAGTAAAGTCTTTTTATTCTGAGTCATAGCAGATCTAATTAGAAAAGGCACTAGGATATGCTACGGATTCGATATCTCGTACGAGGTCTTCATCTTCCGTTGCATCCTTTTCATCTGAGAAGAAAAAATGAAGAGTATGGTTTAAAACGGGTGCACTCGTAGTGACATGCAAATTAACAGCAGTAGTCTCGAGGAAAAGCGAGGGATTTTTGTAATTTGCATTTCCGAACGAAGAAACGGGGACAAAGAGTCTGATATAACAAATTTTAATTGTAACGTTACAAGAGCAATTTTTTTTCGTAAATGCTTATTTCATCAATTGCTTGTAGAAGAAATGGAACCCATAAAAAATTCCATTATCAGATCGTCCAAACTTAAAAAATCTATTTGCCCATGTCAAGAAATAATCAAACTCAGGCGTAAGTGTAAAACTTCAGTAATTAATGGATTATCAACTAGTATTATATGTCAATGACTCGTTTTACTAGTAGATAGATTTAAAAAAAAACTAATGACAAAAATGGGCTGAAACCTTTTGAGCCCCCCCCCCTTCTCCCTTGGGTACACCACTGGTAAAACGAAAGGAAGAAAGAAGGAAGGACAGAGGGACACCCTAAGCAAAGGCGGCGTCGGCTGGCGAGCCGACAGTTGCGAAGCGGAGCGGGCGGGGTGGGCGGGCGAAAAAGGAGCTGCTGATACCACGCCCTTAGAAGGGCCGTCCACAGCCCGGCGCTTGCCTATCGATTCGCCCGTACCCGCCGCCGTCCTTTTAGACGGCGCGTGGGCTCCGCCGCCGTCGAAAGGCGCGCCTCCTCACTGGAGGGCCGTCAGCGCCCGCCGAAGGACGAGACGAGCAAATACTTTATGCTGCTATGACGCTTATCGAGTCCCCCATTCAAGTTAACAAAGGAAGTGGTTTAAGTAAGCGCGCCGATTCAAAACGCGAAGGCGGCGGCGTCAGCAACGGCGGGGACGGCACAGCACCGCTTCGCTTTCTGCAGCAGCAGTCATTCACGAGCAGCTGAAGTAGGTCGACGTTTACGTCTTCCAAAGATGTAAGTAAATCGCACTACGAGTTTAGAATGTCTCTTATCAAGTAACGACAACCATTTCATGTCTTTTCATAGATCCGCAAAAAGAAGATTGTCAAGAACCACATACGTAACTTTTAAAATTTTCAATTTATTTTCTACACGGTGCCGTTCAGTTTGTTAACAATTGCAAGGCAAGGGTGGAAACACACCTTATTTAATATTACTGAATCTAAGTGATGCGATTGTACGAATTTCTTTTCATATTGTGATACTTTCTGCATAGTGGATGCAATGGGTCCGAATTCTAGACCTATCCTCTACTGTACATTTTCACCATAGTCGACAGAAGCACAGATCGATATGCAGTTCGTAGTTGGCGCTTCCCATTCAAAGTTTCAATCAAATTTTGTAAATGAGTACGGTAATCGAGTTTGTTTATGCTCTCTCTTGTTCCGTTCAGCTTTAAACATGCTTTCCGAATATCGGAAATGTTCATATAAAAAATACGATTGACTTTGACATTCGTCATTTTAATTGCAATGGAAATGAAATAAAAACAATTTTTATGTTGCCTTAATTTACTCATTAGTGATTAAGTAGGGGCCATTTTTCACTTAATTAACTACAAAAATATTCACAGTCTATTGAAAATGAATTAATAAATTAAATGTAAATTTAACGGATTTAAACGAATAAAAGCATTTCATCGGAGGATATTTCGTTCTGGAATCCATTTGAATGCAACAAACATTAAATACAATACAGCAATACGTTCATGTCAGATACAGTGCGCTAATATGCACATATTTACTTGTTTCTCCGTAAAAAATACTGAAACTATCAGTTAAAAACGGACGATGAATGATCATTAGGCAGTCTTTTAGGATTTTACTTGCAGAATAAGCATGCAAATAGTTTTACTGGATGCAAGCATGGTTACACGATGTACTGGGAGTTCTGAACACGATAGAGGATATTAGAACATGATGAATGAAGGGATATGTACCGAACGAGTGGATAGCGGCAAATACGAATTAAGAATATTTCACTTTAAGAGTTTGGAATGAAGGAAATGGTGAAAGCGAATGAGAAATCCATTAAAATCTACGGCAGAAACTGGTTGTAAGCAATACCAAGAAGACAAGTACGAGTGGTTGTGGAGAGAGAGACATAGACGATTGCTTGCTTGCTAGTGATTCCGGGATTCCTTGTTTGTTTTCCTCTGGATGTGATCTTCCTCCGCTGATTCGAGATTCGCCACCGACCTGCCTGCCGCGGTTTTCCTCAACCAGGCATCTCCCAGTAGAGATTGGACCTGCTGGGTAGGTATCTCAGCATGTTTGGTAGTGTAGTGCATATAATTGTAAGTGTTCGTAAAGAATGAGATAGGACAAGGAGGGGAAGGAAAGATCGCGCGCGGTCTGTGGCCTGTTTGCTGTGTATACTCCGGTATTCGCCGGAGTTGATCGGAGAAACCACGCACAACTATCGATCAGAGCAGCCGGCCCTAGAATTCTCCTCCAGACAGCGACTGAATCAGGCCTACCTGACAAGCTAGTGTCGAGAATCCTGCACCGTCGGGACTCGAACCAAGCGCCTCCCGGTTCAGAGGCACTGCAGTGACATCAACTGATGCCCTGAGCCACCTCTCCCGGTAGAAAGAGTGGTTTAGACGGCGACGGGTTGGGGTCATTAATTTTGATAATTAAAATTATTTTTTTCTTCCTCATTGTCCTCCCCGCTTCCTTGACGATTGAAATATTGTATTACATGCTTGTCTCGTCTCCAGTTACAACATCGTTACCACCTTACATAATCGTCTCCAGTTTTCAAATTAGACGGTTAACTGAAATAAAGGAACAGCGGAAGTACGCACGCTCACTGTGTTAATAGTTTTTTTAATATTGTAAATTATGTAAATACTTTAGTATAGTTATAATTGTATTCCAACTATTTTTTTAAAAAGGTAAGCTTCTGTCAACTTATATATGCATATTAAAATGTAGTAAAAATTATACAACTGTATATTTTTTAATGTGCATTTGTAAACCAGATGTCTGAAGGTGGCTATAAGGTTTAGCCGAAACGTCATGTCACATAAGACTACAATGTAAATAAAATTTAATCACAAAGAAATACAATAATAAATACATCTGATTGTCTAAAATTTAAAGCGGAACTGTTTCTTTGAATTCATGATCTATAGACATCAACGAAGAAAAAAAAATTTGATATACTAATTTAAATGCAAGTCACCTGTCATTCAGGTACTACTTGAAAATCTAGAAATAAATGTAACATATTTGCTTCTATTTAGTTAGTTTTAGTTGAGGGAGAGGAATTGTGGATTTTAGAACAGCGGGGAGGGTGGCGCGGGTTGCGGGAACACTGCCCATTGAGTGCGGAGGCCGTAGGCTGCCGCAGTGGCGAAGTGAACCCTGCGGGCGCCGAGACCTCCGTGAGAGGCCACTTTGTGCTGGAGCGGCGGCGGCGGCGGAGAATCGGGGGCGGCGACAGAGAGGGCGATGAAAGCGCCGCGAGGAGTGGGTCGAGGGCCAACTCAACGCAGCTTCAGGATGGAGTCACGGAACAGAGCTTGCGAACGTGTGGGACAGAAGCGGAGTCGCCAGCCAGGGCTCCAGCGCGAGATCTGTTACCTTCCGGAGACAGGTGTGTACGGGGACGGCGGTAATGACGGCACGTAAGTGGGGTGATAGAACAATGAGGCGGGGAGCGAGCGATGCGGAATGATGCAAGACCGACAAGGATATCAGGGAAACGGGGTCGAGAGAAGTCGGGTGATTGAACCGGAGAGATGCACGACATCAATTCAAATCGTTGAGGGATGGGGCTGGAAGGTGGTAGAGGGCGTCGGACATCTAGCAGGCAGCACAGAGAGAAATGGGACGAGTCGTTGCAGAGGCTAGGCAGTGGGGCAGCGTGGGCGGCAAGCAATCGCCGAAATGGAGGAACAGCAAGGCTGCTGCGGAAGGATGATGTAAAGCGAGAAAATGATGACTGTAAAGCGAGTTGGCCAAGTGGCGAGGCGGCGAGGTGGAGCAGGTGAAGCGCCGGCGGAGACAGGCAATGGGCCGCCGGTGACGGAGCGCCCCAGCGTTTAACCCCGCAGCCGCCCCGCCGCCGCCGCCGCCGGCCCGCGCTCTCCCTTGAGTGGGGCAAGCGGACTCCGCTCGCAGATTAGCCCCGCGTCGCGTCGCGCGGCCCTTGAGGGACACTCCTGGAGACAATGCGGGTGTCGGAAAAGAAGTTAGACTTTTATTCAAGGATTGGCATACGCCGGTAAAACGCACCAAGGTTGTAGCTTAGCATTCCCGGCAATGTTGTTGACTGAAATATGTTCATCTGTTTCTCGGAAATGTGATAAAAAGATGAACAACTGCATATCAATATAATGAACCCAAAGTAAAAGTGACAAAGTTGGGAAATTATGCAATGAAAGAACATCGAAAAATATTGTTACTAACTCATTTTCAACGTACAATGATGAGACGAGAGGGAGAAAGCAAGTAATTCACGAAATGACCTGTCTGAAAACTAGACTAAGTATTCATTGTTTTCTTACATCGCTTTTCTTAAACCATGTGGAAAAGTGGAAAATTATACAAAGATGCCTGGAAGTAATGCAGTGTGTAGCACATAATTCTTGTTTCTGTACCACGTCAATATAATATTTCCCATACTTTCATTCTGAAATTTCTAAAAGGAGAAAAAAATTCCAGAGAAGAAAATAAATTGGCCTTGAGAAATTGCCTCGGTCATCTTATCCTCTTTCGCCGCTCTCACCTTCATCTCTTCTCCTACCTTCATAGGTCCGTCAGTGCGTAACACCCACTCGCCCCAGTCACCATCACTTCCACCGTCTCCGTCATTTTCGTCTAACTACCCCCACGCTCTCTCTTTCACTTCGGTTTACTCCTCCACTTCCCACCGCTTGTCTTCAACCCATATCACTTTGCCATTTCTTCAATTTTACTCCTTAAGCTTTCTCTCGTTTCCACCTTCCCTCTCCATTTCCTCGTTTTATTTACACCACCTCCGCTTCCTTTCCCTTCGCTCCCCATTCCACTTCCACTGCTCTCATCTGCAACTTTACGTCTCCTTCAATCAATGCATCAACCCCGCGTGTTCCAAAGCCTCTTTCCCTTTAACCCCCTTTCCTTCCCCAAGGTTTTTTTACGAAAATGGCTTCTCTTGCGTTGGCATTACCAACACCTCCGCGACAACTCACTTTTTCTACTCTTTCGCGTCCGCTTCTCCGCTCTCTCTCTCTCTTTCACGTCCGCTTGACAAATCAAGCCGTCAATGTTTCAAGTCTACTCAGCCAAAAATCATTTCTTGCACTCTTTCCCACAAGTCCATCTTCACTTCCTCTTAATTTCCTTCCCCTCTGCCCACTTCTGCCACCTTCACATGCCCTCTATTTCTTGTCCTCTTCACCTTTTACCTTCCGGCCTTCACTTTCTTCAGCACCCGTTTCCTTTTTCCCTTACTACCTCTGCCTTCCACACCCACTTACTACCCCTTCCGTCCTCTCTTCCAGACCTCCATTTTCTCCATCACCACCCTCTTCATCTCCTCCTCAGTCCTCGTTCCCTCCACTTTCTCCACCCCCACCCTTCCCTACTTTCACTTTTACCTCCCCCTTGCCCCACCCATTCCCTCCACTTCCTCGTCGGTGTCCTCCGCCGGCGTCGCGGCGCGAAGCGGCGTCGCAA
The DNA here is from genome assembly GCA_964035755.1 of Teleogryllus oceanicus. NCBI lineage: Eukaryota > Metazoa > Arthropoda > Insecta > Orthoptera > Gryllidae > Teleogryllus > Teleogryllus oceanicus. The sequence goes on from CAXIVR010000002.1 coordinate 130,643,216, forward strand.
TTAGCCGCCCTCTGCGCGGCACGGCGCCCCGATCGCCCTCTCCGCCGCCAACTTCGGGCGGAGCGGCCTCGTTAGCGGCGCGGAATCACGGCGCAGCGGCCTTCGTTAGCGCCTTCTCGCAGCCGCCGCCCCCGGCCCCGACCCCGGCCCCGCCCCCGCGCACGTGCGAAGCCACGCGAGGGCCGCCCGCCCCGCCCCGCCCCGCCCCGCCCTGCCCGCCCTGCCGCCGCCCCGCCCCCGCCCCGCCGCCGCCGGGTCATCCGCGTGCGCCGGGGCGCAACGCGACGACTCGAGTGCCAGGCACGACCTGATGCACACAGTTCGACAAACAGGCTGTGACCAAAAGGACCACAAAGGAATTATGGGACACTATTTTTATTTTTCGTCCCTACACTACAGTACAGTCGAACCCCCGTTATAGTGAACCCTCGGTTGTGGTGAACTTAAGTCACTGGCCCGTTCACTTACATTACAAATAAGCATAAAAACACTAGGTTATGGTGAACCTGAACTTCGGTTATAGTGAACATAGGAAATACAACCACTTGGAAATGAAGGTATCCGGAAAATTATAGGCGAGTAAAAGGGCTTTCGGAGAGTATGATGGTGTTCCAATTGTGCAAGAGGCATTGAAGGGTGTTATGACTTCATCACGATACTTAGGCACTGAAGACAATGCAGAATCAAGTATGGAGAGAGCATGAACTCTGGAGAAGTATCTACAGAAATTACTAAAGAAAAATGTTTGAATCAAACAATAGAAAATAGTAGTTTTTTAAGGACAGGTAAAGATATTTAAATTTTCAGTTCGTATTGATAATGTGTTTCGCTGTAACTCAATCGTTATAGCAAAATTCTATTTACTTTGGACATCATCGGATAAAGTGAACCTCTGATAGTGAACCAAAAATGTTATTCCCCAGAAGTTCACTATAACCGGAGTCGACTGTATAGGGAGTAAACATCTCAATAATACGATCTCGTGACCAAGGTTCTTTTGAACTGATACGTCACATACATCTCAGAATGAAGGCCTATTAGTGCAGTTTCACATATGATTAAGATTGGTGCACGTGGCGAGCAGATTCATGTAATTTTGAATCTGAATATATACGTGTCAAATATATCTCTGCAAGTTTAGAAGCTTTTGAGTTGAACCTTGGAAAACGGGCCAGGAGTAAAATATAGCAGAGCCATTCCGGAGATCATTTATTTAATTTAATTTTGAGGGTACTTCACATGAAGTCTCGGCGTCATTTTCACGTTATTCTGAAAAATGACTGGGAAGTTATTCTTTAAATTTTTTGTTCGAAGTGCGTTTCTAAATATGTCGTAGTTTTAATTTTAATTAAAACCCCTGTAATTTTGAAAACTGCACAATTTAATTATTTTCAATTATATCATTAACCTCCAAAATTAAAGCCAGATATGTCTTTCTCAATTCATTTATCCCTTTATTTACATCTTAAATGATGCCATGCCTAAAAAATAAAATTTTTTATCATTAACACCAAGAGAAGGAACTTTACGGTATACTCCACATTCGTAATAATTTTATTTTTTAACATTAAAACCGGAAAGAAACGTTTGAGGTAGGGAGAAACGCTATATTTACTGCTCAGGAATAAAGTAAGTGACAAACTCATAAAAGTTATATCAATAATTCCTTTTTCTAAGATTCGTTCATAAGAATACAATTCTCAAATTTACATCGTTATCACATACAGCATCAGATCATGTTCATAATTAAATTCCAATTTAATTTCAATTTCAACCTGAAACATTCACCTAAGCTCGCAGAACATTGAAAGCGTGAACAAGTGAAAATCTTTTGAACATGTCTCTGGCATTATCCGTAGGCGAAGGATTATGGTTTAATTACGATCTCTGAGGTGATCTGGGGGTGGATTTAAAATTAGTTCTCTCCAACAAGAAGCGATAGAAAAGTTTGATACTCAATTTCTTCAGGCTCACTGGTTAATTTTCAAAGTTTTACTTTAGCTGAGGCACTTCTTTGGAACCAAATATTACAAGTTCTCAGCCCAGTTAAGCTTGTGCTATTCGGACTTAAAAATTTAGAAGAAGAAAATGTTCCTACTTGATTTTTAAACGACCTTACCCATATGTGAAACGTTGGGGGCTAGAATAAGGTGAGTTAATGAAGAAACGGGAAATGAAATCGTTGTATTTAAAGAATATTAAATTACAATGGATAAATTATTGCATTAGATAAACTAGACAATATTATGCGCTAATTAATATTGGACATTACACATCCACATACGTGCAAGAGAAAAGAAGATAACAATATTAACATAAACAAAATAAAACTAGAATAATAATTTCATATAACGCACTACCACACTACACTCTAGTGTCGAGCAACAGTCCGATCCCCGCACCTCAAATGACCCATCCTTCATTATCAATCATAAATTCCCACAAGCTTCGTAGATAATGAATATAACTATCAAGATGCGACATTAGGGAGTATTAAACATTATAAGCGACTCTTCGAGGTTTAAATGAATAATAATCACAGAAATAAACAATTTACCTAACCTTATACCTAGTGAATATATTGGTTAACTGCGATATTCGTGTTCATCAAAACACTAGTGCTGCTAAATTGATTGATTTTTTAGTGTTTCCGGGCGCGTCAACTGCTTCGGTCATTAGTCCCGTTAGTGTAGGGCATGTTTTTTTTTTCTCGTGAGACGGCGGTGATCTTCCACCGACCTACCGTCAGCTAGTGGGGTTTCCCCCTAACCAGGAATCTTCCAACAGCGGGGCACCGCCCCAGTCGGGACAAGCTCTAAGCTCCCGACCGGTCTCCCGGAATATGTTCTAGTGTAGTGCATGTTAGTGTAAGTGATTGTAAGGGGAGAAGATAGGACAAGGAAGAGGAAGGACAGATCGCGCGCGATCCGTGGCCCGTTTGGTAGGGAACTGCTCCGGCATTCGCCTGGCGTTGATCAGAGAAACCACGGCAAAACTACCGATCACAGCAGCCGGCCGCCAGAATTCTCCTCCAAACAGCGACTGAATTCGACGTAGCTGAAAAGCTAGTGTCGAAAATCCTGCCGCCATCAGGACTCGAACCTAGGACCTCCCGGACAGAAGCGCTGCAGTGACATCAGTTGATGCACTGAGCTACCGCTACCGGTAGTGCTGCTAAAACAGCATGTACTTTTCAAAATCTATCTTTAAGGAACAGGTTTCATAAAGCAAAAAAATTCTATCTTTAATATTTTAGTTGTAGGAAGACTCCCAAAAAATTTGGAACTTTTTTAATTTTCGTCAGGTTTTTCAGGGTTTTCAACGAACATGAGATCTCCACCACTCTCTTAAATGTCCTTCACAGTATCCAACAACAAAATTTATTTAAAAAATGTGGAGCCATTTTTGTGAAAATTTGGAAAATGTTCAGGGGCTTCACGTTAAGTACCCTTTAAAATTAAAATATCGGTTTCAAATGCAATGGGCCGGGATATCAGAGATCGATTGGTAAATATCAATTTTGGAGAAATCGGCTGAATGTTTAGCAGCTCATTGTTCACAAACGGGTGGATATACAGACGTTTTGCCGTCATTCGATATTTCGGTATCAAGGATCCACAAAACATGGATTCTGGCTACACCACATGTTCAAAGAATTTTTTTCTCTAAATTTAGCTACTTCCTTATCCACTTCTTCGTTAGGAGGGCCCTGTATTAAGAAGTTTTTCTACTGAAAATTCGCTGTTTTTTCGCGCAACACTACATAACTTTCTTTCTACACTTTAGCGAGAAAGTGCAATGGAGAGCGTGGGGTGGTTCCGCGTAGCCGATGGGAAAGGGTTCAAGGAAGACGAGGGCGCGTCGCTCCGGACATTCGGTGAACCGGGGCGCGGGCGAAGGGGGCAGGAGGGGGGGCGAGTGTAAGACGCTAAGAGGATTGGCGGGGCACCTCACCCGAGACCTCTCAACTTGGTGTTCCCTTTCTCCAATTCAACACTGCGGCCCAAGGGGCCACTATCCTCGGAGTTGGCTCTGAACAGGACTCAAGGCGCCACTGTTGCTGTCTTCTATTCGGCGGTCGTTTTGTCACAAGTCGCGGGACAAAGTTACATTCAATTGCCTAGTGCAAGTGGCAACGTCACCGCAGGGACCGGATGAAACAACTCTAGTTTCCTAGTCGAGCAAGTTTAATTACTACCACGAGAAGATTTCCAAGAAAGTGTTTAAAAAATTGCTCAGAGAAGTGAATAATCCATTTCTTTCAGGGACAATTGGTGATAAAATCCTCTCAAATATAATGTTTTAACAACAATTAAAATAATATTGTTTAGAATTTTAACGGGATATAATCTCCCTACAACCTTTACGATACCTCATTATATAGCAAGTTTTACGAAAATAATCATTCAAAGAATATTCATTAACAAGTTGATAACATATCTGACATATATTTGAGGTACATAACGTATATTTTTTCATATTTTTAAACAATGAGGACGATAGTGAAAAACATTAAAACCAATTTTATCAGTTCAAAAATATGAAATTCGCGCCAAAGTGAAATAGAATATTTTTTCACCGATATTTAAACAATTTATATTTAAATTATTGAAAAGTACCTCAGACAAAAGTCTGATTAACAACTTTTTGTTGACAAATGTTTGTCTTTATGTGGAAAGTATTTATTTTATTGAAATAAATCCAATGAAACCACTTTTGTTTTTAGATTTATGTATTGTTTCTACCCCCACCTAGGGAGTACATGACCTTGTCGTTGGTGGTGGAACTTGAGTATCCCCGTGACCTGGAGAGCTATGCCGGTGGTAGCGTAGCTACTAGTAGGGACTCCCTTGCCGAACTGGTCGAAGGATAGGGATCAGACTAAGAAGTATTCCAGAAAAGGACCTCAGCTGCAGCTTCTTCAACAAGACGAAGATGACAGAAGAACATCAAAGGGCAGATCAGGCTCTTAAGCTACAATGCAACTGATCTATGGGAGCCCACCCAAAACAAAGCCAGCAAGTCGGGAGGCTGAATGGTAGCAGCACCACCACCCAACTATATCTGCACGGCCCTCGTAAGGCAGTCAGATGAATAAACCATATACTGCTCTCTTCACAGACAACCTGACGAATCTATAAGACGACTTACGCAAGAAAAAAGGGATAAACGATTCGGAATTTTGGAAAAGATAAAAATTGCAACATGGAACGTACGGGGTTTAAGAATGAAAAATTTTAAAAAAAGGAACAAATTAATTAGACAATTACATTATGGTTTGTAAGCGAATAGAACAAAATATTAGAGCTAAAGCGGGGGTGGCAATTCTAATTGATAAGAAATATTAGAAATAAAAATACAGCTATGCCTACATAAATGAAATCATTTTATTAGTCAGATTAAAACTTGCTAGAGGCCATTTAACAATAATTGGAGTATATGCACCAGAAGAGGAGGAAAAGGAAGAGACCCAAATATTTTATGAGCAATTACAAAAAGAAATCAATAAAATGGCAAAAAGTGACTACCTACTACTGACTGGTGACTTCAATGCTAGAGTTGGTAATGCACCGATCTCAAAAGTGGTAGGAACTTACGGAGAAAGAACCCTAAACAACGGGCATGACTTAATTCAATTTTGTTCATTTACTGGACTTCAAGTAACGAACAGTTTTTTTTCGCAAGAAAGATATACATAAGTATACTTAGACTGAAAGAGGATATCGATCGATAATTGATTAGGTAATTGCTAACAAGAAATTAGCTATATTAGTGCAAGATTTGAGAAAGTATAGAGAAAGTGATGTTAACTCAGATCACTTTATGGTTCAAGTAAAATTGCATTGCTCACCAGATGAAAAAAGGAGAATAACCGATATCAAAACAAAAACAAAGAAGTCTTAAAGTATATCTACTTCAGGACAATCAGTAAAATATCTATACTAACAAAGATTACAACAATATTTACAAAATAAAGATACTGCCGAAAAGTTAAACGATGAATGGAATAAAAAAAACAGCATAATGCAAGCTGCAACGGAGGCTATAGGTAAAAAGAATGAATTTAGGAAAACGACAGGACTAAGACTAGGGAATACGGAAATAGAGAATGCCAAAAAAGAAAAGAAAAAAACTTATAAAGAATGTTTACAAAAGAAAACAGAAGATAAGCCCACCAAGAATCCTGGGATAAATTAATATCCAACATAGAAAACGACATCATGGCTGACAAGAAATAGCTTATAAACTGATGAAGCAATTAAATAAAACTGAATGAGAAACTGTACGTCTCCACATTATAGACAAAGAAGAATGGATAAATCACTATACAAATCTATGGATAGAACAATTTGAATATGAACCTGAAAAGATTAACGTCTCCTTAAATGAATTTGGTGGAGGTGACCCATACCTAAGGGGATAATATAAAACTTAAAACACTACAGATGCTATCATTATGAAAGGCAGGAATGATGGTAAAGTCGACTACAAGTTAATTGCAATTCTTTGCAATGAACGTTACATCGAACGATGAAACAACTCTAGTTTCCATCAGCAAATTTAATTGCTACCAAAAAATTTCAGAAAGTGTTTAAAAATTGCAACTCCAGTGAATAATCCATTCTTCAGGACAAGTTGTCATAAAATCTAACAAATATTAATGTTTCTGACAACTAATAATATTGTTTAGAATTTTAAAGGGATATAATCTCCTACAACCATTTAGATATTACACATAATAGAAGTTAAGAAATAATCACTTCAAAGATATTCATAAATGTTGATAACATATCTGACATATATTTGAGTACATAACAGTATAATTTTGCATATTTTTAAACAAGAGGAGATAGTAAAAACATTAAAACCAATTTTATCAGTTCAAAAATATGAAATTACATTAAAGTGTGAAAAATATACTGATATTTAAACATTTATATTTAAATTATTGAAAAGTCACTTCAATCAAAGTCTATTTAACTTTTTATAAACGTTTGTTTATAATATATTTATTTTATCAAATAAATCATTAAACATTTTTTTTAGATTTATCTGTTTTTACCCGATATGAAATGACTGTAGTGGTGGAAACTTATTCCTGCTGAAAGTATGCAGTACGTTGAGCTACTAGTAAGGACCCTGCCGAACTGGTCTTAGGAAATACTAAGAAATCATAAGAGGACCTAGCTAGCTTCTTAACAAGACTTAGATGCAGAGAGACATACAGCATGAAAAACAGTTTGCAAAATAACTAAATAAATATGAAGCCATCGAAACAAAGACTTAAGTCAGAAGGCTGAATGGAGCAACCAACGAAACTATATTGCACGGCCTGGAGCAATCAGAGATAAACCAATACTGTCCTCTTCAAGACACTAAATCATAAAGACTACGCAAAAAAAGGGATAAAGATTGAATTTTGAAAGATAAAATTGCCATTGGAACGTAAGGGTTTAAGAAATGAAAGAAAATTATTAAATCATGAATTAAAGAAGAGAAAAAAGAGCTGGATAACAAACAAAGAAAAATTAAAAGGAACAAATTAATTAGACAAATTGAAAGTTGTAAGGAGTAGACAAATAATAAAAGCAAACATGTGGATATAATTATAAAATATTTAGAAATACAAAAGTTGCCTTCAAAATGAAACATTTTATTATAGTTAAAATCCGCAGAGGCTAATACTATAATTGAGTATTACCAGAAAGGAGGAAAGAAGGGCCAAATATTTAGACAATTACAAAAAGAATACCAAAATGTAAAATATACTATTCAAACTTGTCTTCCAATGATTTAAAATTGGTAATGCAATCTCAAAATGTATCGGATTAGAGAAAGTCACCATTCTTTAACAGCTTGTGCTAATTCAATTTTATCCCTTACTACTTAATTAACGAGTTTTTACGTTAGAAGATTCAAACAGTAAATTGCCTTGAAAAAAGATCATAATGATTAGGTAATTAACAAGCGAATTTTCTATATTATTTCAAAGATTTGAGAAAGTATGAAAGTGTTAACAGAACCTTCTCTGGTAACACGCTTCATTGCTCACAGATGGAAAAAAAATCCGAATCAAAACAAAATATTCTTCTTAAAGTATATCTACTTCAATAATCAAAAATATCTATACTAAAATTTACAATCATTTTACAAAATATGATCATTGCCAGTTAAATTTGATGAATGAAATAACATCAGCATAATTCAGTGCAATCTGAGGCTATAGGTAAGAATGTATTTAGGAAAACGGACTAAGATATGGAATACGAAATGAGAATGCCAAAAGAAAAGAAACTTATAATGTTTCAAAGAAAACAGTAAGATCTACGATTAAACTATAAGTTCTACTTTACGTAAAGATATACGATATTTAGCAAATCGGGAAAATGAATATCCAATATAGAAACGACATTCATGTGACAAAGAAATAGCTAAAACTGAATAGTTTAAATAGGTAAAAACAGTAGTCTCAATTAAGAAAAGAAGAATGGATTAATCACTATACAAATCTATGGTAAAAAATTATGAACCTGAAAGATTAACGTCTCCTAAATGAATTTGTGGGTGAAAGCAAGATAATCAAACTTCAAAACACTACAAACTATGAACACCAATTTAAAAATTAGAAAAGCAGGAATAAATTGATAGTCACGAATTACAGAATTGCGACTTCTTCAAATTCGTATTATCTTGTAAATAAATCATGAAATCTAGAATACATCTGCATATACTGGGAATACATCTTAAAGTCGCTTAAAAAAACATTAGAACTAATAGAAACCTACAAACACAATTATAAGTTTCAATATCAGACTAAAAAATTGTGGATTTTTTTTTAACAGATCAGTGGTTTAGGAAAGAAGACTTCCAAGAGCAGAATAAAATATTACAAAAAATAGAAAGAATAAATTAACCTTGAGACAATATTTTTGGTGACAGAAAAAGCATTTCGATTAACAGAAAAATTTAATACAATACAGAAGATGATTTAATTTAATAATTAATAAAGCCTCTATAAAATACAAATTATAATTAATACTGGAACACAAAACTTTCTAAAAATTAAGGCTAATCGAGCAGTCACATTATACATTATTTTTAATATATATATATATATATATATATATATATAATTTATATATATATATATTATAAAAATCATGATCTACTATTCTAGTTCAGGGAATATCAAAAACAGATTACTAAATCTATCATTCGCAAAACCAGATGGCCTTGTTTTAAAATCTGTTAAGAAGACTATTATGCCCTTTAAGAAATCTATACGCTCCAAATTTATAAACTACGATAATAAACAGGTGCCACATTTTAATTTCTGGCAGCAAATATTGAAAGAAATGATATGAAAATAACTAAATAAATATTTGATGTTTGGAACTATTCAGAACTTTAAAAATTAGCTGAACTTAAACTTATAATGAAATTTTATAAGGTATGTTAGCTAACATCAGAAGAATCTTGAGACTAAAGCTATAATAACAAGGTTACATACAGCAGGGTTAAATTTCGAAGTGAAAGGTTGCTCAATTTTAGATCATATAAGAAATGATGGATTAGGATCGATCAAACATATTTAATAATGACCAATTACTTACAAATAAACGACGCTGGATCACATTTTATAGAATGGATAATAAAAGAAAACAAAATAGTATAAGGAACAAGAGAAAAGACGTCCAAGGAAAAGATGGTTGGAGTGAAGACGGAACAGGTTATTAGCCTAAACCTTGATAGTGAAGAAGAAGTATTGTTTCTAGTATAAATCAAATTACTCGGTTTTAGGTGTATTAATCATTTAAGTTTATAATATAACTGAAATTACTCAGTTGTAGATTTATTAATTATTGACAAATAGAATATCATAGGTAATTCGTCATTGTCACTGTCTTCTTCAATAACTGGGATCAGCATACCTTCATGTATAAACAGTCTACTCAAAATTTCTGACAGTTTAACAATTTTTTACAAGTAACCAGTACGTCTGAAACATAATGAATGATGTAGAGCTGATAATAAACTATGTAGGACTGCATCCCAGGCACGTTCACAATAATATCGTTTCACCGATATTCCCATGGTGGAAAGAGATAGGTAAGCTCCGCCGATGCACTGATTTTTGCTCGTTCTGCGCAGCGCTAGTTTGCGTCACGAACCACGTGACCACAAAACAATTGAAAAGCGTGACGCACTTTGGTTGAAAATCGAGACCAGACGTTGGCTGCAGTGTTACATGCACAGCAAGAAGGATTGAGAAACATTTTGAAAGTGGCGTAAAGTGACAATTTTTTAGGGTGACCAACCAAATATTACAGGATGAAAATGTAATTGAAATAAACGATGAAATATTTGAAGAAAAGAAAAAGAAAGAAGTGCTTCTCTGTTTGTTTCAATGACTTGCATCTGTGATAATTTTGGCATTTAAAATTCACACTGATATTATGACGCAAACTGGTGCTTGAAGCTCATTGGTTGAAGTCTGATGCGCGAGAGCCCACCCGTCTCTCTCCAGCATGGATAATCCGATTGAGTTTCGTTCATGAATTATGTAACACATATAAGATTTCAAGTTCATACGTCGGGATTGAATTATTAATCATTGGAAACATACAACAGATTAACCAATCAAATTTCAACTGATAAATATGTACAGGTTTTTCACTATGTTACATGTAAAAATATTAATAAGTTAAATTCTTAGCTCTGGTAGACGTTTACTCTGATCGTCAGAGGATCCATTCAAAAATAAATAATTCTGACTCATGTGGCCTCATTTCCACTCCTCTAGCGATATCTCATTAAGCTACACAGCACGTGGTTCCACGACGATCTTAGGCACTGATTGGATACATATTCACTAGGCATCCCAACAAGTTGGCGTTTGCCGTATTCGAGCCTTCGCTCGGTCCGCACGCCTGGGCTCAAATTTTGATGCGTTCGACACGAGTTCCACTCAGCTCGACAAACCCCACCCTGCTCTGCGTTAGGCGTCTTAATAGCTCTCACAAACACTGTCGATCTGCAAACATCATCGGTTTCTTCACGGCCCGCGCTAGAACGTTGCCAGCGAGCATTTTGGGCATCCATGCCTGGATTCTAAGATTTCTGCACGCGCAGCGAAAGAGCTGTTCCGCATTTGAGGCATCCCTTGCCCAGCCTCGAATTACTCCCAATACCGCATTGTTCCACCCCTGCCTGGCCCTGGCTGGCGAAATAAAATTAGTAGTGAAGCAAAGCACATTGTGGAGTGGAGCGTACTACTCACGTTACAAAGTTTTAGTTTAAATATTGGAAAAAGCATTCTTTTCATCAATTTCTTCTTTCTATTTCAAATTTTTGAACTGATAAAATTGGTTTTAATTTTTCACTATCGTCAATTGTATAAAATAGTAACAATATATGATATAGAAATGTATAGCTCTACCAGTCGAAAAACTCTTGCATTGCGATGCGAATGCTTGGCCTTCCCTCCTAGTTCTTAATATTTCCCTGCCTGCCTCGATCTTTATCATAACAAGCTCCTCCTCTGTCTTCTCTCGTGGGTCGCAGCGGTAATTCAACACTCGATTGGTGATAAAAACGGACGAGTAGAAGGACAGACGGAAGGCACTATCGTGTTTCTACAGAAGGGTTGTCCAAACGATCAACAGAAAATAAGCCGTGTATTGAAAAGAGTTTCGTTCTATAGTCCCTGTTTGACCGTGGCTAGTGAGCAGTGACAGTGTACTTTACACAGTAACTGCTGTTATTCTAAAACCTAATTATTACAAATAATTGAAAGTATATCCACTGAAAAACGATAGGTCGTTGATGAAATAATCATTGAACAAGACACATTCCTCTCCGTCTTCCACCGTACCATCAGATCTAAATCCAATAGCACTTGTTTGGGGACTTATAAAGGGCGCGAGGCAGCAGAAACTATTGGTGCGTCCTTAAAAGGAAAGGAAATGTTTTGCAGAGAAGCGTTTGCACAATACAGTGCTGAACAATGGAAGAAATCCTGCGAGCATGTGTAGGGAATAGAGGCGACATAATAATTCCGATAATGTAATTCAGACATCTATGAATCCGTCATTTCTTTGGACATTCCTGGAAGTGCGAGTTCTTCTTCTGAGGACAGGGCAGTGATGACGAGTGGCGGTCAGCGCGATCGCTGCGTCTCGCAGTCGCCTCTCCTTGTCGCCTACGCGCTTCCCTTATCGCCGAGAGGAAATCTCAGATGCCGCAGGGTGGGGGCAGCTTCGAGACTTTACCAAAGGTACGTCCGCCATGATGGTTTTTGCGAGCGTTCAGCTATAGACACATTCTAAGGGGAAAAAACTGGGACAGTACTCTAAGGTTATCACGTCGAAAATCCATTTCAAAAAAAAAAAAAAATAAAAAAATAAATTTGGCGTCAAAATTGGTTGACAAAAATATCTTAAAATTCAACTATTTTCCCCCGTTTCTCCAATTGTCTCGTAGCCTGATACATGCAATAAATCGGGAAGAACATAAAACATGAAAAACACGTTTCTCGTAATATCTCTGCAACAGATTGCCCTAGGAGGCTGATTTTTTTCGGAATTACATATTTTACTATCATATGAGCATCGCGATTATCGATTTGGTTTGGGGGCAGTTTTCACCACCTTATTCGGCTATACCCTTTGCATCTGAATGTCTGAAACTAAGCTGTAAATATTTGAAGCAAAAATTACAAACCAATAAATAATGTAGGGATTAAGAAAACAGGCAACAGTACAAGAATTAAAACAACAAATCATTCCAACATGGCATATTCTCTGTTACAAGCCCCAGCCCATTGTTGAAATGATTGAAGGCGTTGTCATTGTCAACAATAGCATTTACTTCACAAATAGCAGCTTTCGATTGCTTAGCCATCATCATCAGTTTTCTGCTGTCTGGGAGCCACAAAAACGACTACAGAAACTACTACAAGAACGACAACCCAGCCCATTGGCTCAGCGGCGGCAGAGTCTTCAGTATTCACGAGCGCTCCAGCGAAGAAGAGAACATGTTGGGCGCTTTCCACGGAGCGCCGATCCACGGCCCTCATGAACACGCGGCCCACGCGCGCCCCTAATTGAGCCTCCCCGGCGCCCCCAGCACACGCTGCTCGCCACCCCCTGCACTGGCCCACCCGATGCTGGCCGAAAACAAAATTAAGATAAGAAATGAAACGCAAAAACATCGATTTCGGTGGGCCGGGTGGTTAAGAGGATTTACTGTCTCAGCGTCTCGATTCACAAGGTTTCTGAGTTTGGACGTGGAAATTGATTTTGGCTTTTCCCTCTTTCCTTCGAAAATCCTCTCTTCCTTTCTCTTTTCTTTTTTCTTTATCTTACTGTTTCCTTGATTAATTTTATAGCCTTTTGACCTCATTATACATTGTCATACCATATCCAGGGAATCAGATGTCCGTCCGCCCTCAGCCATAAACAAAATGAAGTACGAAATAAAAAGAGGGTCAAGAGGTTCAGAGAATTCTGAGCGACTCTGTTTGCATGGTTGCTGGGGTTGGACTGTGAATTTGGTCTTGGCTTTTTCACACTTCCTTGTTGTTTGTTTTTTTTTTCTCTTTTTTTCGATCTTCTTCTTGTTTCCTTTTTCAGTTGTTTTGAATTTTTAATCCCATTATACCAAAGGATAACCCTGTACCATATCACACCGTGGAAGGCGAATGCCGTGTATCCTTAGCCCACTCAATGGCCATAAAAAAACAAGATAGAAAATGAAAAGCACAAATATCAGCACTCAGTGCGAGTATTGGTTAAAAAAATTATCGTCTCTCGTGTCGTACGGCATTTTTATTTTTTTCTCCCTTTCTCTTTCAAAATTTATTTTTTCTTTCCCGACTTATTTTCCCGTTTTTCTTTGGGTTTTGGCGCTTTTGTTAATTTATAATATTCTAAACATGTAATGCAAATATGTTTCCCCTATTGATATCAATTTCTAGAGTGCGAAGTCGTCAATGCATAAGAAATGTTACATTTACAAAATATACTGACATTTTCTGGGATCGGTTATAATTTGAGTGGAGGCGCTTCACACAGTCAAAAACAGTTACATTTACTCTCTACAACAACTTCCTTGTGAACTATCTTGAAATGTTTACAGGTACATTATTATTTAAATACATTTTTTCACATTCTTAAAATATGACATTTTTAAGACGTCACTTTTGTTGTGAACCACACATACCACATGACAACATGCCAAAAAACTCTCTCCAATAATTCATTTATTCACTCTTACTAAAAATTACATCTATGACCTCATACTGCCAGCTATATTATCTTATTCAAAATAAATACTATTCCTCTTTCTTTCTTTCTTTCTTGATAAGACTTGTTCCAAGGGAATATGGTAAATAAAAGAAACAAGTTCTGGTTTCTCTGGTGGATAAAGAAAGGCAAAAGTTGAGTTGTATTTTCCAAGATCAAGTTCCACAAGTCTCAAAACTTTTATTATCCATATCCTCAGAACTTCTCCAAAACACGGTGACCAAACCATGGATACCATGCACCACATCTCCATCTTTTCGTACGAATCTACAATTTTTATAATTATTGTGAAATGGCGGGAAAGAAAATATTACAGAATATTCTTGTGATCAGTGCAATTATTGCATTTTATATAAAAGGTATTTCTATATTCCAAAAACATAAGTTTCTATCGTTACCACCCAATTTTCCCCTTTTTTCACAATCTCACATTCTCACACATTTTCCCACATGACTTCCATAAACCGGACCTTCGCAACGCAACCATCAGTTGATCACTATCATTACCTTCCACGCAGCTTCCACATCGCCTCGGCGCTTCGTTTCACAAAAACAATCTCCCACCCTCCAACACCCCCGCCCCCCCGTAACAGCACAAACCGCATTCCGCGCGAAAGGCCCATGATTTTCATCGGTAACCCGACTTCTATTGCCGCTTCCACATTTCTCCCTCGCCCACCACACGTCCGCGTCCGCACGCGGCGCGGCGTCTGTCCTGCCTCGTTACGACGGCCGGCGCCTCGGGGCGATTCCCCGCAGCCATTTCGCTTTTATTCCCCAATATTGCGTTCCGCCTCGTCAGGCGCGTGGGCGGGGCCGAAGACAGGCTGCGAGGGGCTGGGACAGAGGCCAGATGTCTGCAGCTGGCACGACGCTGCCACTGAGAAGGCGTGCGCTCAGAAAGGTTAAGAACAGAAGCGATGGGATAAGCTCAGGTGCCCATGATATCTGGGCCCAACAAATGTAGCGTCAGAGCCAAGTTGGTACCTTGGCTGGCTCCCTTCCTCTAATACGCTTGCCGCATACACTACGCGCACACGAGGCACCTCGTCTTGATGGACAAGAAGACTCATATGTAGGGTATTAAAAGTTCACTCCCGTTAAACTCTCTGGGCTAAAGTAAATTCACTGATTTTAAAGTTTGTTTAATGTGTAGTGCATCATATAAATAGATATTCGACTACAGTTCTTCGATACTGGATTGTTTAGAATTATTCCAATGAAAGTAGGAAATAATAAATTAAGACGAACGACCACGTCTGTTAAAACAGGAGAGAGGAAAATCAATACAACCTAAGAAAACTCTCCATACAAATTCGAATAGCGCCACACAGAAAAAGCAGTATGTAAGGCAGAAAATCAGCTACCACTCTCCCTAAAATTGTAATACTCGATTCGTCGCCACAGCCTGTTATGCAGTACAGGTATGTGCAAGAAAAATAAGGAAACTCGTAGCTTTAAATACTGCTACCCTTATTCCAAAATATTGCGGCTACTATTGCTCTCAATTCGGTTATTCGATTTCTCGTCCAATGGCGGAATGCAGCTGGTATTACCGACTGGGGCGCATCTGCTAGCGCTGCTAGTGCCCACCAGTGGAGAATGCGCAGAGCGACAAGTGGCAATCGGACTGGCCCATGGTGGAAAGAGGTTGGTGGACTCCTGCACATCATATTCGGCTTCAGCCAACGAGCGTCAAGCACCAATCTGCGTCCCAATAATAGCGGGAAATTTTAAATGCAGGGCAGATATAAAAATTATCACATTGTTACAAGTCATTGAATCAGATATGTGATTTTTTTTCTTTTCAATATTTCCTCTTGTACACCTTCATTAGTTAGTTTTGGTTGGTCATCTTTGAGAATTTATGCCACTTTCAAAGTGTTTTTCTACACTTCTCGCTCTCCATGCAACATGGCGGCCAGCGTCTGGTCTGGCTTTTAAAATGATGTGCCCGTGTTGTGGTCACGTGGTTCGTAACGCAAACTGGATCTGCGCAGAACGAGCAAAAATCGGTGCGCCGGAGTAGCCCACCCATATCTTTCCACCATGGGGTGGCCCAGCGAGCACGCGGGTGCAAGAGAGGGAGGAGCGAGGGAGAGAAGGTGCGTCACGTGACGGCGATGGTGACGCCTAGTGGGACATGCAAGTTGACCGAATCCTCAAGCGCACTCTCTTGCACAAGCAAGTAGAGCGCCTAGCGTGAAAGACGCCGCTCTGAATGGCGCAAGTTGCGAGAAAAACGCGAACACGCATGCTGTGGGAGTACGAATCCCACATAAAGCTTGGGTGTTTTACTGGTTGCGACGTGGTTAGATTTTCACACCATCACGTTTCCCATGAGTACCATTACTAATCCATCATTCATCCTTATCATCATTCGCGCTTCATAATCATCATATACCAACTATAAGATAAAGTGGAATGCAGAAGCAAACTCCATCAATCATCGTCAACCTAGTAAAGTAAAGAGGATAAAGTAATATAATAATAACAATAATAATAATAATAAAATAAATAATAATAATAATAATAATAATAATAATAATATTTTTTCCAATTTGTTTTACAGAGATAATGTACATTGTTGTTTCTTGGAATTACTAACCATCGATAACCAGTTGTGATGGTTAGCAATACTGAATTTATAATTTATTATCTGTATACTTCTACATAGTATTTTTTTGTGCGGCGTGTTTTTTTACAATATTCTTATTTTTTAACATTTACAATATAAGTTTTTCTGAACATACAAAATAAAAACCTAGCTTTAAATTATACAATAAGTGAAGATTTATAGAGATACAATAGGTATATTTACTTAGACAAAATATATATTTATATAAATGAATTTATATTTAATTTATACAGCAAAAGAGTTTTTATTGCAATATTTCAGTTAACTTGTAAGTATTGGGTTAAGGGCGGCCATCGGGTGGGCTAAGAATGGACGGCATCTGTCTCCTATTGTATGGTGTGACAAGGTGTTCTGCTTTGGTATAATGGGGTTAAAATGCCAAAAAACAAAAAAGATACAAAAATGATATCGTAGGCTTCCACGGCCAGAGTCATGATCTGGGCTGTCCGGGTGACGCCACGTCGAAGGCTGAGGTGCCGACGTTTGGACCGACATATCGCGGTCCTCTTCACGGTTGTACTGCCAAACATTCGCAGTACAGTCCTGCAGAGGACCGCGATATGTCGGTTCGAAAAGTCAGCACCTCAGCCTTCGAAGCGGCGTCACCTGGACAGCCCAGATCAAAGAAACAAAAACTAAAAACGACCGTCGTGTACGATCAGAATCGAGTGTGGTAGATTTCATCTGCACTTATTATGTAAAAGGCCACACTTAGTCCATGATGGGTTTCGGTTATGGAGAATAACAACGCTAATGGAAAACAACTTGAATTAAGGGATGGTGAAATTTCGTGACTAATTTGAATTAACTCTGAAGCTCTTTTGATCTTACTCCAACATATTTAGACCTATTAGACTGGATAACACAGAGGTTTCTTAGACGTGAACAACGAGGTTCAGTTTCATATTAAATGTGATTTAATACAGGCTGTCTCATAATAAAAGGTTAGAAACTGCTAGGGCATGAAGGGTTTGAAAATAATCTTTTGCGAATGAATATGAGGTGGGAAATCTCGTGTAATGAGGTTCATACTGCGGTTTTCACAGAGCTGCGTTTGAAGTAAATCAGCTGTTACGGTATCGTCCATTCGGAAGGCTGAACGCCGCCATTATGACGTCACTGTAGTGACGTATAAAGTCCCAATTGGACGGTATCGTAACAACTGATCAAATGTTAGGCGCAGCAAAGTACAAACTGCAGTATACGTATGACGTGACATTTACACATTATGGATACGGAATTCACCTTACAATGGTATTTAACAGGTATCAGAAATATATTTGACTACGCCAGAACTTGCCCCCACCAACAAGTGCAAAATGATTTGCCGACCAGCCAGGGGCATACTTTGTTATATAAAATTTCCAATAACATGTTCAATGGTAAATCCTCTTCAAACTCCATACATTTTTTAGACGTTTATCATATTTATTCTAAGATATTCTGTATTGTAACTGGAAATCGATGAATGTATTGTGTATTTGTCCACCTAATTTCCTTGTACATTATTCCTTCCGTTACATTTATTACCATCTACCTCCTTAAGCAAGGCTTTTAAAGAAATACATATCAAATTCAAAAACTCATATCAAATTTAGGTCTCTTACAAGGGACCTTTCAACAGGTTCAGGTCGAAATCTAGTCTGATTTAATTTTCTTTCGAAAGATATTTACTATTTATAACATCAGTAAAAAAATTAGTTGCCATTTTGCACTGAGAGTTACTGAAAAAAATTAAGAAATTTCCACACTTTTCACGACGCAAATTGTCGGTTGCCTGGGGTTTGTGCAGCCCTGCCTGCTGTAAGAATATCCGCTGAGCGAGCAGGCGCTCCTACGGGCACGAGTCCCAATTCAAGGTCGTGAAACACATTGCTCCCGCCCTTGACGCGTGGCATGTCGCCGGTTCTTTCGGGCAGTAGTTCTTCGACATTCAGAAATTGAAACCTGATGCAATGCCAACGTGTTTCCGCGACACGCAAGTATAGTTAACATTGTTTACCGACCTTCCCTTACTTTTGACATATACATCAATGTACGATGGTTCAATAAAATGAGTTTCTTTCCCCTTTCAGTTAATCTGTGACTGAATTCAACACCGGGAGGCATTGGATTTTTAGAAGGCATTGGATTTAAAGAAATTTGGTCGTAGGAAAGAGGGTAAATCCTGTAAACTTCCACGTAATCATGATTAAACTAAATTTATGCTTAAAAAATACATAACAGTAGTCACTATAATACAATACAAATTTATTCAGTGAAGTTATTACAAAAATGACCAGTGTCAATTGAGTGTGCGAATCACAAGTGTGTCTTGAACTACGTGTCAAGAACTGCCAGGCACAACCGTTGAGATCCTCGGAGTCGGAGTCGAAGGACCCTCGAGCATGCGTCGTCGCAGGCTGCGGCCGAGCCCCCAAGATTCCCCCCCTCCTCGCCTTCATCCATGTGCTCGCCGCATCGCTTCCGCCGCCGCCGTCGCAGATATTAATAACGCGCTATCAGCGATGGTATCCCATGTCGCGCGCGCAGACTTCAACGCAACGCACGTGCACTTGCTATCGGTTCCCGTCCTGCCCCTCCAAACCCATCCCTCCGCACCGCGCGGCAGGACGCTGTATCGCATTGCACAACCGAGGAATAACAGCACTATTTGAGTCGTTCGCGATCACACTGCTCTCCGCAGTAAGGGTTGTCCACGCCGTCAGCAAAAACAGTGCGGCCAAAACCGACAAAATTCTTAACTTTTTTCAGTAACTTCCCGTGAGAAATGGCAGCTAATTATTTTACAGCTGTTATAAATAGTGGATATCTTTCAAAAGAAAAAAAAAGCAGGCCCGATTTGGACCTGAACCTGTTGAAAGGTCCCTTGTTAGAATGATTGCGTCTATTTTCAATAATAAGAGAGCTTACCACAAGCAAAATATTTAAGGACGTCAAACTTCCAAAGCGCGACGCGAAATGCGCCAACAAGTGACAAACCTACCATAAACGCGAAACAAATTCCTAAAATCTATTTTTATCGTGTATTAGGCCAACGTTTTCGAGATTTCATCCACTGCCCGCCGAGATATGGATCGTAGGTGACGCAATACGACGCGATGAACTGAGGCGCAAATTCGAGTCAGATGTGCGAACTCAAGAAAGAATATTGAAACGCAAAAGACTGGAAAAGTGCAGAGGAATGTTGGCGTCTGCATGTAATGGCCTACGGCAGAGGACACTGAGAAGGACAGCAATAAAAGTGAAAAAATAACAAAACAAAACATCAGAGATAAATGAGTTGAAAGAAGTCCTGGTAATAAGAGAAAGCGATATGTTAAAATTTAAAACAATAAAACTGTAATGGAAGACTTCATTACCATCTTGCAAGATAATTTGGAAAAATCTATGTTTCTGTACCAGAAAGTACTATCTGTATGATGACTTAAACAAATCTTTTTTTTTTGTTTAATCCATTCTGAAAACAAATAAATGATAAACTTACACTAATTTACTCGCTTGCTTATTTATTTCTCTTTTCTTTTGTTTACGGAACATTTTACCACCGTTTTACCAATGTTATTTGTTTTACTATCACGGCAGGAAAAAAAAAAGAATATAGTGAGAAAGAATAAAATAAAGAAAACCTTAAGTAAGGGAAGGAAAATATAAAAGTAATGAGATTAACAAGGGCTTAAAAGAATTGAGTGGAAAATAGTCATGGGATATAAATACGAGTAATAACATGATTTTACAGACAAACAAACAAAAAATGAGAAAGGAACGTTTCCACATGCAGGCCAGTAAATGACAATCTATGTCGAAGGAAGCAAACAGGAACACATGGGTGTTTTCGAGGTCTGCTAAATGATAGGTGATACACACATAGGCAAGCAGAGAGCTCGACTAAACATCTATTCCTAGTTCGGCCGCAGATAACCACGCCGCTACAAAAAGGACAAAAGGCAGCGAGCGACAAAGGGCGCACAAAGGTCGAGGGAAGCATTTCCCTCTGGAAAATCTGTGTCTGCCGAGCGACAGGCGTTCCGCGTCACTTGGAATTTTATAGTGATGTTCTTTGTTCCGTTTGAAATCCCTTATTTCTTTCGCTTCCCGGGGCGTCCTCTGACGGCAGTCGACGCGAACGCCGCTCTCTGGGGCTTCATCGCGCCCTCGCCGCGCCGCGCGGATTTCGCAGCGCTCGGTGGCGGCTCGTGAAGTTTCGAAAACAATTGCCGATCCCGCACGCCCTTCCGCGTCTCGTGTTTCGAGAAACGATTCCATACAGCGATAGGAACGTCGGCGACGAGATACAGGAGTGAAACAATAGCCGGAATAACATTCGGAAGTCTTTATCGTGTTGCATGATTCCCCATTGTCTGTTCTCCGCTGAGGTGAATTCCCCAATCGCGATGGAAACGGAATTTTTCGTTTGTTTTGGGAGTTCTGTGCTAGTGAAGTGTTGAATGCTAATCACAACTATTCTCGAAACGTAAATACACTCCAGCCCTGTAGTTTCACAAAGCGGGTACGGAATAAGATATGCAAAACTCCCCCGGAGGATAAAAAGCTTTTATGTTGAAAATCGTAACTGAAGTGTAGAAAAAAACAAATTTTTCATCTGATTAAATTCATTTACCTGGAGTACTTCGTTCAAATGAAAAAATAACTTTTTTAGCTTCTTATATGTTTTAATTTTTTAAACACATTACGCCGACGAATATTGAATTTACTTATCCTTACGACTTTCTATAGATGGTAAAGGTGTTTCGAGAATTTTTTCAGGCGTTTATGATCGATTTTGACCCTTATAATCAACAAAATAGAAGGAGAAAATAAAAAAACAACACTTTTTTCCTTCGTTTTTTTTTAAAGAAATTTCATGTTCTGACGCAGATCATAAAAAGGGCTAAGTACAAATTGTAGCCCTTTAAATTCTTGTTTCCCAAAAAATTCAACCTTTTATGTTGTAATTTGCACCCGACAGCTCAATGTAAATAACACAGTAAAAGTTTTGTATTTCTATTTGTAAATTAAGTTTTCTTTTATTAATTTTCGTAGTTTTTTCTGTTTTGTTTATTAGGAAAGATAAATAACGAAAAACAACATTTTAGAATAATATCATAACCTATTGTAATTTGCAAGGATAATTAAAGTCAATATTCGTCGGCGTAGTGTGATTTAAAAAAATTTAAAACTTATATAAAAAGCCAAAAAACACGTTTTTATTTCTACCCCCGGAAATTTTTAAATTAAATAAAAATCTTATTTTTTTACACTTCAATTACGATTTTCAACATAAAAACTTTTTATCCACGGGGGCAGTTTTGCATATTTGTATCCGCTACCTCTTTATGCTGTTTTTAAATTTTTGTATTCTTCCTGTTACTTCCGTGCATCATATTTCCATTAAGATTTCAATAAATGAAGCCTAAAAGCAGAAAAATGAAATCGTGGATACATACATTAATGATTCCCTCCGTTGAAATTGATGGTCCAATAAGTACCGCGCTCACAACCTCCATGAACAAATATGTAATTATTCGTTACGCCAGAAAAGTGAAAACAGCGTTACTGAATAATCAAACACGTATTTAGACATTTTTGAAAACTGAAACAAGAGTATTCCAGAAAGTGTTGAAAGTATCGATCAGAACACCGTGTCAAAAAACAATTTAACTATAAATTGATGAGAAAATAAAGAGCTGCTAATTTAATAAACACTCTATAAAAACTTTAAGACAAAAAATTACTATCAAAACTAGCAAAACTTCCGACTGGTACCCTACGGCACACTGGCTTGGAACTACTATTAGCATTCACAAATGCTACTTGTTCTATACGAAACGTCAATATTGCAATCGGCGAACCGTCAGAATCAACAGAGAGGATTTATTATTTTATAGTGCTTTCCAAGTGTTGCTGGTGACTCGCATTCAAACCAACAACGAGGGCGTTCCTCGCAACATTCTGCGGCACATGGGAGTTCCTCGACCTTCAGCACAACGCAAAGCGTTTTCCTGGCCAACACAATGATAGTTGGAATGCGCCACAACCGGGTTCGTATGCACAACCGCTAACAGAGACTTGGAGTTCCGGAACAGCACATGATAATGTAACTCGCTATTTTTCTCAACTTAACCATTTTTTTATAGTTTTGTTTTTTTCCTAATAATTATTGTAGCTTTTTACAATTCAATACAACGAAAAAAAATTAAAAATTCTGTCTATGAAGAGTTCTACGCAGTTTTTGTTTTATAAATTATTGTTAATCCTTATATATAGGTTTTATCCTGTGGAGGATGAAAACATAAACTTGAAAAGGGGAAATATAAATACTGTTCTTAACGATGTTTAATTTTCATTAAATATCTCCAATAAAGAAGTCGACATGTAGTCGACCCCAGTTAAAGTGTACCTCTGGGGACCAATATCTCTAGTCCACGGTATCAGAAATTCAGTACATTCCATACGCCAAAATAAAAATAACAGCAAATTCAAAATTTTAATACATTCATTTCGCCTTAAAATATTTTTTATTGCAGTTTGCTGTTTACTGATTTTTATTAATAATCTGAACAGTTTCTTCTCTAGCGTCCTTGATTTCTCCGGACTTGATTCTATTTTGTCTCTACTGTCAGTTTTTAAACCTTGAATGACTCGGAACACTTTTTTCATTTGTATCCTCTTTGTCATTACACTTGTTTTCTTCTATTCTGGAAGTCCCTTTTACGATGTCCTATTCTGTAGGTAAAAAACAAGTGACATCACACTTTTTTTACCTCACAGAATTGCCGCAGATAAACAAACAATTTTCTCAGCGGTACTCATTGCCTTTCATTCGCCGAAAATGCTTCAAAAATAACTAACGACATCCTCCATTTGCAAACCCTTACATTACTGGAATTCATTATCCTGAGGTGAAATATTTTTTTCCTGGAAGTTGAGCTATTTGCTATGTTGATATGATGCTATGTGATGAACAGAGTTCATCGGCCGAACTAGGAATAGATGTTTAGTCTAGCTCTCTGTTTGCCTATGTGCGTATCACCATCGTTTAGCAGACCTCGAAAATACCCATGTGTTCCTGTTTGCTTCCTTCGACATAGATTGTCGTTTACCGGCCTGCATGTGGAAACGTTCCTTTCACAATTTTTTGTTTGTTTGTAAAATCGTGTTATTAGTCGCATTTATATCCCATGACTATTTTCCACTCAATTCTTTTAAGCCCTTGTTCATCTCATTACTTTATATTTTCACTACAGGCAATCATTAATGTTTATTTGTAATGCCTGTGGATCAGGAGCAGCGACTTCAGTAATTTATAACTGAAAATTTACTTCATCCGCATTCACTACATTCAGAGTCTACTGTGTATTTGTTCTCCTCACAAAGGGGCATCCAACCTAAGGCCCAGACCACTGTCCAGGTTGCCAGGGTGGTAGACATGGCCCTACTTGTATAGTTGAAATGCAGTGTTGTAGCCGATTGTCATTTCTAAATTGGGATTATTTACCATTAACCACGGTAACTGTCGCTGTAGATTTATATCTGTTTTTGGTTACTATCGTGCGTCTGAGTTGACTCATTTTTTCTAGTATTTGGCAAAAAAATAAATAAAAGCGATATTTTTCATTTTGCCTTTACTCAAAGTTTCAAAAAATTATGAAATTCGTCTGTGACACCGCATTGATTTCTTAACTGGATGAATACATAAAGGCGAGTTCTGTTCTATGTACACGTAAGCATTGCCGCATAGTAAATTAAATACGTATTGGTATGTTGGTGTTTATATATATTTGTTTGTCATAGAACATGTTCTGCAAAATAGAAACCAACGACTTTGAGTTTATCGTATTTTTTTATAGAATATTTCTCGAATAAATGTTTAATTTTTTAATTTTCTTAAATATGTAAGTTGTTTGAAACATTAGTTGTAATATTATTATTATTTTATTATTATTATTATTTTATTATATCATCACATCATTATCATCAAAATCACTACACAATTTTATTTAACCTTCCTTTGTTTATCGAAGATAATGTAATAGTCTATCATCCGTAGTTGTATGATTGTGCGTGCCATTTCTTGTTCACGATTCGACCACATCACACAAAAGAAAAGAGATGCAAACCCACGCCCTATGTGGATTCGAACGCACGACCTTTTCACACAGAGACGTCGTAGAATCAGCATATGCTCTAGCCGCCGGGCCCAACCACACAGCCGATTCAGGGACTGCGCTAAAGATTTTTGTTCGTCCCTCGGCCTACGTGGAGAAATACTACGTTGGGGCTTGAACGCGGAGCGGCGAGGCGGCGGCGCTGTCGCCCCCGTGCGGCGGGCAGGCGCGGCGGCGCTCGTGACTCACGACGCTGCCGGCGCGGGGCGCTTCCTGCAGCTGGCGGCACCGCGCCGTGACGTCATTACAGCACAAAAAGCAAGCTCCGGACGCGACGACGACGCAGCCGGCGGGGGAGGAGGAGCAAGAGCAGGCGGTGGGAAGGGAAACGGTGAAAAAGGAAGAGGAGGTGAGATGAAAGCTTTCCTGAACATACTAGTATTAACTTATCCTTCCGGGATCTAAACAGATTTAGAACGACCACGTATTTTTTAACGTACGATTTTAAGTTTTTGATACCCGCAATGGCTTGTGAATGTTCTTTGTGAATGTCTTGACTTCATCAAATCCTCGCATCTGGAGGTTCCATCACATCCAGAGGTTCCTCAACGTCTCGTTTTATTGCGAATACCCAGCAACTCGTACGACGGCTGCGAGAATAATGTATTACGGCCCATTACTGCATTGCAGGGAGAGACCAAGGCAAATGCGCACGCCCAAGAAGCAGCATACTTGTATGATGAAAATTTCGGAGTTTTGAGATTTTATGTGATAAGATAACACATTTTTTAAATTATTTAAGCTCTGTAAATGGGTGACCCATTTTGATTTCTATTTAACAATCTTTCATTTATAGGATGTTCTGGCCTCCATAGATAATTGATTTTCCCCTAAGACGAGGAAGAGTCTAAGGAAATGCAAGTATTACGAGGCAAACAAAGGAAACAAGAAGTGACGGAAGGCGGAGTGTGCCGAGGCAGAAACTCTGGTGGAGGCGGAAGTAGAAATGGAATAATGCAAGGAGGCATGTGTGAGATGTTTATCCCAGGAAGTTTCCTTGGAAGGTTTCACAGATAAAGGAAGAATATGTGAGAGAGGCAGGCTGTTAGTAACTTTCCGCTAGAGTCCTTAGATTCAGAGTTAGAGAAACCACCGCCATTTAAGTCCTCACATCGTGTAGCTCCACCAGGCAGAATTCAGGAATTGAGGAGAAACGATTACAGGTGGAGGCATGATGAAGATTTTCGATGATATTAATATTGATTTTTAATAAATTGGTGCCTCCCAACACACTATATATGAACAGTACAAACTTTTCTGACCACTGGAAATAAAAAGGCGAAATCGGTGGCGCAAAGAAATGCGCTACCCACTGTATCTAGGGATTCTCCTTCCAGCAGGTCTCGTATACACATTGATACAAGAGATTTCAAGGCAGTAATAACTGTGTTTATGTAGTTTCATTGAAATTTAATTATTTCAAATTAAAGCTATCAATACGAATTTAATTTAATTAATTTACAACACAATATTTAAAAATTTCATTTTTGCTGTCCACCTGGCACATTTCATCTATTACATTATCACTGACGGTAGAAATGAGTGACATTGAATGATAAAATTTAGGCAAAGTAAAACAACGTCAAATCCATCCCGCAGCACATACGCCCTTATTTTTGATTGCCGGTAAAATGTAACTCTGGGATATGTATTTTGATCAAAACATATTTTTGATGAAGTAGCAGGGTACAACGCCTCATCTTTAACAACAACCGCCAATTTTATGGTCCTACACACAGTCGAATATTCCGTGCGTATGTAGGCAGTATTTAAGCGAGGACTTGCAGATCAACCAATCAAGCCCCCGTTTCAAAGCGCCAAAATTAAAACAGTCGGACTTCCATATAT
This sequence comes from Teleogryllus oceanicus, assembly GCA_964035755.1. Lineage (NCBI taxonomy): Eukaryota > Metazoa > Arthropoda > Insecta > Orthoptera > Gryllidae > Teleogryllus > Teleogryllus oceanicus. The sequence continues at coordinate 130,670,176 of CAXIVR010000002.1, forward strand.
CGAAATGTATATATCGAAATTTTCTAAAAATCGAATATTTTTGTCCCTTGAAAATTCCGTTAAAATTTTTTTCCGAACTCATTTTCTGACTCTCGCTGGTTTCCAGTAACTGACGCATTCTCAAGAGTGACTTTCAAAGCACTTCAAACTTTTTAAAGCCGTTTGTCCTTCCAAAAAAGTTTCTTACGAAAGACAACTTACCTTTCTCTCTGGAAGACCACCCACTGGTTTTACAGAAAAAATATAAGTCCAATGCAGGATGTTTAAAATGAATACCCTTTGCTGTTAATTAGCGCCGAGGAATTGTTTTAAATGATTGAATTCCAGGTACGGCGCCAAATTTGAATTAATTTTGGCCGTCTAGGTGTCAACACAATTCTGCAGAGGCCTACACTCGATGTTGAACATCGAGTGTAGTATGTCGATCACTGGCAAATCTCGAAAAATGAAATTTCGACAGATACGCATTAGAAGTTTTCGCTAGTTTTTAAATAAAGAAATAATTTTTCTATAAAAATAATAATTATTATAAAAATTATAACAATGATCACAATTCAAAATTATTATTTTTCGAGTTCTATCAGTGTGACAGACCAAGAACAGCTATCTATAATATCACTGCGTAGCGCACACGCATCGACTCCGTTCCGGAATCCGTTTCATTCGTGGCTGCCCTTCACGCGTGTGGGGCAGCACTGTTGCGGAGCGATGACGTTTCGTGCAACGAATGGAACAGTGCAACGAATGGAAAACGGTATAACAATAACTATTTAAGGTAAAAAATCAATTGAAAACTGAATATGAAAATCAAGCTCCTGTACCGACTTTCTTTTTCAATTTTTTACTAATTCTTTTCCCACCAGTCGCATCGTCGGGCGATCGCCCATGCCTAGCGTCGGCTCTGGGGCGGAGGCGGCAGCTTCCTTCGCTTCGCGCAATGGGGGCCGGCGCGATGCGCGCGCACGCCCTCTTTTGTTCGCGCGCCATTACGGGCGCATTGAAAGCGCGCACCTGCGGAGGTCGTTGCGCCGCCAGCGCCTCCGCTTATACGCGCCCGACATGCAACGTCCCGAGCCGGCTCCCGGCCCGGCGAGGCCTTCCCGCTGCCTAACGCCTTCCTGCTGGAGGCCCGGCTCCGGCCCATCCTTCGTAGAGCGCTCTCCGTTCGCCGCACTGGAGCGCGCTCGGTAGAGCCCCTGCATGCGAGTATCGCTCAGCCTCAACGACCGTCGCTACTTAATGCGTTTTGCACACCTTAGCGGGCAGCAATCAACTGCAATCTCGATCCTCTGCATATGCACAGATGTACAAACGTAATGTGAAACATGAACTGCGCATGCGAAGAAGATCGATTGTGCTTTCGATTGTTTTAACGTCCGAGGATGCAAAAACTCCTTAATATCCTCCCTCGTTAAAGACGCGCCACGTTACAAACAGGAGTTGCTAGGTGATAACAATTGATGGCATTACAGAGTATATTAAATTGACTTTGGATAGACTGGTGCTTCTCAACAGTCACGGATGGAACTCCTCTGACAATTGATCATACAATGGCGACATCGGCGGCGCAATGGGATGCGCTATTCTCTGTGTCTAGCACTCATGGCAACTAATGGATTCCATTCGACCGATAGAGCGCACTGGTATAGAGAATCACATTAGCCAGTCACTTTTTTAAAACGACGTTGACTTCAAGAGAGCGTATTATTTATCATTTTTTGAGAAACGATGGGTAGAACGTTGGCTTTTTTTTCTTTATTTTGCTCTTATCTCCAACAGTTGCATAAAACATAATCTAATTTTTATATTTTCGTTGCTTCTGTTTCCTTTGTGAAGACACTATTCATGTTGATTTTTGTTTCATATGTTCGTTAGGTAGAATTAATCTGGCAAATATTATTTTCAAAATTATTTTATAACTTCATAATTACTTCTCAAATAACGGTCAATGTGACAATAAATCTATAGTACAATTTTGTTATATATAATCTAAATGTTTATTGTTAGTTTTCTTCTGAGAACTATTAATCATTCATTGAGTGAAATCTATTTATCTATCTAAATATTAAATATGCTCGTAGCCAAAGACGACGACGAAAGTTCCTCTTGCTTGAAGCTTCATACTCTGTGCGACCTTTCCATTCAGTCTGTTTTTATTCCGCTGCGCTCCTAACACCACCATCACTCTCTTTGAACATATCTCCTCCATCTATAGGCACGTATAGGTCTATATGTATGTATAGCATCATTCTCACCCTGCCGAATGACAGAATGTATGTGGAGCGCTAGCGGCCAACTGTGCGAGGTTCTGGGAGTCATCAAGCGTCCCTTGCTGGGTACTTACAATGCCGCGCGCACACGTGTTCAGTACGTGCTTCAAGAGGACGGCAGGCGTATAAAGAGATTTTCATTCCTCTCTTGCACCAATGCCCCTTACTAATGCCCCTTAACAATTTTACGTTTTTTCCGTCATGGAAAATTAAAAACTATTAATACAATGTTCTAATTGCAAAATAAAATCAACGATAGCACCAAATACAAAAAATAATAAAATAATAATAAAATAATAATAATAATAATAATGAAACCGGAATTTTCCTTTAAAGCCAGTAAGCTAGATTTAACTATCAAAAAGGAATCACCAAACATCATAACCAAGATCGTAGCAATATTTAAGCAAATATAATTTGAAGAAATATATTAGCCAATTTTGTGAGCCTATTGGAAGTCACGACGTGATCATAAGACAAGATCGTAACCGTATCAAGGAGAAAGCACAGCAAAAAATATTAGAAGCGACTGACGATGCTGTTAAACACTTTTCTAGTAGTTTCTACCCTGAGCCCGCGATGATGAAGCAGAGAAGGTCTCCCAAAAGAAAAGAAAAGAACATACGAAAAAAGGAACAGGAAAAAAAACTTGAATAGTTGCTATTTTTATTTATGCACTCAAGAACAGGTCTGCGATGCATCGCTGTATGCGGTGTCCGTCAAGAGCTTCACGGAGCAGGAACGGACAAGGAAGGCCCTGGGGCTACCGAAGCCGCCGGCGTCGGGGGGTTGGCAGGCGGAGCGTGGGGAGGTGGGCGAGCGGCGGGAGGGCGGAGGCAGGGGGGAGGCAGGGCGGGCGGCAGGGCGGCAGGGCGGGGCGGGCGGGCGGGCGGGGCAGGGCGGGGCGGGCGGGGCAGGGCGAGGGCGGGCGGGGCGGGCGGAGGCGGGCGGGGCGGAGCGGCGGGCGGGGCGGGGCAGGGGCGGGCGAGGCGGGGCGGGGGCAGGGGCGGGGCGGGCGGGGCAGGCGGGCAGCGGGGGAGGAGCAGGAGCTGGCGGGCGGGCGGGGCATGCCAGGCACGTCTAGTGATCGGCAGCGCGGCGCGGAGGAATGCGAGAGGGACGCGGCCCGGCCTCGCGGGGAGGCGGGCGACTCCTCAACCTCTCGAGGAGCCGAAGGGTCCCGGAAGCAGGCAAGAGGACCCCAGGCGCCCGCCCTTTCAACTTCTGCATTTATGATTGTGCGTTTACGACTTAATTGGCTCTGTTTGATGACTTAATTCACACGCACACATAGTTTCAGCGCTCATTGCTTTGCATCAATTCTTGGAATAAAAATTTTAGAGACTGTATTGAATTGAAAGAGTGTAAACTACTCGAGAAAACTTATCTTCAACCTCTGTAACTCCGATTTACTTAACGTGGCGCCTCAAAAACACGAACTGGGCAAAGAGGGGACAATGGAATCCAATTGGGAGATTCATTGCGATTTAAACTTTTGGATTGGAGCTACCGATTGGATGACAATGTGCACCTCTCCCTCCAGCTCGTGACCTTGAGGCGCCACGTTAAATAAATCAAAGTTTAACTGCACGCTCTGAACTGATACTTAAAGGCATTAACAACTAGCGCTCTACCCGGTGGCTAATGGCTGGCGGAAGGCTACACTTCGCAAGAGCGATCCGGTCTTCGACGAGTCTCAACTGTTTTCGAATCTATCGAAAAATCGACTTCTGGCTTGAACAGACAACACAGCAGGCCGTCTAGAAGATATTTCCCAACAAAACAAATCGAAAATTGCCTAATCCAATATTCCAGGATTTGCGTAACATCTAAATCGAGTTATTCCTCAAGAATTCTCATCCAGGTAGACGTTGACTTCGATCCAGCTGCTAAGATGATGTCGAAAATTGCATCAGCCGTCCAGCCCTAGGACCTCCAGGTCTACGAATTCAGTTGTTTATTCGTAACTTATGTTTTTCTACTCGCAGTGTATTTCTACTCCCAAACCCACTTATTAGATAGATATAGCTCGTTGCATAATTGTTATTGTGATACAGCTTCACTATAGTGTTTGACCAATCACTGAGAAGTTTATAGTTGAGAAGTAATCAATTATTGGTCACCGTTCCATCAAATGTTTCGTTGGTGATGAAAAAAATGCATATTACTGTACGAGACAACCCGCGAGGGGTGTGACGGTACACCGCACGTGCCCTCCCCTGCTTCCTAGACTCAGAAGAAAATGAGATTGCTGGATCCCACAGTATCCCACAGAGGACAGTATCAGTTAAGCTGGTAACAAATAAGAGTTGATACTGAATTTGAAGACTTTTTAATAAATTAAATCTTAACTTGACTCGTGTATTACTCGTTTCACGTAGGACAATGCCACCTGGGAGACTAGGTGACAGACCGCTAGGTAGCGTTGGGTGACACTGCATGCCAGCAGCCACGTAACCGTTCAATGTAAAAATTTAACTTTTAAAAAGGAATTATTAGTCGTAGAAAAAGTTCTGTATGAAACTCCATGTAATGAATATTAATACAGTTGAAATAAGTTTATGATACTCGCTGTTTCCTCGCTGGTAATGTAACATCACTTCACTCTCGCTTACCCATCGTTACATACTATATCATTGCTTCATACTATACACTATCGCAACTAGGTGGAAACGTTAATTCAACTTTTCTTTGTAGAATTAAGGCTTTTTATCTTGTCACTATGGTATGAATACACTTCAAAATATTGCAATGATGTAATTTTATTTCACTATAATTTATTTCAAAAATTACATTTATTTTTTACTGCACGTTATGTGTTTTGCCTTCGATACGGAGCTTGATATTCGCTGCATAACTTACCTGGATTAAGAGGACCGTGGTGACGAGGGAAATATGAAAACAGTTGAATGTTGCTATATGTTATCTTATGTAGGGAATTATGAAAGGGAATTATGGGAGGGAAATATGAAATGACAAATCAAGTCAATTTAACATCTAGTTAATTAGTAAGTAACCAAAATGAATAATTAAAACTATTATTATTAAAAAATAAAAGTGTGTATGTACTACGGGCGTTAACTGGCTCTAATGATCTCGGGCGACAAAAACAACCTCAAACCAAGGGCCCTCAGATTTTTTGTCGCCGTTCGATCATCAGAACCCTTATAACTCCCTTAGTGCATAAATAAGATATTTGAATTTGATCTTAGCGCTGTTTGTATTGCAGCCTGATAGCTAAAGAAGGAGATTCGATAGCTGAGGATGACCTGTTGGAGACGTAGAGATTTTTCTGCACCTCCCGACGTTTTACACTGACGTCAACATCCACTCTTCTTGCAGATCCTTTAAGTACTTCCGTTGTTAGAAGATAAAAGCAGCTGCAGTCTTGTGTTAAAGAAATCACTGAAGTTTACCTCAATATCAACAAGTCATAGGTCATTTATTTTTAAAAGAATCGAGACTCCATTGTAACATAAAATGTTACAGTGTAAGATATCCGAAAGTATTAGCACATACATCTACGACCTTACAATGCCGTACACAACACGAGAATATAATGAAGCTTCATTATATCGACAGGGGCATTACGTGCCTGAATTCCCATCATTTAGAAAATGAGTTTTTCTTGTCTGTAGAATTCTAAATTTCATCCCGCCCGCCTCTTACGGGGAGTCATAGAAGTATGGCACTACGAGTTCATACTAACAAGCATATTTATAGCATTTCGCTCTAACGCTTAACAGCATCTCCCTAAGAGAATCGTGCCATTGCTCATTGGAGGAATTTTGAAATACGCTTGGGCGGGCTACTGCCCACCTATACGTTACTGGCCGATGGCAACAGATCAGATTTGACTCAGTGTGTTTACTTCGGTTTCTGCGCATGCGCGCTACGCATGGAAATCTCGTTTAAATAGTGGATAAAGAAATTAAAGATAGTAACCAGACAGGCACACATTCCAGATATTTACCTGAAAAAACGATTAGGAGCTTTCCAATGATTTTGGATTGATTTCATGCTTCCGTGCGTCAAGTGCTAAGGTGATTATTGCCGTAATGTAATGTGTCACGTGAGGTAGCGGTGTTTTCTCTGCGCTCGATGGTGACATTCGGCGCCGACCTACACGTAGGTTTGCGAGGTTTTCCCCATCCAGGTATCTCTCATCAGCAGGCCACCGCCACAGACAGGACGGCTCTAAGCTTCCGACTGTTCTCCCGAGTGGTGTGATACATGTAAGAGTAACAGTGTAAGTAAGGGGTGAGGACAGGTGAAGGAAGAGGAAGGAAAGATCGCGCGTGGCCAGTGGCCCGTTTGCCACGGTACTGCTCCGTCATTCGGCTGTTACTGCCACGAGCCGCTGCTGATATTAACCCCCGCCTTCCTCCGATTTCGGCGAGTGAGCCTCTTCCACGGCGCGCGGCGGGGGGTTGGAGGGCGGGCGGCGGGCAGTGCAGTGTGGGCGATTGAGAGGAAGCACGCGACGCGCCGCCCGCGGGCGAGAGATGCCCCGCCAGCATGCGAGGGCCCGGGCCGGCGCGTGGGTTCGCAGCTCGTGTCCGCAATTGAATCCTCAAGCCGCGTCCCGGGCTTTGCTGCGTGCTGTTGGAAGTGACCTCCTTTCGCCCGACGTTGAAAAGAAAAGGCCACGCAATGAAGATGACGTGCGGCTTTATGGGGGCTGCAAGCGTGGAAAGCAGCTAAATTGAATAAGCAACAACAATAAGGGGCGCATCGTGATATGACGGCCAGGCCGCTTGCTTTCCGCCACTGGGTTCAATTTCAATTGAATCGATCCTCGAGTAATTTGTTGTGGACAAGCGGCCTTGCGGAGAGCTTTCTATTCCCCTACCTCTTATTCTACCATTGCTCTATATCATTTGTCGCCATCATCCGATCAAATTCATCTCTTGAAAGACGTTAATGTAAGAATTACAATAAAGTAATTAAAGTGGCATTGTGATTCTGTCGTTGCAATGATTTTGATGTATTTCCCAATAAGTAATACAAACATAAATTTAAATAATCAGTTCAAAACATATACGCTTAATATCAGTAAGTAATGGCTTCGAAAATAAGTAAGCGTTTCGCGGAAAAATTGCATTTGAGAACGATAAATCAATTGCATAACACTTACAAACACTTAAACACAGTACATGTTTTTAAAATTCGCAGCTAAATTATTATTTTATGTGATCTCTTGATCCCAACTATCACAATTCCTTATGAAGAATGATTTAAGAACTTTTAGTGAAATTATTTAGGGAGTTTTAGCCGCATGCACACAAGGCCGATAGAACTGCTGTGGACATGAGCACGTTTGCTAAAACTTCTCAAATCGTTCGTCAAAAGGAAGCTTGTAAATCGCTCAGCAAATTTCCGCCTCCCAAACATGACAATTTCCCCATCATCTCTCATCAAAGTGTATTTTTTACATACAGAAGTGACTTTTTATTCGCAGTTGATTCAAAAGAAAGCCGCGCATGGAAGAGGGTATGCGGCGTTAAGAATGCTTTATGCATGCTGCTGAACGTGCTCTTGAAATGCACGTTTTTGACAAAAGAATAAAATCGTTAAAGTTAACGCGCTACTTTAATACGCATACATTCATAAAATAAAATACCCACGACGATACGCTAACGTTTGATTAGCGTTTTCATGGAGACCTTTAGTTTTACCTTTTCAGTACAAGAGCTTTTAAGAATTTACACAAAAAGAAGACATCAAGCAAGATTCTTTTTCAGTTATATTTTGATGTCCGAGATTTCTAACGATTATTACAAATATCAAATCCAATATAAACTGTTCTGTGATCATCCATGCTAATTTGATTGGCATTCATCACATATCAATAAAACTTCAATCATTGATGAATGTCATTTAATATGATACCGTAGGAATAGTGATGTGATGCAATTTTACTCTATCATATACTACGTAGAATCGGGAAATCTATGTAATGCTGCAGTGACAAGTATCGCTTTTCGCCAGAAAGACGGTTTTTAGGTACCTGTTTTCGAGAAAGCGGAGTTTTGGCCGCTCTATGTAGTGAATTACTTTCTCAAAAACCTAGTGTAGTCATATTCCAGGTTTTGCTGGTCCTTGATGCAGAAAAAATTGTTTCTCGGCATAACGTTTGTCGGTCCGTGTAATAACCCTAGTACCTAAATTGTACACAGGAATTTCACAAAATTTTACATTCCCTGATCAACGTAGGACGGCTGAATGTCGCGACCCCTTGAATTTGAAATAGAAATTTTAATTTGTGAATGTGTGTGTGTGTGTGTGTGTGTGTGTGTGTGTGTGTGTGTGTGTGCGCGCGCGCGCGCGCGCGCGCATGTGTGTGTGTGAGGGGGGTTAGTTTACTTGAAACCTTAACGGCATTTTCGAAATTTTCTCAAAAATGGTTTCGATTTTTTCTTTTTCTCGAATACGGCAAATTGCGCTTAAGAAATGGAGAGGTCCATTTCAATTGAAACTTTTTTCTGAAATGTGAAAGATGCCTCTTAATATCAGGCTGTGATAATAGCATTACAGATGGGATTCGTCGCTCAATGGGTAAGGACGCTATTTGCTGAACCAATGTACCTACGTTCGCGTCCCTGTCCTGCAAGTATATTTTGTCTTGGACACACTTGGGCGACTTTAACTAGTATTATAATATTACGTACGATACACATAATGCGGAAAACATGTGTGCACTCTACTTTCAGTTTAGCGCACGCATCTTTTAATTCCATGATTTTCGTCTGTCTCAGAGGTACAGGATCAGAGGCAGTGACCGCGGGGTCAAAGTCGGAGAGTTGGAATCCGATATAGGGCATGGACATTTTCACCGAATGGTTGTGGTGTGGACGGGTTACATCGTATCACATGTTTGAGCTGCTATCTAATCCATAATCATGCATCTCTAATCATTCTCACTATCCCACCCTCCGTGGTCACTATCTACCCTGGAATGGCAATGATAAACCACCTCTGTGAGCCCCTACGTAACTAAAAGTATCAACAAGGCGCTATCCTTCGTGATAATTTGTGCTTAAGCTCGATAACTCATCCTTTCTTTGAGTTTGTTCCGATTATTTGTTTGATTCACTGATATTTAAATACGATTTCTGCAGTATGTCTAACAACAAATGATTTGATGCATCTCTTGTACCCTGAATGAACCGAACCATCTTTCAATCTATTCTCAACGGGTATTTTTGAAACAGTGAGAAAAGAGTGTTTTAGAAACAAAGGTTCTTAAATCAACCAATGACAAAATGTGGTTATGAAATACGAACACGTTCCAAGTATATTCCTAAAATCTGGTGTTCAATATATGTGAATGCCTATCTCATACATATTATGCAATTAAGAGAAGTAATACAGAAAAGAGGTCACGAGAGAGAAGCTTAATGCATTCGTTTACATCTTTGGCATCATTCTGAGAAAAAATGACTTCACGCCCCGTAATAGCACCATTTGAGTGAATATACAAAGGCATAAAGTAAAAAATTAGTGCCACATGAAGCATTCGAAAGCCCAAATAATTCTCGGTTTACAATAGTTTTACGCGTTTAAGCTTTGAAGCTTAGCAGAAGCTCTTGAATTGATTGAGACAGTATTCTTTCTGTTATCTTTTTACAAGCCCCCATTCATAAGAAAAGAATAGGCTCAAGAAATGTGACCCCTCACGTGTTTACTCGTGAAAATTAAGAAAAGCGACAACTTGACACACGTAGTTGCCAGTTCATCGAATATAAGATTTGAAAAGACTTGAAATGACTAGCGTAGTAAGAGGTAAACGTTTCCCAAAAGTGCCTGAACCATTACTGAACGAAAAACGCTAGATCAACGATCTCCGTCTTTCTAAGTAGAATTGTGTTCAAGAACGGACGTATCACCGGAGTTCAAGAAGATAACGACTTCGAAGATTCTGGAAACTAAATCCGTTTATATCCACCATCATACTGCGGAATAAAAGGCTCAGCTACTGAAGTAATTAACCTTAAAATGATTTTATTTCATTTTGAGATAATTCGCAAGAATGTGAAACTAAATTTTCTGAAATATATCTGGGGGAATGAGAGACACGTGTGGAGACATTATCTGATACCATGTTACTTTCTCCACAGCTACGTTCATATCGATAAGTTTTGGAGAAAATTGCTGAAGGGTTTAGGCGCCAGCGTTGACCACAGACGGCCAGACAGACTTTTGTTGTCAATCGATTATTCGGTATCAAGGACCTTCAAATTTTGGCTACATCACGTGTTACAGGAAATAACTTACTATATGTAGCAACAGGATATATATATATATATATATATATATATATATATATATATATATATATATATAAGTACACACACTTATTAGTTACCAGGGTCTGAACATAAAGAGTTTTTCTGTCGCGAATTCGCCGTTTTGTGACGCACGAGTACAATACTTTCTCTTCTTACATTTGTAAGGGCAAGAACTCTAAAGAAAAGCCTCTCTAAGCAACAATTCCGACCGATCGTACTCTCTCTGTAGCAGTGGCGTTCCTTAGTACCCAGGCCAGGTCAGAATACAAGCACCGGGCCCACCTACGTTTCTCTTCTCCTCTCCTCTCCTCTCCTCTCCTCCCCCCGCCGCCCCGCTCCACTCCACTTGCTCCGGGCCCACGCATAGTTTAACAAGTGGGCCGGCACTTGCTCCAATTACCCGGAGCCTGGCGGGGCTGACGGGGGCAGTTGGGCGAAGGGCGCGTCACCGAGGAACTGGAACGGGCTGCATAGGAGGGGCACGTTGGGGGTTGGGTGGGGAGAGGCGGGACGCAGGGTGGTATAGGTGCTAGGAAAGGGAGGGGAGATGTGATGGGTTGGAAGAAGTCGGGAGAGAGTGAAGGTGGGATGCAAGAGGGTTCTCAGGAGAGGTGCGAGCCATGTGAAGGGCGCTTGCGGAGCACAGGGAGTAAGGCGGAGGCGGGGGGACGCGTGCAGCGGAGCGTGGGAAGTTGGTCGTTAGGTAGAAGATGGTTAGCGCGGAGACCGGGGTACAGGGAACAGGCATGTTACGTGTGATACGTGTGACATGGGCTGCGGATGCTCCATGTATATATATATATATATATATATATATATATAAATACATACAAGCCCGTGGCGATGAAGCGTCAAACTACCAACCCGTGGCGATGAAGCGTGAAATTATGAATGCTCGTGAAGCGAGCTTTGAATTCTCAGGAAGCAGGATTTTCGGGTATAGAAAGGTCTGAACCCTTACACAATGAAAAAATGAGCATATATTCAGTAAAACAAATTACACAGTGGCACAAATATACAATAAAGTATGTACTTTGCGTAGATGGTCACTGCAAAGAAAACAGAAACAAAAAGAACAGAAAGAACACAACCACAAAAGAATGTATAGGCGTCACCTTGACTGCCTGAATACTTCAATAAGCACTATTCACAATATTTTTGCTTCTACCTCTTTCTCAATTATTTCGTATACCTCATTTAGCTTTTGTTAATCTTAGGTTTTCTCGTGCACGGCCCTTTAAGTGATTCTCTACAATTATTCTATCATAGACTTCAAAGTCAGCCTTAAGCTGCGCATTTATTACAATGCTGTAAACTCTAACACAAAATAAACGTGATACACGTTACTAAATCGTACCCTTTACAAAATTATAGCAACTGATTATCCTGACATCATACAATGGAAACATGACTTTCAAATAAGATTTCTTTTACATTACATGAAAAATTATAATTTACTTTAGAAAACTTGTACAAGGTATGGCATTCAAACGAATTTACTGGTGCGTACAGCGAATGAAATCTAAACTGCCGCTCATACGTTCGAAATATTTCTCCCAGTAATTACTTGGAACTTTCACCTATTTTAGGACGCTTCGCCTGGTATTTAAAGCTGCACGGTTTTCAACAAATTGCCGCATAGAAGTTGCTAGGTCTTTACCTCGACATTTCCTTCCCGCTCGCCGTCAGTTAACCTTGGGTGTTCGGTCGCTCGCAGTCCTCGCCACGCACTTGACTGGTTCGATGTCCCGCGGTTACACCACTTCCTTCGCTCGATCTCAGATGCCGCCACACGTCCAAATTCCAAACCTTTCTCTCGATCTCGGGCTCGTACCATCCACGTATGTGGTCCAAGTCTTTCTCGCCTACGCTTGAGTCTTCACTGGAGTCGTCCTTCTGCCGCCTGCCGCGTACCCGTTGCTCGCGCTCCCAGCTTTGAATAACTAACGTCTTGAATTGAATATTTCTAGCATCGGCCGACATACCACACTTGAGCAATTTTTTTAAATTTAAATCCTTGCTTACTCGCGTAATGTTAACACTGTACATGCACTTCACTTCTGAATTCTATCACTTATTACCGCGTTTCTTAAATCAGCTTTAACTAAGCAAGTAAAATTATACTCCTGCACTAACCAATGACGATCGCCGAAGAATTAAGTTGAGTCGCCGTCGCTGTCGAAGTTGTAAGAGAGCTCTTCCGAAGTGCGTCGCGGTATTTATGTGACTCCGCCTGGGGAAATTTCTGGAGGGGTGAATTTTCTCCTCCTTCGCGCCCTCTCAAGAAAATATTATCCGCTAACTTTGGACATCGGAGTGCGAAAACCTGCGGGTAGATGTCGCTTTCTCGCACCATCGCTCCGCCGCGTACCCTATTTCTCTGTGTTCTGGTCTTTTCTCGTGGCTTATGGTGGCGTTACGGGTTTGCATAATCCCGTGACGTCACAATATATATATAATATATATATATATATATATATATACGGGGGGTGGGATGTGGGAGTAGGACGAGCTGGACTGCGCCAAAAGTGGTGCGAGGCCCGGATGCGCGGCGTGCGGACGAGGGGCGGAATGTAAATGGGGAGGGGAGGGGGGGTGGGCGGATCGAGTGTCGCCCTCCCGCGCAGGTGGGCGATTGTCCCGGGAGGCGGTGCGGTAATTAAGCTTCGCCGTGTCGCGTAACGAGCCGCGCCCGACGGCCCTTCCACGCCCAGCGCGCCCTCCGCCCCTCGCCGCTCGACCCCCACGCCGCCCCGGTCGCGCCGCCGCTGCCGGGAAGGGGCATTCGATCAGCACGCTGGCGCGAGGGGCGCTCGTGTTTTGATTCTTGGATACTGAATCTCCAGCACTTCACTGGAATATCGGGAGTCTGGAACAGATCCGCTCCGCAATCTGCTCGTAGTAATGCAACGGAACACCTTTGAACGTTGCGGTACGGAGAGGGATCATTTAATCGGATTACTGCATTATGGTTTAAATAATAAGACAATTTAATTTTTTTTAAAATTAAATTAAAACAATTCTATTTATATTTTTGTATTTCCATTTCCAGTTATTTGTAACAAAAAAAACATTTCAACATCCAATTTGACATTCTTTTTGCATATTAACATGTCCTGAATAGTAAATCATTCCATCCTACTGTTTTCTCACATTTTTGTAGTACTTTGGGTAGTATTCAAATATCCCCTCGAATACTTTTTCGCTCATTGCTAGCTGGTAAATCAATTCATCGACTTCTTCCCGTTCGCAGTTTTATCTTTTATTTCCCCGTTTGAAAGGCCGCTCGCCTGACGGGGCATCGTCCGCATCAGCGAGTGCTGCCGGGGAGGATCGTTGGAGCCGGGTGGAGCGAGAATCTCGCGGGGAGAGCGGTGGAGCGGATTCACAGCATTCACCCCCGAGCAGATCACGAGCAATGGCTGCGGGCAGTTTTCGTCTGATGACATCCACCGATCAATGTTTTTAACAACTTCTAACGAGAATTCAGTAAAGCTTTTCTTACATTGAACTAACATTGAACATCTAACATTGACCACTGTGACGCAATGGAAGTCCTTTTCCTGTTTCAGATAAATGGTTTAGGAAAATAAATAGCGTAAACTATTATAATATTAAATTTGAATAAGCAAAAACAATAGTTTAATAATCCGTTCATAAGGAATTTGTTTAATATGAGTAACTTAAACATACCTCGAAAAATACCAAACAATAAAGTAATCAGTGCTTAATTTTAAATGGGAACGAATTCCCTATTGTTTTCAATCGAAACTTGAATGTATACTATTTTTTCTTGGATTAAAAAAAAAAAAAAAGGATTAACATGTTCTGTAACATATTACTTGGACCTAAGATATTATTGAATTCTAGGTAAATTTTCGAATGTATGTAAGTGCACATTCTGAGACACTAAAAGGTGTGAATACTTCCTTTATTTTTTTGCTACAAAACGAAGTGATAGTAAGCACTTCTCTAAAACACTATATTAGCAAAGACAAACTTGTGTATCAATGTTACAATCTCCTACATTTTCTCCCTCCATAAAGTTCCTTTAACCTCCAATCATTAGAAAACCTTATAAAGCAGTATTCCTATCCCTGATGACAGGAAGACATTAGGGAAATTTGAAACGCATTAAATTCTCGCAGTAGGCAAGAGAAACGCGTTCTTGTTAAACGTTCTAGAACATCAACACCAGAGTAACTAACTAGATCCCCAGCGGCCCGCGCCGAACAGCCACCCCGGCAGTGCGGCCGACAGCGATTTCTGAATTTATTCGCTGAGCCCGGAGAATTAACCCGCGTCCCAGGAGAGCCAACTCTCCGCGCCGGCGCCGGCGCGCCCTGCTTGACGGGCAGCGAGGTGGCATCCGCTTAATCCCTCCCGCCTGCGCCTCGCCCCAGGAGCCACGCCCCTGCACCCCGCGGCGTGCACGCGACTATCGGCGCTCGCCCATCGCCAGCCCTGCGCTCGCCCCGCGCCCGCCCCGCGCTCGGCCCGCACCTGCCCCCGCGCCCGCCCCCGCGCCGCCCGCCCGCGCCCGGCCCCGCCGCCCCCGCGCCGCCCCCGCCCGCCCGCCGCGCCTGCGCCCGCGCCCGCGCCGCGCCCGCTCCGCGCCCGCCCCCCGCCGGCCCCGCGCCCGCCCCGCGCCCGCCCCGCGTCCGCCCCCGCCCGCCCCGGCCCGCGCCCCGCGCCCCCCGCGCCCGCCCCTGCCCTCCGCGCCGGCCCCAGGCCCCACTCGCGCCCGGCCCGCGCCTGTCGTTTCCTGTCCTTTGTGCCTCCCCCATGCAATCCTGATTCCTTCCTTCCATTTTCATCCATTGTTGTCCATATCCTAGTAGTTTTTTTTCCATCCCGTTTATGTGTTCTGAATCCCGTTTTCAGTCTTGGCTCACGTCCACTCGCGCCCAACGCCACTCGTTCCATCCAGACACATCCTCGCCGCTCCTACCTGCTTGACCTCCACCACACTGTCGCACAGATCACAATCCGTTTGCATGCCAGTTAAGAGTTTATGGATAAATGGAACAGATGAAAAGCATTATACAGAGGGCGGTGATTTAAAACGTCGTATGTGTAATTTGACTGTCATTGCCGGCACATTTCCAAATCAACGCCACGTTCCCGACCTCCGCCATTGTTGTTATTCATTAAACACGCTTTAGTGCAGTTAACGCAAAATTTGCGCTGCGTTTTGCACCAAGACAGGTCGGACCTAACTCGTCTCCAGAATAGCAGTTACAAGGTATATTTGAATCATCATTATCAACACAACAATTTCATTTTGCAAGTGCGTTAGCGTCCTGTTGCATACCCCCAGTAATACATTAAATGTGCATATTTAAGTAGTTTACAAAATTTCACGCGGTACATCGCAATAACATTGATAACACTGCACAATATAAACACAAACTATGCATCAGTATTTCTAATCCTTCTCCACAAAGACCACAACTTCAATAGGTTGTGATAAACCGCATTTCTTTCAACCTCTGAATATACATCTTCTAAAATATGACGAGCGTAATTGGAAAACTTTCGAAAAGATTCAACATAAGGTGCAATAAGTAAAACTAGAGCATTGCAGCGCAATTTCTCATACGGTCGCAGAGATTCAGTTTGTGAAATTTTAAAGCAATTTTCGCCGTTCTTTTAAAACATATCAAGATCATAGTTAAAATAATAATGCAAATTCCAGTTATTAACGGTGAAGGTGAAAGCGGGGTAGGAATGAAAAAGATATTGAGATGAGGGCGTAGCTGAATTTGAAAGTGGATAAGGGAAGGAAGGTAGTAAAGAATTTGAAGCATGGAGGTGAAGATAAAGATAAAAAATTGGGTTGGAAGTGAATATAGAAGTGGTAATAGGGCTAAATAGCAGCGGAAGGGGAGATGAAGATGTGGAAATTGCAACTACACTGGTGGCGGGGTACAGGAATTTCCTGCGGCAGTGCCGGACTTACCCACAAGGAAAAGAAGCATTTTCTAAGGGGTCTGAACAATTGCCAGGGGGAGGGGGCGGAATACGTTTTACAACATATTCGGAAAAACATTATAAAATATGTTTGTATCTGTAAAATAATTGTTAATGAAATACACTGCACTAAGAAGTTTGTATTTAAAAATAAATTTGTAAAATTTAATAAATGTTCAGTCTAATATTAATTGACATTATTTTTTGGTAACTGAATATAGAAAAGTTACCTATAATGATTGTATTTTTAAAAAGTAAACTAGTGGATTTTTTTTCGGAGGAAGGTGGCAGCACGACTTAAGGGCCCCCAGTATAGTAGTGGTAAATTTTAGCAGAACATCGACACACCGCCACAAAGTTTTCGATGAAAACAATATTGATGAAAGAATATCGATGTTTTAAATATGATTAAATATGTCGACGTAAAACCATATCACGACGTACAAAATCATCAAAGCAGGTAACTTGCGAACAGCAAACGGTGTCGCGCCACCCGGGGATCGACAACAGTCAGTTGTCAATGGTTGTTGATTGCAAACAATCCATACAAAAATTAGACACTGAACATTTTATTTACATCGTTATATTTTTAAACATCGATGTTTCTGTACAAATACATCGATCTTACGAAAACAGACTGTAAAACATCGATGTTATAATATCGAGTTTCTGCTTAAAAATACCATGTTTTCAAAACTTGGATTTTTTTTCATCCCTACCACAGTCCCCTACCTCACTCGGCTCCTGCGCCGAGGTGCCGTCGCCTGGCAGAGGGCGTTCCCGAGAGACGAAGGGACCGAAGGAGGAGCAGGAGCAGGGGGCGCTATCTCGTCCGATTGTCTCGGTAATGAAGCTGTCGCCTGCCGACCGTGTCAACGCCCGGGTCGCATCTCAGCGCCGCCGCCAACTGCGGCGGGCGCCCCCGCTCGTAAACGTCGGCCCCGTCGAGGCTTCGAATCCTTCACCTCCCCCAGCCCCTCGCCGCGGGACACCCCGGCACCCGCAGCGGTGCTTGCACGCGCGGGTCACTGGCGGCCTTGCTGCTGCTCTTCCACGATTTTTGTTTCCGCTGCGCTACTCGCCACGAAAACGATACGCCGGAGCCCTTCCTACTCGTGCAAGTTTCATTTTTTCCATCAGCGAATGCATGGCGCGATGTCAAGAATCGCTAAATTTCCAAATGTAGGGCATTTGGAATTCTTAAGGTTAATCCATCATTTTCGGCACTGCTGAGATAAAGTGGATCTACACCACTGCGGCGAATATTATTTCTCGAAATTGGCTGCGCATCTCAATAAATTCGTCTTGCTGGTACACACTCCAGAAAGTATCAATTTAATCATATCTCATTTCCTTTTTCTCGCCCATCGTCAATCATACTTCTGAATACATTCTTATTAAAAACTTTCAAGTTCTTTTTTTCCACACACCAGTTAGGATAGCTTTGCAGCTATCCTCTGGGATAGCTATTCTTTGCAGCTAACCTCTAGTAAAGGAACAACTTTGCCTCTGCAGCATCGTTTTCCTGGAGGTGCTAGAAATAGAGTCCGAACGGGGGAGGATTTTCGATACTGGATGCGCAGCTGGATCGAATTTAACAAGTCTGCAGAAGAATTCAAACGGCCGGCTGCAGGAATACCACCGCTTCTCGGAAAACAACCTAATCATGATTCAGTACAATAACGAGATTAATGACGTACGTAGTTGAGTCGCCGGGAATCAATATGAACTCCGTAACTTGACCCTCCGCCAGCAGCCCTTCCCCTGCCCTGCCCCGGAGCACCTCCTCCGCGCTGTCGCCCGCAGAGACATCCTCAGCGGCCGCGCGCGCCGCGTGCCTCGCTCGTAACCTTTTTAAGGGCGCCCGTAAAAAACGCGTTTAAGTCTCCGGCGCTGCCCTCGCGGTTCCGCCTCGGCGCGCCCCGCCCCCGCCCCCGCCCCCACGACTCAACACGGCGCCGCGCCGCGCACACCGGCCCTCGCCTCTGCGCCGTGCCGCACAGTGAGGCCAAATAGCATGGTATGCGCGCACGTTACTTCGGGTGTTCATTATTTCGGCTAAAAGGCTGCTGCAATGGAGCATCTTCTACCGTCCCAACGTCTTCTGATATCCGAGAGTTCAATTCTTCGGCAAAGCCGTTTTTTTCTTTTGTTTTATTCAGATGTGAAAATCGATTACACGCATTATGCGGCATGTACAGAACCTTTAGTAACTCTTTGAGGTCAAATCACTTTCTGAGAAGAAAACAACGAAATTTGCGTAGTACCTAAAGAAGTCTTTCTTCCTACTGGTGTGATACAACTCGATACGATACCGCTACAATACCGCAACTCGATACAACTCGATACGATACCGCAACAATACGATATCGCTAAATACCAGATTGTAGTGGGCAAACTATAAAATAACATTAACATTTTGGCAGAGTTGAAAATTTTGTTTATGTCCCCTTTTAGTTAAATTTAAATAGGTGTACATATTTTCAGAGACATGAAACAATATGACACCAGTCACCAAACACTTGAATTTTTTAGAGAAAGTTTAGAATTTTATTTTATGGAAACAAAGTCTCCCAGTAATGATGAGTATACACATTACAAGGACTTCAAATTATAAATATTGTACTCCAAACGATAAATTTTTTGCACATAAGCACTATTTTTGATACAATAATACGGTAGAATTAGAATTGTAGTGCGTTGGTATTTCATGTACGTCTAACAAGATCTGAGTTATTGCTTGTGCTAGAAGAAACGCTCACGAGAGACAGAGATAAAAAAATCCAACCTTGCCAATATAACGACTACTTTAACCTACATCTTTGGTCTTATTTCCAATGCGCTTTTAGACCAGGCACGGATATTGAGTACACCTCAATGAGTGAGTGAGTTGTTCGTATGAGCGAGGCATCGGAAAGCTCGACGTGCGAGCTTCCGCCTGCAAAGGGGAAAACACGTGGCACCGCTTTCTTCAAGCCAACCGTTTCAGGAGTCATCGGCACAATCACGAACAAACTATTTGATACCTCGGAATTCCCATTCTCTCGCAAACTTACTCCTCGTCCACAGAAAATTCCTATTTGCCTGCGAGCGCCGGAAGACACATGCCAATCTTTTTCGCGCGTGCCTCCGGGAACACTGTGAGTCTTGCGTTACCAGGCGACGTTTGGTATGGTCTTACGGGCCACAGCAGAGCGCTACCTGGGCGCGGCCATGATCTCTCCACCGGCCAATAAACGATAGGAACTCAACGCTGGATCGGATTTAGTGAATATTCATGGAACATACGGGCCTTGGCCCACTTACGTATCAGAGTGGGGAAGCCATTGGCAAGTTCCTGAGTGGACGGTCCTGGTGGTTCGTCAGTCTCAGCCGACGGGTAGTTGTAGTACGTACAGCCATCACCAAAGCCGCCTAGACAGTGGTTATGCGAATGACTACTAAAGTGGGAGTCATTGGGCATTACCAAATTTAGACAGTCAGACGGTCATTAAATTGAGTAAAATGTGGAAATACTATTAAAACTTAACTTCATCAAATTTCATGTTACTCATTGTTTTCAAAGCTTATTTTCAAGAAAAGGAATGACTGAATGTTGCCTATAGAAATGTTTCTGTTTAGACGCAGACTGAAGTATAATAAAAAAGATTTCATTCCCTTCATAATTTTCTCTTTTATAAAATTTCAAATAGACAGCCAGATTTTCTTTCATTATTTTTAACTCAGTTTTCAGAGTCATTTCGAGAGCTGCATACAACTACGGAAAAAAGCACGAAATGTTTAGGTACTTACATTAATTAACAGCCCCATTTCACAGAGTATTCGCCATTTCTCCAAAACGTTTCGAGTTGTGAAGAAATTACGCTGCCTATTTATTTTATTCAGTGCGCGCCTTTCAGGTCCGTAAAGTTTGCGTAGCACATTTTAAAAAAATTAAATAAATCCTAAAATGTGTCGCTTTTTTGTTGCTATTTTACGCAAAAACAAAATTTATTTGATTCCTCTTGCTATACATTTTCTTCCAACTTGACATCAGTTAGCATGACAATTGTAAGAAAACAAAAATATCACAAACGTAAATAAAAAGTAATTACATGGGAATTTGTCGCTTTTTGTTGCTTAATAGTTCCCCACCAAAAAAGAAATTTTGTTGCTTTTCAAATAATACCGGAAATGCGAAATTTCTCCAAATCATATCAGCAAAACCACGATTACAAGAAAACCAAGTACACAGAGAGAAATAAAAAAAATATTCATAGGAAATTGTCGCTTATTTGTCGCTAAATCGCTCCCCGAAAGGAAAATTTGTTGCTCTTTATACAATAGCGAGAGTGCAATTTCCCTCTTTCTGTTAATTTCGGAGCAGTGTGCGCCGCTCCCGCTCTCGCCGGCGCGCCGCGTTCGTTAAGGCCGACGCCCTCGCGGGCCTCACTGCGCGCCGCCCTGCGCCCTGCCTTGCTTTGCCAGCACTGCGCTGTTTCCGGAAGCCATCCACGGCTTGGAATGGGGTTTTCTTCACGAGTGGTGATAAGTGCGATGTTAAAACGACATCTGTGGAAATTGTTGCCACCAGTGGTTTAACTGATTCTGGTCTTGGAGTCTACACATGAAAGACACTCTTGTGCCTCATTTAGTATCTACAGGTAATTCTAACTTCCGATTGACACTGTTCCGATAGGTTCTCGCCAATTACGTTTACAGTCCAGTAGGTTGCGATTATCTCATTCTATTTAATTTTGCTTCATTTAATTGCGCTTAATTTATCTATTGCAGTGTTAAGACAGTGTTTATTTGGTCTATCGCTATGTTTAATACAAGGTGGGACCGCGATACGTTCCATTCCGCTCAATGATAAGACAACGTCCGCAAGAGCTCAACGCTAGGCTTTAACGCTGAAAACTAGATGCTCAGGAGGGCCTTGAGTTAAAACCCAACGAAAATATTGGTGTTATTTTTCATTTATCTTTCCGTTCAACCATTATATGTATTGTTCAGGAGACATAATCTGTAAATACCTGCGACTTTCCTTCGCAACCAATCATCACTTTTCTGGCCGCATGGAAAAAAATATGAGTAGAGCCCCCGCGGCGAAGCAGAGGTACACCTTCTGTGGAAAAAGCGGCAAGTAGCGAGCAAGAAAAGAGAGCTCCAATAAGGAAGATAGTCACTACGGGCGAGCCATTCGCTAAAACAATGAATTCTTTATTGGTGAATTCGCCTCTGATGTGTGTGTGTTGTGTGTGTAAGTACATAAGACATGGGAACTTCACGGCAGTCAGTCAGACAGATTGGCTCGAGTAGTTAGTATATACTTGCCTTGTCTACTGACGTCGAATGTACCTGGTATATTGATCTTTTGGAAGGTGGTGAACAGTATGCGGATTGGGACATCTACTGGTTACAACGCTCGTGCTTCGGACTTGGCATTTTCTGCAGAATGTACATAAGCTGGACGGCAATCTGGTATGAATTAAATTACCGTTATTTAAACAAATGATGAACGTAACGTCTCCGAACGAAGACAGTCGCTTGCAGCAACATTTAGAAACAGCAACGAATGAAGAGCTGAAGGTAGTTAGAATATATTCCCTTTAGATAATTCTTATTCAAGCTACGTTACTTACAATAACAACAACAAAAAGACACATGTACGTAGCAATCAACAAAAGCTTAGATGTAGGTCTGGATTATGTTCACGTCCACAAAATTCGTATGCAAGACATATTGCTTTCAGTACCAACACACAAATACATTATCAAATCAACACAATCTTTAGGTAATGTACGAAAATTCATAACGAAGGTACCAAAATATGTTGAAATCAACACCTTAGATATAGATATGTGTACGGTTCGTTTCCATAAAATCCCCAACCGAGTTACTTCTAAGAGCACGAAGTGCGTCGTCGAAATCAACGCAACCTCGGGGGCGGCCGTCCTGGCGGGGCCGCGCTGCCCGGGGCGGCCGGGGCCCTGGGGAATTCTCCGGCGCGTCCTCCGCGCGCCCCTCCCCGCCGTTGCGTCGGCACTTATGGGCCTCCGGGCGGAATTTACGGGCGGCCGAGGGGCCGGGCCCCTGGCGCACGTGCGGGCGGACGGCCACCGCCGCCGTTGCGCCCAGCGGCCGCCCACGATCGCCCTCGTAACCGGACGAGTGGGATGGGGTGGAGCATGGGGGTGTCATTGATTGGCGTTTACGGGCGCGTCGAGTGCTTGGTTGGTTGGTTGATTAGTGATTCCGGGCGCGTCAACAGCTTAGCTCATTAGACTCGTAAGTGTAGTGCATGTTTTTTTCTCGGGAGATGGCGATCGTCTGCCGCTGGATGGCGAGATTCGGTGCCGACCTACCGTCGGCTAGTGGGGTTTCCCCCTAACCAGGACTCTCCCACCAGCGGGGCACCGCCCCCTCAGTCAGGACAATCTCTAAGCTCCCGACCGGTCTCCTGGAATATGTAGTAATGTAGTGCATGTTAGTGTAAGTGTGTGTAACAAAGGGGTGAGGATAAGACAAGGAAGAGGAAGGAAAGATCGCACACAGAACGTGGCCCGTTTGTTACGGTACTGCTCCGGCATTCGCCTGGTGTTGATCGAAGTTGCTCGCCTGGTGTTGATCGAATTCTACCGATCAGAGCAGCCGGCCGCTAGAATTCTCCTCCAAACAGCAGCTGAATTCGACCCACCTATCTAGGTAAGTGTCGAAAATTCTGCCTCTTCAGTAGATATTTCAACTAATTCTATTGAAATAATTAACAACTATCGGCATCAATGGAGAGAAGGCACGAATAGACGATACCGAATCGCAGAGCCGTGCGCTCCTTGCGCGAGATCTGAATCGATGTTATCAACATGTGCTTGAGGGAGTGTTTGACTTCTCGTGAGGGGCACCGAGAGGAACCGCGGAGCATGGGGCATTAGATTCACGGGAGCCCCTTATTTCGATCAATGACACACCTTCTAGTACATTATCAGATTTCTCTCCATGGAGAAGAAATAGCTTTTAAAGAGTAATTTGAAGTAATACATTTTTAAATGTTTTGAGCTGAAAGAAAATAGGGGCCCCAATTAAGTCGGGAACTGAGGCAATATATCGATGCCGCCCTCCTGAGCGCCCATGCTTTTCTTACCTTGTATTTCATGAGAATTGTCATCCTAACCATAATTATACGTTTCACTGATCACTTACCAACCATTCTTCATGCAGTTGAAGACAGAGGCAAACCACATTTAAAGTAGTCACCAGCCAACAACAGAACGGTAATAAAGGCGTCGTCGCGTAGTAAAACCTTCTCTCTGACCTCGGATTAGTAATGATTCATTACCTAAGCACTAGAAGATTATCATTTATGAGGGCTATGATTTCCTTGTGGGGCTTGGAAGTTGAATTAAACATTCGGATCATGTATATAACGTACACAACAGAAGAATAAGACCAGTATCCGAATAAGTGAATTCGAATCAAATAATTCGATACATTATCAGAAATATTATGGTTTTTTTAAAAAATGTGTCGATAGTCATAAACCAGATCTTCAAGGCACGTCCTAGGTTCATAACATGAATTGGCCTGATAGTCGGATAGATCATCTGGGCAGGTCATCCGCTGCTACGAAGTGAATGCACCGAGTAAACCCTTAACGTCTTACTAAATTCACATCGACATCCCATGGATGTATGAACTTAACGCCAAACACGTCACTATATCTTATTAATACATTTCTTACTTTAAAATTTTTAGTAAAAAGCATTGCTCAATCAATAAGTAAAATCAAAAAAGCAAAAACATTGACATTTCTTAATGATCTTGGACTAATGAAGTAATTAAATTCTGCTGTTCCAGTAACATTCTTCAAAAACTGGAATATTTCCCGTATGTATTTTGATATCAAATCATCGAAAATAACAACGTGATACAAACATTATTGCTGTCCGAGTTCCAGAGATCAGGTGGTAGGGTAACATCATTTCGGGTATGGCATCACATTTCGTTTGCGTTCAGCCCGCAGGACCCGATAACGAATCGTGTCCATCAAACAGTTCATTGATTCCTCGTTCATTTTAGGAGTCATCATTCGCCTGGCTGCGTGCATCGCAGATCATCGCGCTGGCCACTCCCTCTTTCTGTCTGCATGAATTAGCAGGTGCTGCAGCCTGTCGCCCCTCTCATGGAATTGCCCATGGCCCATTGACACTGTGCTATTAATATCACCGGAAATATTCAACGTTCATTATTAGTTTATTTCGTCTGATTCGTAGGTGGTAATCAGGCGACGAAAATTTGACGGAAAACCTATTTGTGCAAATTGTCACACTCATGTCCTTCCAATCGTATTAATGTCAATTTTACAATTCTAAGAGTGATAAACATTTTGCTTAGATAGCCAATGGTGGATGGTATTCCCGGCACTCCCAAAACTTCCTGAGGTCTATCAAACATTCATTCATCATG
The DNA here is from genome assembly GCA_964035755.1 of Teleogryllus oceanicus. Classification (NCBI taxonomy): domain Eukaryota; kingdom Metazoa; phylum Arthropoda; class Insecta; order Orthoptera; family Gryllidae; genus Teleogryllus; species Teleogryllus oceanicus. The sequence goes on from CAXIVR010000002.1 coordinate 130,695,155, forward strand.
AGCATTATACTAGAAGTGACGAGCGATTTATAGTAAACTTTGTAGTAAATATAAAATTCGTTTTTAGATCGTTAATTGAGATCGAGAAAAAATAGGTGATCAAAAAATGTAATATTGATAGAAAATTGATGAAAGATAAATCTAATACGATGAACATTTCAATATGAATGCATTTTGATAAGGAAAATATATAAGGATAACCATAATTCGAGATAGTTTTTATTGAATAAGCTAAACCGAGCAAGGAAGGCAAGCTTTGCCTCACGTCCAGGAACAGTAGAAACATTGTCATATTTACAATTCCAAAAGAAATAGGTTTGTATAGTTACATATTTTATTTTAAAAATTCAAAACATTGAGCCGATTTGAATTCTTTTAAAAACGTTGCCCTGAAGTAGGAAGATATTTATTAAAGTTCGCTTGGAGCTAATGCTCGATGGCGACCACGATTACAACTAGATTTACAATTACAAAACTATTACGAATATTTACAAATAGAATTACAGATTGATATCCTAGTTCTAATTAATTTTTAGTTATTGTTAATTGACTTATAGCTTGTCTAACACTTCACTTCATTTCACTTCACTGTATAAGGGACATGACCATAATAATAATAATAATAATAATAAAAAAAACAACAACAAAAAATAATAATAAAATAAAAAATAAAAAATAATAAAAAAAAAAAAAAAACTAAAAAATTACATTAAAGTCAATAACAGTGTTAATAATTATGATACGTTGGGAATGTTGTGTGAGTTGAGAACGATGTTATAATTTCTACTAGCCAAGAACATCATATCATTCACACACTATCGCGTACGCCAGGCATGTCAAGGTCGCAGGATGGTAACTGACTAGAGTTCTCGGGCTGTGCGTTGAGAGCAATTGGCACGAGATTTAAAAGTAAGGGTTATTCAAAGAACCTCGCACAAATCTTGTGGAAATGAGGTTTCGGCCAAATTGTCTAAAAATTCAGTATGTTGTTGTTTAGATCATTCTGATCAAAAGTCGTTATAGACGCTTAGCAAAACACGTTGTTCTTTTCGTTCTAATGCACATTTTAAAACGGAGATCACATCAATTTGTCGGTAAGAAAGGCACATATGAGCTCTCAAATCATATTCAAATGAAATAACCTCTCTTGCTTAGACTCGTGAATAATGACATTTCATTTTCCGAGAAGTAACTGACTTTAAATGTACTGTTATTGCAGTGTGAAACTTAATATTTAAGATAAAACGATGAGTTACGAAAAAGGAGATTCACTGATTACATGGACCCACGTGACGCGGTTTTGCTTATCAAACCAAGCATGTCTTTATAGGTATTCAGATTACCAGATACTTACATCTTACAACAGAAACAAAAAAAAAAAGGGATGAATATCTCACCGGGAATTCATTAATGGCATTATTGCTCTTGCAAATCAGGAGCCAAAACGCTAAGGAGTTTTGCTCATGTTGCTAGTGCCTTATGGTATTAGGATATGTAGACTCAGCAAAATATTCGAATCAACCACTTGTAGAAAACGTTTTAGATGCAGCAACACAGACCAGCTCCAGTCGTTTTGAATGACAGAGATATCATAAACGTTGAAGTAGAGAACTAAAATGCCAAAAAAGTTCGATGAACATGATAAGAGCTCACGATAATCAAGCATCTCGATAGTGAGAGGCAAAGGGACTCAGGATAATCAAGCACTCTGATAGTGATAGGTAAGGGGACTTACAGTAATGATTCACCCTACCGTGTAAGGCAAAGAGACCTGCAATCATGTACCTCAACGTGGAAGGCAAGGGGGCTCGCACAGTGACTCACAATGACTCACAGAAAATGAAATAACATAATTCACTAGTCGAAACAAGTGATGTAGTTTCATTTGAATTAGCTTAGAGTGCACACATGTGCCTTTCTATTATCCGACAAATCGACATGATCTCCGTATTAAATTGTACACTGCATCAAAAGGAGCAATTTGTTTGCTTAACGGCCATCATGACTTTTGATTAGTATGATCTAAGGAACAACATACTAAATTTTCAGACTATTTGACCGAAACCTCATTTCCATAAGATTTGAGCGGAATTTCTCCTGAGTGGCGGTGCATCACTTGATTCCTGATCAATGGCAGTATTCTGAAGAAACTAATTGACAGTTTTTGCTCCAAATTTAGCTGCATTAGTTCTCATTTCTTCAACTAAACCAAAGAAATGACCATCAAAATATAATAATACATCAATAATATTTAAAATTGTCAATTGAGAGTAAAATTAAACATTTTGAATAAAAAGTTTCTCAATTTCATTTAAGTAGTGTATTCGTGTTTGCTTAAGAGTTCAATAATTATCTAACTTCCTACGTTTAGGTTGGGAAGTTTAACAAAGATATACGTCTATTAAAAGAGCTGTCTGCCCATAAGCGAGAAAAATCAAATTACATAAATTCAATAATTTATTTCACATTATTACGATTTACATACAATAACTGAATGATTAAACAAAATATAATACAAAACGAAAAAAAAAAAAAAATCAAACATGAAATACTAATAACTAGTAATGAACATTATACAAATCTCGATTTTTTGACAGAACAAATCTGGCAAACATAGTTTTGAAAAAGGCAATATTCTCCGCCTCGGGCGGCTTCAGCTTGAGCGTGTACACCCCTTCCTAGATTTGGAGGGGAAAACAAAGCGTAGGCAGGGGTAGTGGCATATGTTTGCAGGAGCGCCGGGCTTCCCAGGCGTTCAAGTAGCTCTTGCGGGTGCGAAGTAACATGCCTGGCGTACACGGTCTTGTCTACAATACACTAACACCAGGAGAAGTACGAGTATCCCCTTTGCACATAATACGCTAAGGAAAGACGAACATTTTTTTATGAACTATAAAATACCATCGACAAGACGCTCTGTAAATGTGTCACTGATACACAAGGTATTTCTAAGAGTGCATCAAACAGATTTATGACGAAATAGAATTCTCTAGACGTTATAACGAACATAGCAGGCGCACGCGCAATCTGCAATGTACATTTTGCTAACATATATCGTGCATTAGCATCGTCCTTACTCGAATACGATGTAACCCAAGCCCTTGAATCCCAGTTTTCTTCTTCTCGATGGGACATAAGTTTGTTTCTCATGTTTTAATCAATAAAATGAAATATATTTGGGCGGTCTATTCCCGTTCATTAGCAAGTTATCAGTAACTTTAGAAATAGGTGTTCTATGATAAAACCATTTCACTTTTAAAAGCATGAAAGAAGTGCGCAATAAGCCGTGCCAACTATAATTGAATATGCACTTTTGACATCGAAAATTAAACTTCCTTCGAACGACCAGGTCCGAGGCAAGAGTTCTTATAGTGCTCGTTTTTCGACCCAGATAAAGAGCAGATTTAAAGCCAACTACTGCATTGATGAAAAAGAGACAAGCTTCTTTGGCCGGCCGTTTCCCAGGTTTCAACCAAGAATTCTAGGCAATTGTTGGAGCTGTACACAAACAATGGGTCAAGGTCAGCGCCCGCGTCGAGTACGAGTACTTTTTTACCTCGAGTACTCTTTTGACTTATTCGAGTGCTGCTGTGGTGGTTGTATCATTTCCTCCCATCCGCTGAGAGGGCAACATCCGATTTGATTTGATTTGATTTGATTTGATTTGATTTTATCGTGTTTCCGGCCACGTCAACTACTTGGTCATTAGTCCCGTTAGTGTAATGCATGTTTTTTCTCGGGATATGCGCGGTGATCTTTCCCGCTGGATGGCGAGATCCGGCGCCGACCTACCGTCAGCTAGTGGGTTTCCCTAACCAGGACTCTCCACCAGCGGGCACCGCCCCGCCGGACAAGCTCTAAGCTCCCGACCGGCCTCCCGGAATATGTGGTAGTGTAGTGTATGTTAGTGTAAGTGTGTGTAAGGAGAGGATAGGACAAGGAAGAGGAAGGACAGATCGCGCGTGGTCCGTGGCCCGTTTGGTAGGGTACTGCTCCGGCATTCGCCTGGTATTGATCGGAGAAACCACGGAAACTACCGATCAGAGCAGCCGACCGCTAGAAGGCTCCTCCAGACAGCGACTGAATTCAACCTAGCTGAAAAGCTAGTGTCGAAAATCCTGCCGCCGTCAGGACTCGATCCTAGGACCTTCCGGTCAGAGGCGCTGCAGTGACATCAGTTGATGCACTGAGCTACCGCTGCCGGAGCAACATCCGAGCGAAGTCCATGGGCCCTGCGTGCCTGCCGGTAATTACTGGGTAATTATAATTAGCCAGTGAAGGAACCTACGTCCCATTTAGGTAGTGCTCCCCTGAGTTCCCCGGGACCACACACAACATCACCTGGTGACGCTAGCTCGGCACTGTTACTAGCGAGAGGTCGGGTACATACGGTAAAGGACTGTCCAAGATGTAATGCGCACATGCCTCTAAGCATTATCCACGCCACCCGAACGGGCCAGGAATGCAGGGATGCATGAGAATGGTGATGCATGAGTGGGTGGGACGGTTCAACATGCCACTACACACATTTACAATCTCGCCTACGCAGGACTCAAACTTGCGACCCAGCGAACCATCTCACTACTGCACTCGTGCGTTAGCGACCTCGCCCTCCCCCCATGATCTAGAAAATATTTCACGTGCTTCGAAAATCTCGGATGCGGGTACTTCAAAACCCCAAGACACTACACGTGTTTCGCAATACAGAAATTGACAAAGATAAAAAACGCTGTGTTCTAGTGCGTATGTAGTTTTGAGGAAGATGCTGCAAGAATGTTTACAGACTCTCTGCACCTTGGCGTGACTGAGCCTCCGAATTTAAACCTGTACACTATTGACCTATAAAGGTGCCTCCAAATAGTGCAGTCTACAGACAATCCAGGCGGAACTTACGATCATGGCGTAGGAGAGTCACAGTGTCATTGCGATACAAACAAAAGTCATAACAATGTCAGGAGCACTGTGACATGGGCGGGCGGATGAGCAAATATTTATTTACATCTTTCAAATCGTCTTTCAACAGGAATAATCTTTAATTGAGCATTCTTGGATATTACTTCCAGACACCATGATGAAACACTGATTATTTCGATGACAACTTTGAAGAGACTAGAAGTTCCCGAGAGGGATCGAATTGAAAATAAAGAATTATTTTGGGTCGCAACTTTTCAAAAGACATTTCATTAGGAATTATTCATTAGGATTTTCATTAGGCATTATTGTGTAATTTAAGAATAGTTTTAATACTATTCCTAGGAAGAAAAGTTAAATTTAAGTCATTAATTTAAGAATAGTTTTAATACTATTCCTAGGAAGAAAAGTTAAATTTAAGTCATTAGAAACTTCATCCACAGCAGGAATCATTTTCTAATGTTTCGTCTGAAGAAGGACGATGAAAAAAGTTTTCGATTCGGCCGAGGCCGAGATGGTGAATGTATGAAAGAAACAACGAGGAAGAGAAAAAGAGGAAGAAGAGATTATAAGAAGGAAGGGAACAGAAAGAGAGAGAGAGAAAGGAGGGATGGTTAATAATTTATTTTATTTATGTGTAGTATTTTTCAGTTATCTCATTTCATGTTAAGTGTACAATACCAGTTCGTAAAAATCCACTTTGAAATACAAGTCACTCGATCCATCATCTCCAATAAATCCTAGCTCACCGTTCAATCAACATCATCAATCATTTTCACCATCGTTGCGCTCATTAACGCGCGAGGATGCGATGAAGCAAATGTGCGTCGCAGGGTCTTCGTCGCACTCATTCTAGTCGTATATCATTTATTGCCAACAGAAACTTTAAACAGAAACTAAATTGCCTGGAATTAGAACAGCAGCGCTGCCTGGAGAGATCGGAAAGGAAGCAGGGGAGTATGCGAGGTGGTAGCTGCAAGGCAACGGGGAGGGGGAGGCAATTAACCCTCGTAACGCTACACTCAATTAAGGGCGGACAAACTCAATCCTGTATTTATGGAGCACTCTCGCAGCGTGTTAAAACTAAATACATAAACATAACGCGATTTCACGAAAACAAAATTAAAGCGCGACGAGAAGCTAATAAAATCGTGCGAGGCAAAAAAAGGGAGAGGGCGGGAGAGGGAATGGAGACGGCCGGATGGTCGATTTCCGAAAGCGGAAGTTCCGAGCTACGTCACGTCCGATGTGGCGACTGGGGCAGCATTTGGAGCGGCGAGGTCGCTAAGGAGGTTAGGAGACGAGGAAAGGGCGCCCCCAGGGCCCCGCGGGCGACAACATCACGAAAGTCCAGGGTTTTATGGGAGGGGCTCTAAATATTTGAAGCTTGACACGAAGAGGGGTTCATTAAACAATTCTTGCGAAGGGACTTCACATACTTCCGAAGAGAAAGCATAATATTAACAACACACTTCCATTTACCCTAGCAACAAACTCTAATTGAATTACGATTCTTCGTTGGAACTACGAAGAAATTGAAATCTTTGAAATGAAAATCTTTGAAAAGGACTCCATTAATACTTGTTGCCTTTTTATACCAAATTTATTAGGTTCATGGAGGTTGCAAAGGTTCGGTTTATTCCCATTTCATATTGGTATTATTATACATACTTTTTCACATTTAAAGTTAATTTGCCTGCGAAAAAGTCATAGATAACAATTCTTTCTAAGCTAGCTTAAGATTATTTGTTTTGGAGCACGACACTTTTAAAACAAGATGATGAAGTCTCTTACGGGAAGGAAATGATTTTGATTGAAGGAATTTGATTGAATGTTTTGATGTAACGTTTATAGTAAAAGTTTTCAAATAATTATAATATATCTATACTATTATATAAAGAGATGAGTGAGTTCAGTTTAGTGCGATAGTCTCTAAATGAACTGACCATATATCGAGGAATCTTTTATGCTAGCTTTCTTTCAAGGTCAGGAGAACTATAGCCTATGATTTACAACCATACCCCTTAATATATTTACAAAATAATTACTTTTCAGAACTTTTCGCCTAGCGAAAATCACTGATTTAAGAGTGCATCAACGTGCAAAATTAGTGCAATGTGAAAAGTTTAGCTGAGCGCCATCAGAGATTGAGGACTGAGATCTACGACTGAGTTCATCAATGCAGAGAATTGCGTATCTGTAGGATAAACTTTATTTTACAACCACTTGTCTAATCCTAAATGTTCTTATTTAAGAAAGATTATGACTAATTTTCTTCAAAGGATAGGAATGAGTTTTTGTAGGGAAATGTATTTAACTAGAACTTAAAAATTAATTTTTTACTATTTATAAAAGTAACTTGGATATTGACTTTAATTGCATCTAGGTTTGAATGTATTAGTGTACAAGAGAAATGAAATTATTGGGAAAGGTCATTTTACTGATGGATTTGCTTGATATTGTCGTAAAAAAGGATGATGGAATGAGTTTTTGTAGGGAAATGTTTTGTAATACTGGAGAGTGAAAGCATTTTTGGGTGGTGTAGGAATTATTATTTAAATGGATGAGAATACGTTTGGTAAGAGGAAGAGTAACTGAGGTAAAAGAGCAATAGGAAATGGGGAATCGGAAGTATTGAACGTGTGTCAACGCTGTTTTTCAAGGTTGTGGAAAATCAAAGAGGTTATTTTGGGTAAATAGGAAAGCGTTTGTCAAGTCGGACTGCACTATGGTATCGATTAGTTGATATTATATTTGTCTACATATTATTGGCTGCAATTTCGTGAATCACTATTTTTCAAGGACTTTAAACCGCGTGCTCGAATTCAATTAAAAACACTTTACTGTCTGCATTAATAATGTAGACAAGATCACTTTCAAAATGTTCTTTTTAAATATTTGAGAAGAAAAAAATATGAAAAAGAGGAACTGTTACAATGTGACAATTGATTGATAGTATTGGCATAATATATAAAATTCCACAGAATGAATAATTATTATTATTTTAGCTTAGATTTATTTTGTTTTACAGTGAGTAAAGTTTGGAGGCGAGAAAAGAAAAAAATATAAATATATTTTTAGGGAGAAAGTGAATGGGGGAGACTGGGTATATCCAGATGGGAGCAAAGGAGAGAGAGGGGGGCAGGGCGGAGCGGAGATACAACAGAATAGAAATAGGCTCTTAGGGAGAAAAATGGGGGATTCGTTATTCTAATTTTATTTTTGAGGAATAAATGGAAACCTCTTCCGAAAAAATTGAAAATTCTCGGAATTGGGTACTTCAGCTAGTAAAATATATTTACCATTTTTCTCTAACTTTTACTTCATTCACAATTATAATTTTGGTTTTTTTACTAACTAACCAACGTCTTTTTTGTTGTTTCATTTCTGATACTGCCAATTAGACTGCTTCGCCTCCAGGTTTTCTGAAAAATTGTAATTTTATTACACTGAGTCATACTGCTATAATACTTTTGTCACACTTTCTTCGATTTCAATTTCTCAATTTGGCGCGAGAGTCGGTAGGAATCAGTTTTAGGGAAAGACAAGGTGTTTCAAGGTAATTTACCATGTTACGTTATATATAAAAACAAGTTGTACTATTGTAGCTCGTATCTTCGCAATCGTATTTCCCATCACGCATGTGTCGCTAGCAGAGATCACGCCATTTTCGCACGATATATGACAATCCCAACAACAATTGGCTTCGCGCTAGAACAAGTGATCGCTTGCAAAATAAACGGGCCACTATGAATAGGAAGCAAGCTTGATTGTTCTATTTCCACGTAATAGATGTTTTGTAATACATGTATAAGTTCAGGGTTCAAAGTTTTCTGCAAGAATAAATGTAATCTGGTTGTCATTTGTGTACCCAAATGACCTCTGCAGCAAGATGTTTCGCGTACCTTACTTCTACGAGCATGTTTCAGAACTGCAGTCACAATTAGCTGGAGAGATATTGATACAAAATCAAGAGAAAGCTGGTCTGGATAGCCGAATTCGCTGTCTGAAGGGCCGTAGCTGCCTCGACTCCAAGGATCGCGGGTTCGATTCCTACCTCGAGTATAAATGGGTGTGTTCCTATTACCCTTAGGTGTTCATCCTACACTTCCCCCACAATCACAGTGGTCACTATGTGACCAAACCTTAAAAGAAATTAAAAATCAAGCAAAAGTTGAATTTTAGCACTGGGTATTTGAACTCAGATTTCAGTGAGCATTTCTCGATAGAGTACATCGGCATGTGATTTACCATTGATGGAATGGATGAATAGAAAGGTGGGTGGGGTGGAATAGAATGTACGGGCGGACGGAACCTCGTGCAATTATACCACGTCCAATCGTTTCTATAACTTCATTTTGACGAGGAGGATATGCCAACGAAGTATGAATACGTGTGAATAGCAACATACCTTGTACACGTAAATATATTTCCTTGCATGACATTTCATTGGCCCGCCACGGTATCTCAAATATTTCCACATTGCTAGTAACGCGTTGCATACACAGGTAACACCGTATTCCGAACGCTACATTTGCTTACGAATTAATAACATCCGAGCGACGAAGGGCCGACGCTGAATCAGGAGGTGGCGCCAGGGGAAAAACGAATTACCTTGACGCGAGGGAGATATTTACGGCTCGCACTTCGTGGCGCGCGGCCACGGCGTATTTTCATACTTATCGAAAGCGAAGAACAGTGCGCGTTGAATTATTGCTTGATGTGCGCGAATTTCACCACCGTTACTCGGGACGGTCCTCTTGGCGGTGCGGTCTTTATGGGCTGCTTTAAATCAAGCCACAGCGCTCCCGAGCCGTTCTCGGCTCCTTCCGAGCGACTGAGTTATTGTAGGCCGGCCGAACGAACGAGCGAGCTGGGAGGGCCTCCGAGCCGAAGAGTATACATAATGCATCCCTGTATAAACCCACTTAACGACTCAAGTTGCTCCGCCATTGCTCCAATTGTCCCGTAAGTATTAAGAGAGAGGGAGTTCGCATTTAAACGGTTCGCGTTCAAGTACTCCGAGCAATGGGGCGTAAAAGATTAACAACCGTTAAAACTTTCGCTAAAACAAATCAAATGCTAGCGCCGGCGGCACGGCGCGCCAGTCATTTATCAGCGCCGGAACAAGGCGAAACAAAAGATCGCGGGGAGCGCTCTTCAACTGGTAATACGCGGGCACCGCGCCGCGGGCGGCCATCACGCCAACGCGTCGAACAAAAGAACAGCGGCGCGTCGTTCTTGGTCCGAGATGAGCGGCTGTGAATGAACTAAGTTGATAGAAGTAGAGGGAAAATGAAGGGGATGGAAAAGAGAGTATGCAGCATGCTATACAAGTGACTGTGAAACTACTTCATGAGTGACACTACTGTTTCAGCCCCGGAAAGACCTCTCCAGTGTTTATTCATGTCCTCTTTGAGATTGCTCTTTCCCTGTTTTACTTGGGTATTTGACCCTCGTTTACAAGATACCAGTATGTAATTCTCCACCATAGGAACTTTATGGCTTATACAATAAATCACCATAATTTCTGTAAAATTCCATCAAATTGTAATTCGCTTTCCGCATGAACGAATCGTTTCCTTCAACATGTGAGACTTTTCAAACGGTTTGGCACGCTGGTGAACAAAAGGCTTTGTTTAATTTCTTATATACTGAGAATTTATTTCTCTAAAATCAACGCGAAAATATTATGCGATTTGCGATATTAGCATATTCTTTGTAATGGGCACCTAAAAAATGGAAACATTTCTTGCAGAAAGGCAACATTCATTTCTGATAAAAATTGCTCTGAGTAAAGTTTATGTAGTTTACTTTTCTTTATACATTTAGTGATAAAAATAGTATCCCAATTTTTATTCGAAAACAATATATTATATTATATAATTGTTACGAATAATCCATATTTAGAGAATATCAGCTGTGGCAGATAATGGAGACACCTCTCATCCTTACAAAGAAGAACTTTGAAAATCACGCCAAAAACAGCGAAATAGCAAGAGACGATCTTTCGCCGCAGTCGTGTTCATTTAACCCGAAAACCACAATTTTCCGTAAAATCCACACTCACAAAACATCCCAAGAAATTTGCGCGTAATGAAATATTATTTCATTCCACAAGATCGTCACACAGCGCAAGCACCCCACGCAAAGCCTGATAAGACGGATCATCCTCCTGACAGCGCCTTGTGTCTTCACCCTAAGAGCAGCATGTGCCAAAGGCAGTGAAGCGCGCGACGCAGGCACCGCGGCACGAGAGGGGCGGGCGAGAAGGTGGGGAGACGGGGGGGAGGGAAGGAGCGGGTGGCGCTGCCGGAGAGCAAGGGCGAGCGGGAAAGGAAGGGCAGGAGTGGGAGCGGGAAGAGAACGGAGAGCGAGCAAGCAAGTGGCGAACAGTAGGACGGAGAGGGATTGAGAGGGAGGGAGCGATGAAAAGGGGGCGTGGCGGCTGAGCGCACGTGCGGGGCTCGAGTGAGTGGCGCGGCCGGGGCATAAAACCCCCGCGCGGAACGAGCGCCGCCTCGACGTGGGGCGCTTCGAGCTAATCCGTCGGAAGAACGACGCCAGCGCCCGCGCGCCGCCCCGCCCCCTCGCCGCCAGCCCAAGCCGCAAAGGAGCCGCGATGAAAGAGGCGCGGATAGGCCGGCGCGGTGCGTAAGGAGCTCCGGTACACGCAACGATGACGAAATCGAGGGTGGAAACGATGACGAGGGTGGAAATACCTCAGATTAACCTGCTAGGATTATCTATTATTTATTAATTATTATTATTATCCTACGGGTACCGAGCTGCGAAGCGGGGAGTGAATTTATCTGGGAAAATCAGAAACTGTGGAGGAATTTACGACGACTGAGGAATAACATAAATTATTAACCTACTTGTGCTTCCTCTTCTTATTAGTTTTCTCCTTCACCTGAGCTCTTTGTAACTTACAACTTATGTCGCAAATGTACACACAATTCAACAAGGAGCAGCTGACAAGACAAAAGTGATGATTTTCAAGGAGAATTACAGCAGTGATTGGCTTGTACGATACTAGTCCTTCACCGTCATTGGTCAAAAATGCACAGTGTGGAAAAGTCAAATACATACTGAAAGAAAACCTATGTGCGTCTTTCGCATATTTAAGAAACAGACTCAACTTCAGCATAATCTGATAATTGAGACTTTGTAATAACATAATCATTCACCCAAAGGCAGTTTTGTTGAATGTTCTGAATGACTTACAAGAACGCATAATCTGCAGCATCTTGGGACTCTAATGACATAAATGATCGCTCACCAAACAAGCATTTTTCTTAAATATTTTAGTAAATTTACTGATAACTAAAAAACTATGTTTATAAATGGAAGGGCACTTATCATCCTCTTCTGTCAAATACAATTCCCAATTCTAAAATATTTTTAGCATGTTTGTCCGTTACCTTCTTCCTCCTGAACTACATCTACAAGCATCGTTTTAATTACGTGTTTGAAGTAAAAGTAATCGCGTTTTCAAAAAATAATTGCACTCTCTTCACAGACGCTTCACAAGCTACCGAGATAATGATACTAAGAAAACTAATTAAATCAAGCTACTTATGTAACTTCAAAGGCTGAGAATTAAAATTAAAACATTTTTCTCTCCATTTGGAAAGACAAAACTGTTGTTTTCCCCGCAATTATTTTTTGCGCTTTCTTTACCGATTTCAAAAACACTGAGCAACCTTTTCTTCCTTTTTAACATCACGATCCTTCTGAACCTCTAATACTGCATACAATGGATTTTTGCTTACTACATGATTTTGGATTAGACATCAGGATATAAGTATTAAGCGCCTGATTTTCATATTTTAAAAATTTCAAATTAGGATTCTTCAAGCTATAAATTGTGCTTTTATATTTATTAAACACTTTCGATGAGCATATTTTTGGTTCGGATGCAAAATAAATTAAAATACGTAGTGTACACGAAAGAGGCAGTATGCACAATACATATATTAAACTAAGTTTTAGTAATTGTTATGTTTTTAATATAACAATTGACGCTGAAGAACGAAATACTGACCTGACTTTCAGAACGAACTCTTTTTATTCCATTAAATGCTGTTTCCTCACAAGATGTAAAAGAAGCGACGTTCGCTGGCGATTTCCTTCGGCAACTCCTTTTTTGATATTCACACATGCAATTTTCCCAACAGCAATCCTTTAGGTCTTAAATATAAAATAGATAATTTGAGAATTTATACAAAAAATGAGGCCTTTTTACACAGATTAATTTGCTGAACAATGGAAACATTTTTGGAGTTCATGATGGACCGTGATAAGCACGAAAAGAAATTTTCAGATTTTGTTTCAGGTTCTAGTAGGAAGTCGATAAGCGATCAGTGTCTGTAACAGCCATTTTTTGGAGACTCCTATTAAGTTACAATTCAGTCATTAGTGTACTTAGTTCTAATATCCATCTTCGAGCATAGTTACGATTAACAAGAGCGGAGGTAAATGACAATGATTCAAATGCTGTGAATGCTGAAGAATAGAAGTTTTATAATGTGCTGAAAGGACTACGTTGTTCGTAAACTTTTTCCTTAGCTAAAGGCTGGTATCACAGCAGCGAATAGTGATCACAACCAAATCTTTCAATATCCTTTTCGCCGCGACAGAGGACATCTCATGTGGTGACGTTTGTTTTCCCAGGCTCACAGCAATCCCACACGGCGGGAATGTTAGCGAGTTGGTGAATGAAAACGCTGCACACGACATTCTTTCTCCTCAAGTCGGATGCATTTGTGGCGAATTTCCCCTGCTCTCAAATGTACTAGCGTCCTCTTCAATCCACGACATATTATAAAAACATCTATGTAGGCTGGAATTAGAAATACGCAAGTTTGTTGGCATTTCTTCGTAGCATTTGGAAATATTCAATTGTGAGAAGGATTTGCTGCTATTCTGATGGCACGCTGAAGGCAAATCAAAGTGAAGCATACGATGTCACGCAATTTGGACAATGTTCTGACACGAGTGATGAATAATTGTACAGAACTGAACAAATTTCTTAACGTTTCTTCTATTGTACTCTTTCATTTCTCAAAAGCTGTCCGCTGTTTATCGAATCAATACTCATGATTTACGTATTCATTTGTTGGTAAGTGAAACGAAAAACAACACTGACATTTTGCGAGTATGAGCGTTCGATCAGCTAGGTTTAATAGGACTCTGGAGCTTAATAATTACACATTTTTCAAGTATATTGTAGCTCTTGAAGAGCATAGGCGGTCGACGCAGGAGAGCATTAAGAAATGAACAACGGCAGTCCCGCGGAATAGGAGAGCGGCATATCGTGAATGGCAGTCCCATTTAATAACCCCTAAACCCGAGAACCCCAGCACACATACACAAGGTTTGAAGGGAACCGAAAACAATTGAAAGCATTATGCAGATATTAAAGTGCTGTTAATATTGTTTTTGGTCAGATTGCTGTTTCCCAACACACACAATACCGCACAGTTTGAACTCCCCTGACCGTAAATACGTAAAACGCCGCAATCGGCGGCGCGGAAGAATACGCCGCTCTGCATGTACGAAGGGTAAGCAGAGGCTGTTCGAGGGGCTGCTGGGAGCAAGGCAAGACAACGGCGGCGGCGCATGAGGCCGGCGGAGCGAGCGCGCTTACTTGGATGGCGGGTGTGGGGCGGGGGGGGGGGGGGCCGGGGGGGGGGCCGCGAGCCGGAATTGGGCGGGGGTTGGGCGGGGGTTGGGCGGGGGTTGGGCGGGGGTTGGGCGGGGGTGGGGCGGGGGTGGGAGGAGGGGGGCGGGGGGGGCGAAGGCGGGCGGGAGGGGGGCAGGGGGAGGCGTAGGCGGGGGCAGAGGTGGGGCGGGGCCGAGGGCGGGGGCGCGAGCCGAGAACGCGTGCCGCCGCAGAGCCTTCGCCCAACAGTCGTCCTCTGCCGGCCGTCGCCCGCCGCCGCCCAAAGTGATTACCGTCACAACCACCCCGGCCGCCTCTCCACGCGCACCGGCGCCGCACAAAGGCCCAACGAGAGTTCCTGCTGAGGCCAATTCAACTCACACAAGAGCCAGCATTTTCATGGTGACCCTTACGCCCGGCACTTGAAGGTCGCGGGCAGACCTACTAGGTTTCGCGAGCACTTCGTCCCGGGTAACTGGCACGAGATTTTTAAGTAAGGGTTCTACAGATAATTTCGGTGTACACTGGAAGCTTTTGGGACGTCAGCTGACTATTATTTCCCCATACGTAACTCTACAAATTCCCATTCTCCTACTAAAACAAAGAAATCATAAATTAAATTTAAATTACACATTTGATTTCAAATTGTCGAAGATATACTTTCCATTTAAAAGTTTAATATTTCGTGATTTGTTTTCTTACCAGTGCAATTGCATTTAACTTGCTACGTTCAATTTAAGTTTAACAGTCGAAGATTCATGCCTCTTAAATGAGCTGACGACCCATAAACGAGAATTGTGTTATTTGTAGAAAGTTTTTATTTATTCTACTTATTATACCCAATAAATAACTGAATGATTTAATAAAACATAACACAAAACGAAATTAAAGAGAGAATTCGCCATTGAAACGTATTCCTGCCACAACAAAAAAGTTTTACCAGGCAGAACTAAAAAAGAAAATAAGCATAAAAAGTAAAGAATATAGGCATAATACAAAGCTCGATTGTTTGACAGAGCAAATCTGTGAAACATATTTTCGTATGAAGCCGCTATTCCCCACCTGCGCCGTGATCAGCCCTTCCTGGATTTGGAGGGGAAATGCAAAAGGAGTCAGGGGAAGTTGCCGGAGTTTGCGGACGTGGTTTGACATCTCTGCTTACGTGGTCGTTGGCTAATGCATAGTAATTCTCATTAAAGGACGCAATAACATTAGCGCTAGGAATTGCTGAACAACTATCACTCAATTATGCCACATCATCAACACTCTTTAGGTTCTAAATTAAGATGACTCTCGTAGCTGAGGTGTGGGGGCAGCAAGAGCGTTGGAGAAATTGTGTGAACGTTCCATGTTGCAATTCAGAATCATACAGGTCTTCAATACCGGTGGCCAAGATCGCTAAGGCAGTAGTGTCGTTGCGATCTCGAACCGAAGGGTCGCTTGTTCGAGTCCCGCCTCGGGCATGTTTGTATTTGTGTTTGTCCTTTCACCTCTTATCATCACCATATCGTTTCATCTTCATAGTTACCATACCGTTAACTCCAACAGTGATCGCTAATGACCTGGATGTTGATGCGACCTTAAATAACAAAAACGTTGAATTCAAAGAATCAAAAATATCTTGTATCAAATTTTGATTTAATTTTGATAAATTATAGATTTACCACTTGTTCAAATATTAATTTTTGACGTTCTTGGACGATAGAAATATATTTTTGTTTGATATTGTAATGTCATTACGACTTCAATGGCTGCCTTGTTCCTTGAGCTCTTTATTACCATGAGAAGAGGAACATTTCCTGTTGAATTATGTTGGTTATTTGAATTATTCTACGTTTTCCATGAAGAGAGTCCCAAAACATGGGAGAACTCAAACATTTCAATAACAATATTTAACATACCTCTTTATACATAATTTTAATTTAAAATATTTTATAAAGAATTATCATGTTAAGTTTTAAGTCCTTGGTATGATGAAATACGATTTATACTACGTCATTTATATTAATCTCATACAATAGAAACAAAATAAAAGAATTTGAATCCTCGAGGACTCTGAAATCAATAATTTGAATAGCTAGTCTATTTTATTATTGCCAATCTCACATCGTCTCAAATGGGAAGTTGCCAACCAACAATTCTGATAAGTAATATTCTAAGTATCATTACAATAATGTAACATATTATGCATGATCTCTGTTAAAGAGGTCACGAATAAAACAAGATGCATTCGGTTTGTATCAGTGGCGGTTAGTAGAATTCATTGGTAGTGCCAGTTAGTGATGTGACATCGATAACAAATCATCGACGTTCAAAATTATATCATGATGTTAATAAAAACAATGTTAATAAAACTGGTATGGTAATCTTAAAATAAAATTCGTGAGTACAAAATTTAATTTTACAGTGACCATGTTTATTAAGTTATAATGTAGATTAAACTGAAAACAAACTAAAAATAATAAGAATAAAAATACTCCGACTGAAAACCTGAGCGCACACAAATCTCAAGAGGTCACAGCTTTCTGAGTTCACTGAAGAAAAGTACAGGAAGAACACAGGAACCCTTGCGCCCACGGCATACGTCGCCCTCCACGTGTGAAACACAAGGAAAGACGTATGAAATACCAGGGCATTCGGGTCATTCTGAACGAGAAATGGTCTGCGCGATGAAGATAGTGCCATTAGTGCACTCTGTGGAGGAAAACGTCAACTTCTGAGCTACTTTGATTGTGGCACCGTCACGTCCAAAAGAGAGCATACAAACCAACACAGAGTTGTTCATACAGGCTAAAATGGACATAGACGGTGGTGCCAATCCGTAGGTGGCTCAGAGGTTGAGAAGGAGAGTGACGGAGAGCACTGCGCCCTTGTGCTTTTGAAGAGAGTATAGAGCGTCGAAGGACTAAGCGCTCACTCAAATTAATTGTGGTAAAGAAAAATATTTTGCAAAAACGATATTTCATTCACATTTGTGGTGAAAATTTTCTTTTCCTTCCTTTTTGTTGCGGGTGCCATGGCACACTGGCACTACCCTACAAGCCGCCACTGCTTTGTATCAAATGAATATGACATCAACCACTTCCTCCCACCCAACAATACGCCAATAAACAACACATTTTCATCCCTTACACCTGACCCACATACTGCATAAAAGCACCATCGACCCCTCTCACTCACAGCATTTAAAAATACCTCCACTATTTAAACTTGACTGTCCAGCACGCAGTATTCGTAGAAAAATTACAAGAGCAGCTCCATCGTTCAATATTACAAGAGTCAGCACAGAGAAGGTTAAAAGTTACTCCAAGCTACGCAGAAATCTGTCAATAAAAGAACTATACTACCATACATACTGCGACCAAAGGTAACCAACACTATCAGGAGTATTAGAGCGTATATCTCCCTGGAATATAATGTCTCCTCGATCATGAGCTCAGCACGAAGTAGGTGCCTTCTCAACACAATACACACATTAAGTGGAATCCGCAGTAACATACTTAGCATAGTTGCTATGAAGCGTTGTTGGCGATTGTCAATTGCAAATTTCATAAACCATAGTAACGGCCGTCACTGAAAATAGCTGGGTATAGATAGAACATACACCTTGAATGTGTTTTTCTTGTAAATGCCAGTAAATATTTGGAGTCACTTCTGGTGTATGTTAAATGTGATACAAAGTTTTAAAAGGATATTTTAATCGCACGTTAGTACAATGGACTTAAAGTACAGGGCATTGTATGACTTTCGTCGTATTCTTTTAATGATTATTTTATTTTATAATTTGATTACATGATTTCAATTGATCACAGTGATTACGTCGGCTTCCGCGACCGGAGGTTGTATTGTCTAGGCTATCCGGGATGAGCCGCGTTTCTGTCGGGTGGCTGACGTTTCGGCCATCATGTTGTGGCCTTCCTCAGAGCGAACTACTGAGTCAGTTGCTGACCGAAGATGTTGGCCGAAATGTCAACCACCGGACAGAGGACGCGGCTCATGCCGAATAACCTAGACAATGCAAAAATAATGATGACCATACAGTTTGAATACTTTACAATGTAATCCTTTTTTATGATTTTGAGTTTGGTATTGAATAAATAAATTAAAATGCGTTGTTAGCGAGCGTGAATTTCCCCTATCTTCCTGCTGGAGCGACCGCAGAGATTCGCGGGCGCGCCCACTGGGCGTCCTGCGCCGCGGCGCGCCGGGCGCCGCAAGCGCAGAGCGTCGTGGGCGGCGCAGCTGCGTTCTGGGCCTGCGCGCGAAGGGCGAAGGCGCGCAGGTGCGCACGGCTCGGCACGGCACGGCCCTTCAGATTGCCTTGTCTGCCACGTGCCGCATTGTCTGTTGTTGATCATTTACTACATGAAGTAATTCTGTTTGCTGTACGAAGGGCTGTCAATGCTAAATAGTAACAAATTCTGCAAGAGCTGGCGTGTTTGTGTGTATATGTGTGTGTGTGTGTGTGTATATATATATATATATATATATATATGTGTGTGTGTGTGTGTGTGTGTGTGAGTGAGAGAGTGTGTGAGAGTGAGTGAGAAAGAGAGAGTGAGAGTGAGAGTGAGAGAGATCATTTAAAGAAAATTCACAAACTAAGCATTTGAATTATTAATTAAGGACATTACACACTATTAAGGGCACACTATAAAAAAGTGACATTCCAAAAAAGGCAATCCCAAAATCTATTTTATAGTGGCATATTTATCAAAAAACATTTTTTAAAGGTTTCTATTAGAGCATATATTTATTTTATTTTATTTTCACAAGTTTGTAAAAATATGACAAAAATAGTCGATAAACGTAAGTTGTTTTATTGATGGTCAGTCTTTTATCAGCACGTTAAGAGCCAAAACTCAAGAACTTCAATATTTCGCAGAACAATATTAATAATTTTCTGCCAAATCCAAATTCGAGACAAGCTGCCGCTCAGAATGATCCTCTACATTTCCAGACACGATCTGTAAAATCGGGAATGTCCCGAAAAAATCGGTACGTCTGATTACATACTATGCTCGTAGGTACAGTTCATCCCAGTCCTAGACAAGCGGCGAACGTAGTTATTTATTTATTTATTTATTTATTTTACGTCAAAAAACAGTTAAAACTGTGTATGACGTGCTATGGAGTGAATTCTGTGCACATTTTCAAAATTCTGTGATCCCTACACTAACTCATATACAACTTGAATTTTGAATTAAAAAACCGCTCCCATGTAATAAAATCAATTTTCTAGGACAAATAAGCAATAAATTTTGTGCTCATATCCATGATGTCCTTCGTCAAGGAATAATACTTCCTGCCACGACAACATGGAAACGATAATTTGAATAACAGTATTTCCCACTGAATTCTAGAAGACGTCCATAGATAATAAAGTTACATTTACGTCCAGAAGCAAAACAAGGTGCCATCTCAGCATTTGCTCAATGGATCGGAGAAACTGGACGAAAAACTTGATCGAGATGGGGGTCATTGACCCAGAGGCTGCGATACATATTGTTACATACTTGTTACATATTGTATGTTACTTTCCTTGTGATGCTCAGTATAGTCTCTAATTGTATAGAAATAGTTATGCAGCAGAAACGATTTCACTTTGGATTTAAACTTTTCTATCGAATTTAATCGTTTAATGTCATCTGGTAAAGTGTTGCAAAATAATGTACACGTATTGTATGTGAATTTTTTGTAATGAGCTGTTGATAATGTCACCTGATGAATATGATTTCTACGACGAGTGTTATCGGCATTTTCTGAAAATATATTCCCGCCTTTAAGCAAGTCATTTTTGACAAAAACCACTGATTCGTAAATACACAGACAAGGTAATGGAAAAATTCCTAGATTAATGAAGAGAGGCCAACAAGAATCACGCGGATGGGATTTGGTTATTATTCGTACAATTCTTTTTTGTAATCTAAAAGTCTGGGAGCTATAAGATGTATTTCCCCAGAATATTATGCCATATCTCAGACGGGAATGAACATTCGCGAAATATGCACAAGGAGCAGTATGACGGCTGACTGAATTTGAAAGAATTCTGATCGCGTAGCATAATGAACTTAATTTTGTGTTCAATTCATTTAAATGGACGTTCCATTTAAGGTTTGAATTGAGAGACCTAATAATTTTGTTGCTTTAACATCAGTCAATGCTACACAGTTCATTTTCAATGGAGCACAGAATTGTTTATTTGAAATGGAAAACTACATTGAAACCGTTTTCTTTTCATTTACTATTAATATGTTATTTCGGAACCAATTTGAAACATCTGATATTGTAATATTTACTGTTTCTTTATTGCAAAGGATGTTCGTATCATCCGCAAAGAGAACTGTTCTGCCGTTTTGAATCGTCGAGCGCATAACATTTAGGCAAAGAGTCGGAAAGGTGCGTACATAATGTTCCATCATTCCAGTAACGTAACCGTATTCTTATAACCATGCACAATCAGATATAAGTCTCCAGAAACTACCGAATAGTGTGCAGCCTTTTACATCTATCTTCACTGTAGTTATGAAAAATACATTGCTACTATCGTACAATACATAGGCTAGTGATGTCAAGTTAATTGTCACAAGTGAGCCTCGGTCATATCTCCCCTCATGCAGTTGATCCACTTCGCCACGTGAAAGTACTCGTAGTAGTGAAAGTGGCTCTCAAAATTACACATAATATAGGAATAAGTGAGGAAAAATCAATGAAAGTAAGTTTCATGTTGTTATGTCTATTAAATTTTTTTCACAAATAGTCGATTTCGTAGGTTCTAAATATTTACTTCTTTCGACAAACTCTGACGCAGGTTTCGTCAATGTCATCGATATCAAAATCAGAGAGCGCGTAGTGATCGTTGCTTTGAGAATGCTTGTTGCGCCGATAAACTTGGCTTGCCATGGTGGCGCGAGGCGTACTGGCACTGACTTCGTAAGTAAGACTTCGTCCTCAGAACTGCAGTTAATGCACCGTGGTATATAAGCAACACTAATCTCCCCAAAGATCTAGCAATAGACTCCGTCCTAATATACATCACCAAACTTTCCCAAACATTCTTCCAAAATCTACCCACAGTTACGGTGCTTCCCATTACAATATAGGTAAAGAGCATCCCATAGAAACTCGTCTCCGCAACAGACTCCCCTTTCACATCTTCCTCGGAAAACTGGCAGATATCAAATAATGAAATAAATAGTCCTCCCATCAGTAGTCAACAATATGTATTTCCCCACTTTATTATTCGCACTACTTAAATCCATGTTTAATGGGAGGTGGCCTTAGCCACCCCCTTTACACCTTTCGTGTGATAATACTCGTTCCTAACAACTTTGGCTAAGCGTTGAACTCATTCTGTTAAATAAATAAATTTAAAAAAAGACTTCGTAAGACGTCGTAAGTAATATCACTTCGTAAGTAAGACGTAAGTAAGATCACTTCGTAAGTAAGACTTCGTAAGTAAGACGGTCGAACATCCCAAGAGTTTCCCACGATTCTCGTAGAATGTATTGTTCATTAAGACTTGACCTCTATCCACAAACTAGTCTAAAAATGTCGCTACATTTATACTAATCCATATATTATATGATCACAAGATCTGGATTATACCTCTCGTTTAATGAGGCGACATGATTTTATGATTTTACAGACAAAGCAGTTAATGACTGATTTTAGGACATTTTTTATCCCATTTGTATTTTAATTTTTTTTTAAATCACATAGAAAGAGTTGTAAAGAAAGTACTGTTTTGTTTAATTATAAGTACTTTTTCGAATTGTTATTAATTTTCGTGTTTCAAACACGAGTCTACACAACAATAATTTTGAAACTGCATAACATTTTCAGCAATATATCATCAGTATCAAAAATTAAACCGTCCACAGTAGCAAAAAATTATGATCTCAAAATATTTGTAAGTATATATTTTTTTCGTGATATACTATTTAATTTCTAACACGGAATAGTTGCTCTCCTAAACGATTTTACTTTTACAGTATAAGTAATTGTCCAAAAAAAGAAAAATAACATTGTTACTTCATGTTACATACATAGGACATGTTTACCTCATTAAAACCCTTGTTGATCAGAGTAATTGAAAGTCTGAATACGTTTTGAAAATATTTTTTTCTGTTATTAATTAAACTAGTAGCTTTCTACAACTTTACAATTGATTTGTCCTTTATCAACATACTTAAGAGGATTTTCAGATACTACGTTTTATGTAACAATTTTTGAAATTCCAGAAATGCCAGATATCCCAATTCCTTTATAAACTATTTCGGAATGTAAAATTACTTATTTATTTTAAATTCAAACGAACAGACCAAGAAACCAATTTTAAAATATTTTCTCTAAAATAACTTATGCAACTCAATTTCGAAAAAGAAACCGTTTGTTCACATTTTAATGTCAAGGATTTGAAAAATGCAACAAAGTAAATAAAACAATTTGAAATGTCTTCTTCTTAAACGCGTAAAAAAGCTTAGATTTTGCACATAATTTACATCCATGCAATTCAAATGTACTCTGACACAAGACACATTATTCTCTCCCCTTTATTTCCCAACGAGAGTAATTTATTTTGCAAATGTCATGAAGTTCTTCTAGTCGCTTAAGGCGAACAGCGTGTGAACTTCTCGGGCCGTGTCGTGGGCTTCAAAACCCAAAACAGAGCCGTTCCTTTCAACGCGAAGCAACAACGTGCCGTTTCGCCCCCCCCCCCCCACCCCCACCCCCAACGCCGTCTGGCCCCTGCTTCCTTCCATCGACGCCGCTCACCCCACCGCCCGCGCCCCTCACCGCAGCCGCCTCCACTACCACCACCGCCTTCCCCAACACTCCCTCTGCCCCTTTCACCAAGCCCCGCCCTGCAACCACCCCCGACCCCCCTGACCCGCTTCCGCGTCGCGGCCCGCGTAATCCGAGGGCCTCTGCGAAACAAGAGCAAACGAGGCGCGACGCGCGCGGGCGAGCGCCGCGCAGCCGCCGGCGAAAGGAGAATAAATATTCCTAGAAGGCGCCGCGCAGAGCCGCGCCACGCCGCGGCCGCGATAAAAGGCCGTGCGCGGACGCGCCAACGGGCGGGGGAGGGAGCGGCGTTGGTGAGGGGGGGGGCGGTGGCGGAACAAAGGAGGGGGCGGGGAGATGCGAGGCGGAGCGGGGAGGGTGAGGCGCGGAGAGGGAGAGGGTGGGGTGGGGAGGGGGGGGCAAGGCGAGGGGGCGTGGGAGGAGGCGGCGCCGCCACGGTGAGGGCGGTGGGTTAATCTGACGGCGTATCGCTCCCATTCAGCGCCCGGACCGGGAGGCGTCCTCGCGCGCACAAAGGCGCCGCCAGATAGCGCTGCGGCTGCGACTCCACTCGCGGTGGATCGGCGCGGGAAGAGATTGTGCGGAAGAGCCTGCGATAATTGATATGTAAGAACGCCGAGTGCCCAGGAAAGCTTTGAAACAGGACTTGTGCCAGATGTACTGATTGTTCATTGACATCAATTGAACACCTGGGGAGCATTAAATAACTGATAGACTACTGTTAATACGTTCTCTCTTCCAGAATAATTACCCCTTTGGGATGTTTAGTTCTCCACGAACGGAAATGAAATGTTAACTTACAGTTGTTGGTCACACACCTCGGTAGAGCTACGAAGAAATGCGCAAGATTTCTGCAGTGTCACCAAGTACCTGTAACAATCCAAATATAATGTTCAAACACTTTTTTCAAAACCTACAAAATAATATAAATTCAACGTAAATTAGGAAATACGTCACCAGTTACTAATTAATAATCGTATCTTGATTGTTCACCGACAAATATGTATTATATTTTTCCTTAAAAGTATATACTCAATTTTCAAGTGATTTTGTAAGAAATGTTCAACTGAAGAATATAAACGGTCTTCAAAACTACGTTCCAAAAATTTGCTTTTTCAACTCCCTGTAACAACTTGTAATATTTGCCCTTTTTAGGTCCATTTCGTTTCGATCTCCCCTCGAATTAAATAAAAGGGAACTTTAAAAAATGAGTGCTTTATATAATATATTTCAATTTATTTACTTAAAATTTAAGAAAGAGATACATTTTTGATTGAGTTTGTCATTAATTTATGGCTTTAAATTGACTATTCCATTCATGAAATTTCAGCCAATAGAGTGCAAGAACTGGGACCCTACTAGCCAATTAGAGACGACTTTACCATGCATATTTATCAGTTATTATCACCTCCGGAGGTGATAAATTTTGCGCCATGTTTTGTCTACAGATAGAGGTTATGTAATGTCACTCAAGACATATCTCAAAATAATGAGAAACACCATTCTTCAATTATTAATAAATTAAGACATTGTAGAGCTTAAAATTCAAATCTTCCTTAAAAATAAGCGAACAAAACACGTTTCCTTCGAATTAAACTTTAAAGATTGTGTATTCAATAACTGTGTTTTCAAGTAATTTCGCTCTCAGTTTGTCTTATGTTTATTTTGTTGTTTATAATTGTCCTTATGTATATATTTCTGTTCGATGTAAAAATATTTGAATAAACATGTTAATGATTAATAGTACATTATATATATGAAATTTCATTCGTGAAATAGTCTTAGTAAATTTTACTCGTGGTTTGGAAATGGTATATAAATCCCTTCCTCAGTTCGCGTGTCGAGAATTTATCGACAATTTACAAACCACTCCTGGAATTACCTTTGATAAATGCTTATTTAAAAAAATGTGATAACATTCAGTTTTAACGAACCCGTTGCCCCTCAAAGCGAACGTAATTTTTCAATGGCTCCTAAGTGCAGTGGAATTCTGGACAACATTAATAAAAATTGACCACATATGTCGTTGACATAAATACCATCAATTTTGGTTATTAACTAGACCAACTGACAAAA
This sequence comes from Teleogryllus oceanicus, assembly GCA_964035755.1. Classification (NCBI taxonomy): domain Eukaryota; kingdom Metazoa; phylum Arthropoda; class Insecta; order Orthoptera; family Gryllidae; genus Teleogryllus; species Teleogryllus oceanicus. The sequence goes on from CAXIVR010000002.1 coordinate 130,720,617, forward strand.
TGTGGCCGCAGAAAATTTCTCCACACACGGAAAATTTCGGGCGCCTAGTGACACGCGAGTGCAAGATTTGTAGCGGGCATCTTCGTGCGTCCCTCGGCTAATCGCAGAGTGGGAGCAAACAAAAGAGAGATGTAGCAGAAAATGCAGAGAAAAAAGGAAAGGCGGCCTCTCAGGGCTGGCGGTGGCCGCGCGCTGAACAACGCGACGCGGCGGAGCCCGAAGCGAACAGCGCGCGCGGATTAAGCGCGCGGGGAGTAAATCCCGTGTTCTCGTTCTGTAAAACGATGCGCTCCGTAATTTGGCACGCTCGCAACTCCCTACGCCCCGGTCCTCGCCTCTCCCCTTCTCCGTGCCACACCACCACCGCTCGGCTCGCCTCGCCTCGCCGCCCGCCCGCCTCCCTCTCCCCCCCCCCCGCCCTCCCCATACCTACTCCGCCCGTCCCTCCCTCCTCCCCTTCTGCGACTGTACTCGACTCACCCCAATGCCTCGCGGCTATCTCACGCTACGTAGTTATGTCTTTCCCCGCGTCACTCTAGCGTTTCTCAGCTCCCGTTTCCTCCCCTCATACTTCCTCGCTGACTCTCCCTTCCTTTTTTGCGCGCCCCCCCCCCGTCTCGTCATTCACCGCCCTCTGCTATCTTCCCCACCCACACCCCTCCTCGCTCGGCCCATCCCCTCGCTGCACAGCCCACTCACCGCTCCCGAACACATGTCTTTTTCATTTATTCGCAACGCTCTTCCCTCTTTACGTCCAATACTTCCAAGGACATCGCTCCGACACTCAACACACAACCAAGTTGAAGTAATCTTTCACGAAAATATTACAATATAATATAATTATAATACAATATAATATAATTATAATACAATATAATATAATTATAATACAATATAATATATAAAATACTGCTGCCTGCAGCACCAAAATACTGCTGAACAATACCACACAAAATAGTTTCCCAAAAAGTAGAGGTACACTGCTCAAGAAGAGGAAATAAAATTACACCGCAACAAGCTGGATATTTTACCAAAAACAACCTTCTCGAATACTACAAGATAGAATAGAATATATATGGATACACGGCATAACAGTTCTTTACATACAATGAAACGTTACTGTTTCACGTAACACGGAAAGAGTAAATATTTAATGGCGGGGGCCTCTTACTTGGAGCCTTACTATTTGCATTACCTCAGGAGTACAGTGACACAATTCGTGTGCAGAGACTCAATGAGTATGAGACTTCAGTCGGTACGTGCGGTACGAGAATAAGGGGATTAACACAATGAAATATTTGCATTTTCAGTCAAAACGGAAACAGTTTCATTGTTTTTCTATTTTTGCCGAGGGGTAACTAACGAAACTATAGATACCTCTCAAAAGCTAGGGTGCATAATTTTGTTTTAATTTCTGCGCGTGTTGAACGTTTTAGAATAAATATAATATAGAATAATAAAATATATAGTACCATAAATAAAAATATAAATAATATAATATAATGTGACATAATAAAATAAAATAGGTATAATATAATATGTGTGCCAATAATAGGTAAATACCTAAGTATTGTTTAGCAACACTCGTTACGTTTTCTTGTTTTCTAAGTACTGAATTAAATGATGCCGAAGAACTCTCAGTAAAAGTAACAATTTCAATCTTACTCCTCTAGCCTCTTGCCGGAGAGTAAGGGAAGCAAATTTGGGACAAGCCACGAAACGTGAAATGAGAAAAAAGGGCATAATACACAGGAATAAGAGAGACAGATATTGCGCGGGTATTTGGTAATCCAAACACAAAGAACGTTCTATTTCTACCAGTGGAACTGCTGACAGGACGCGAATCCGTATTAGCAAGTGATAACGAGGAGGATTGTAGAGGCATTTAGGAGAGGGAGAAACGCGGGCCATAAGCCGGATGATCTGTAGGAAAAAAGACTGATGAATAGGCTATACTTTGAACTGTTAAGAGCTTCCATATGACGGGGCATACGAAGATTATGAGAGAGAGAGAGAGAGAGAGAGAGAGAGAGAGAGAGAGAGAGAGAGAGAGGAGCGATTGACAGAAAGGGACAGCTCTCCGAGAGTGTGTGGGTAATGCTCGGTGCTGAAAGAGAAGGTGGGAGAGGAAGTAAGGGGCGGTCCATAGACTGACGATTGATTGTTAGTGATTCCGGGCGCGTCAACTGCTAAGGTCATTGCTCCCGCAAGTGAAGTGCATGCTTATTTCCTCGCGAGGTGGCGGTGATCTTCCCCGTTGGTTGGCGAGATCCGGCGTCGACCTACCGTCGGCAGCGGGGTTTCCTTAACCAAGTATTTCCTACCAGTGGGGCATCGCCCCAGCCGGAACAATCTCTAAGCAACCGACCAGTCTCCCGACAAGTGTGGTAGTATGGTATATGTAAGTGTCAAGTGTAAGTAAAGGGCGAGGATGGGTCAGTCAATAGGAAAGAAAGATCGCGCGCGGTCCGAGGCCCGTTTGATAGGGTACTGCTCCGGCATTCGCCTGGTGTTGGTCGGAGAAACCCAGGAAAAAAATACCGATCAGAGTAGCCGGAATTCTCCTCCAGATAGCGACTAAATTTGACATAGCTGGCACGCTACTGTCGAAAATCCAGCGACCGCCGGGACTAGGACCTAGAACCTCCCGATCAGAGGCACTGCAGGGACATCAGTTGACGCCCTAAGCCACTCCTTCGGTCCGGATAATCGAACTCTGCAGGGCGGAGACACACTCTGAACGCTCTCAGAGGAGGGAGGGAGAAAATGAGGGCATGTTGAGAAAGTGGGGGAAAAGAAACCGTAAGTGGAAGAAAAGAGCAGAAAAGGAAAAAGAGAAAAGAGCAAACGGGAGTATAATAGCATGAGTAGCGCGTAGGTTTAAAACAGTGAGAGGTGTTAAAAGAAGGGAGAAAAATAAAACAAAAAAGAAAATCAGTGGCCGAGAGAAAGTAAATATTGGCGTGTTTGTGTTCATGTGTTTCTGTGTGTGTGTGTGTGTGTGTTAGAAAAAGAGAGAAAAACGAAAGAGGAAATGAGAGAGAGAGTAGGGAGAATGGGAGGGAAAGGTAGAGTGGTAAAAAGAGATACCACGCAAATTTTCAAACAAATGAATCCGCGTGCTCGCCTGACAAGGCCGAAATCCCCAATTGAGACGCGTGCAGGCGACCGCCCGCCGAGCGCGATAAGCCAAGTGGGCGGTGCCGCATGCCACGACGCAACCTGAGCGACCACCGCGAACCACGCGGTTTCTCCCAGGCAAGGACGAAACAAATATCGCTGAATGGAACCGCTTGGTCTAGTAACAAAATGAAGAGATCATCGTCGAACAGGTACACTGTAAAGGCTAATAGTACATAGTTAGACTAATTTTAATTTCATGATTTACGAAGAGTGTAAAGCATAATTACAATAACTTACTTCTCCGAAGGACAACAAAAACCTTCGAGAAAGTAATCGCGGGTACATGGTTTGCTTAACATTTCATTTAACAATGGACAGCTCTTGGCAGGCCTAATTGAATCAGGAGGCTCAATGTCTATTACGTGCAAATGTGCTATCATATTCAGTACCATCACACTACAATATCGTCTTTAAAATGAAAAATAGAAGAAATATCATGGTTAAGATAGCGACACCACGTTTTTGACCGTCATTTCGTCAGTTCAGTAAACTTCATGCAAGGATGTAAACTATTGACAACACTGTTCTAAGAACAGCTACTGCGCCAATCTATATCTATATCTATATCTATACTAATATATAAAGACAGAAGTGCGTTGTCTTTCAGCGCGGTAATCTCTGAATCTATTGAACCAATGCCGATGAAACTTTTGTGCTAGCATCCTTTAAAGGCCTGGAGGAAAGAGAGGGTAGGCTATGATTTACAAACATAAACAGTAATATATTTTCAAAATAATTACTTTTCTGGACATTTTTCGCCTAGCTTTACATCACAGATTCAAGAGTGCATCAATGCCAGTAGTTTAGCTCCCTGCCAGAGAATGACGTCTGAGATCTACTACTGATTTCATCAATGTCCAGAATTATTACGAAATTCATCTGGGTTTGAATATGGTTATGTAATGTCCCTGTGTGAACATTTGAAAGAATGCCGTATCTGAAGTGGTAAAGCATGTCAATGTTCAGGCATTGCTCTTTGTCCGTGTTATATACGAAGTAGCAAGAAATCATAGCGAGTTTGAAAGTGTTTAATAATTGAGGTAGGTTGACAGAATAAAAAGTACAATAATATACAGCACAGAATATACAATAATATACAATGACAATATATAGATATCGTATACAATCGAAACAATGTCTTCTTTTACAGAAATTTGTGATAACTGAATTGTTTGACGAAACGAGTGTCACAATTATCAAAACAGTTTACAAATGCAAGGGATGGGCAGTCTACTAAAATTTTTAATCGGCTACTCAGAGGGAAGATCGACTTGAAGTATTCACTCGCCCCATTGAAAATAATACTGCAAGAAGGGGATAAATGTGAATAAATCTCTAAGTAGTAGGGCAGCTGTTCATTAGGACACTCAATTTCACTATTTACACAGTTCTTGGGTTCAAAATGGTAAAATGGAAAATGTGTATATGTTCTCAGTCCATCCAGTAAAATTTTTTCTTTAATATGCAAAGGACGTTTGAACAGTGGAGTGTAATTTATGAATGATCATTTACATATTAAGTCTAACCTGTAAAGTTGTTTTGCATATCAATTGCTCCCAATGAATGAGTTCATTAATATTTTTCTAAAACATTTCAGGATCCATAATCTTTATCACTTGACATAAAATAATGATATTGTTTTGTTATGTGGCTCAGTGCATCGTCAATTTATTATTTACACAATGTCAAGTTGGTGGATCATTAGTTTTTTAATGTATCAGTCGTATGATGAATTGATTTACCTGAAGTTTTATACTACACATTACTAGCACATAGGACATTGAACATATTTTTTTTTTTCATCTAGAGAATTATAAAACTGGTAATTATGTTTCAGAATAGATACAAATATTTTCATTTATTTTTATGATTATGATTCATCAATTACGTTATGACATCTGTAACTATTACTCCGGATCTACCTACTACCGTACCCGTGCATGGACTTCCGCATGTTATACACAGCTTAAAACAGTAAGTCCCTTCAAGGTCACGAGTTGACAGATCAATTTCAAAACTTTCTTTATGAATACAATAGAAGAAAAAATATAAAAATAGGATAAGTTTTACGTGACAATTTATTGATAGTGTTGGAATATTATATAAAACTACACAAAAATATACATGTGAGTCTACAAGTATTTTATTTTGTAGTTTAGATTTATTTATTGTTTTTAGTTTATAAAGTGAACGTTTAGAAGCTGGAACTTCAAATAAGAAAAATGTAATTATTTGTGGAAAAGTGAACGAGGTAATCCAGGAATTTCCCAACAAGGGGAAAAGAGAAGACAAGCTATCGTGGCGTGGCCAGGCAGAGCATGGCAGGGGGTAGACGGAGAAGGGATACAATGGAAGAGATAGAGTAGGTCCCTCGCAGAATGTGAAAGATTGAATTCCTCCTCCTGTATAATAATTTACAGTAATAAATGCCCGAGCAACGCCGGGTACTTTAGTACTCTAGTATTGTATTAAATACAATATTTGAGTTAACATTTTACTTTTTTACATTATATTGTTTATTACGTTTAAACGTTCGTTTTTTAATACTTACGCTATTCTTCAGTCAGGTTGTCAAAAGACAAAATATTAAACTGTATTTTCAATAAAATTCATTAAAAATATTAATATTGTTAGAAGATTGGATGACCTTCTCTTGAAACGTGATGAATAGTACAGTCATGAAAATATATTTTTATTTTAACAAAATATTTTACATTAATCACTTATCAGAGGATCACTTATCACATATATTTCAATAATCACTTATCAGAGGATTTCCGCGACCTCTGCCGAAGAGATAAAATTATTAAAGAAAATTTCTAAGTACAACCTTTGAGGGAAGACTGATTTTAATAATATGAAGCTTAGTTAAACTTTTCAAAGTAAGGAATTAAAAATACGTAGTATATTACAGTGAATTGAATATATCGTTCATTTCGTAAGCAGTTTACATTACATTCATTCAATAAATCTGTAGCCTAAGAACATGAAACAATGGAATACGGTCTTCCAAAATCCATTTTTATTTGTACCATTTATGTCTAGTACAGTGTACAAATACAATCAATGAGAACAGATTTTGTGAATCACATGTCATTAATGGATATTTAATTCATGTTTTTCAAAGTGTCCAAAATGAAATCAACATAAAAGTCGCCAATTTACCAAGCGATTGATGAAAAACTGGCAGCAAATGGGCTTGATATTTGCGGCAATCAAAAGCATTTTATAACTTTATTTATTGTTTTACTAGGTAACGAAAATCTGTCACTGGCGTGAACGATTTATTACCGATCATGCTGCAAATGACAAGTTGCAAATATTCGTTTTGTTCTCTCATTGTGATTACTACATGTTGTTCTTCAATGTTCACTTTTCTAAAGTACTGGAAATCGAAGTAAGTTAAATTACTGTAAAAGTAGACTACTTTGAATCACATGAAGCGAATCTCATTATTTGAAATATAATAATAACTCAAATACAAAATTATTTTTAAAAAACCTATTACTAGGGATAATTTCAAAATATTAAGGTAGGTTCCTGCATCATATCTCTTTCAAAATAAAAACATACAGGAGCTCTCCTACCTTCTTGCGTTAGAAAGTAAAAGGAATTAAGAAAACGGATTAAAAGAATGTTAACAGTTTTATATTATTATTAAAGAATGTAAACAGTAGTATATTACCAATTCATAATATAAAGCAATTTATTATTATTATTATTATTATTATTATTATTATTATTATTATTATTATTATTATTATTATTATTATTTAAATTAACAAGGTATCTGGTGGTCATTGAGTAAAGAAATATTTATATATTACGCATTTGTACAAAAAACATAGACACAAAATCTCGTGAGTACATTACTGCTGGATAAGTAATAATCTCTCAGGGCTGCATCAACGAGATTTAAAACGATCACCATAGAAGTTCGCTGATTGTATTTTAGGTGGATTTTCAGAAGAACATGCAACCCCCAACACACATTACGCCACAACACCATTTTACTATCGCGCGTAACTTGAAAACGAAACGACGGTTAATACTTAAAATAACTTAAAAAGTTCTGCTTTTTGAAGATTGCAATTTTATGCGAAAAATATTCCGGGCCCTGCCACTATAGTTATTTTGAGGGAAGGTTTCTTTCTTCTGGGTACCCTTGCTATTCAGAAGTATAGTTTCATCCGGCAGGGAAGGTACAGCGTTAACGCCACTGGATGTTTTACACAAGTGTTTTGTAATTAAATAATCATTTTCATTAAATTTTTGAAATTTCAGTTTAATTTCTCCATTAACAAATCCATAATTATGCGGTGAATACTTGTGGGTAACATTCGGGAGGACATGTGTGTGGAATATTTTGGAAACGTGGGGGATCTGTGATAAACATGTGAGGAAACATGGGTTTCATACAAGGATGTTGCGGAGATAAATGCCGAAAACCTGTTGTAAAAAATAATATTTATTCTTAAATGCTCTTAACCCGGAACACTTGCGGCATCGCTTACAAACTCGACAATTACGAACTAATCTAAATCTACTTTTCTTACAATCTAACTTATTCTAATTATTTATATTTCCTGGTCTAACACCGAACACTATGTACATTGTTTACAGTGTGCAATTTAAACTTCCCAGTTTGAATTTTCACGGACCGTCTGCCTCTCTTGATTTTATTTTAGATATTTACAAACACATACAATGTAAACACCACACATAAACTCATATAAACTTATTGTTTTACGCAGGCCGTTGTCCGCCTCGTTTTAACCGCGGCTACAAGAGTTCATGTGGTGAACATGCGAGGCAACAGGTGAACATCCAAGAGCACAATAATATGAGTGAGAACATTGGTGAACAGCGAAGGAACATGTGTGAACGTGGAGGGACATGCAGGAAGATATGTGGAGAACGTGCAAGGGAGATCATGAAGGGAAACACGCTGAGGCCAGGTGGAGCGAATAATTTGAGTAAAGATTGAGCTCTTCTTATCACCTCTTCTTCGGAGCAGGGTGGTCACAAACGAGCAGACACCAGAAATCAATGAAAGATTACACGCAGGCGTTAAGAGGCCCGTGATGACGTACCTACAATGATTCGATGCAGTTTAGTTCTGACATGAAGGTTGGGCCTAGTACGAAGTTCGTATGAAGTTTGTCACTTTTAAAGCAATGATTTAAGTGCAGAATCTTCGCAAGATTCCAGATAGTAGTATACAATATACTAAGGAAATAAACATTTCTACGATATATAAGATATCGACACAATACTCCGTAAATATTGACAGAAGTATCTCAAGGGCTGCAGCAAATAGATTTAAGACCAATGATTTAGCATTCCTCTGATTTAATATATAAGGAAACAGCAAGCGCAATACAATACTCACATCGCGTTGCGCTGCAACACTTGTCATATCACAGGGAAACGACGCGCCCTAGTCCCTTGAAACGGGGTTTTCATTTCTCTAACGGGTCACAAGTTATACTTATTAAGCAGTAAACTACAAAATAAGATGTTTTCGGACGTCCATATTCATTTTTGGAGCGCTCAATCAATACCATAGTAGAAATTGCCACAATATTGGGTATGCGTTTACGCGTGAAGTCTTTTCATTTTAAAACAATGGTTTATAAAGCGTGGAATGTTTACCCGTGACGTAATTTGCTCCACGTAACAAAAAGTGTTGAAAAGTTCACAGCACAAAGAATCAAAATCGACTTGAACGTAAATCTCACTTTGAACTTTCGAATATTAATTGGCACACAAAGGAAACAAACATTAAATGATACAACGTATTTCGCACATTTTGTTAGTGGAGCTTCTGAAGTAATGATATGATGACGGGGGCGACGGAGAAGGCGGCGGAGGAGGGCGATGGCGAAGGGTGAGACGGAGGCGCTGGGCGTAGGTGAGGCGGAGGGAGGAGAAGGGAGAGAAGAGTTGGCCAAGGGGAGAGGAGGGAGGCGAGGGAAGGGAAGCCCGAGGCGGCGGTGAAGACAGAGGGGAAGGCCAGGAGGAGGCAAAGGTGGAGGTGGTAGCGGCAGAGGGAAAAGGAGGTCGAAGGGTGGCGATGGAGGAGGGAGGAAGGCGGGGAGAGGGGGGGGCAAGCGGTGGTGGAGGCAGAGGCAGAGGATGGAAGCGGAGCGGCGGCTGTGGCGGCGGGTTGCCCTATAAGGCCGTTCGGGCCGCGCGGCGCGGCGCGGCGCTGGCTGCCGCGAGGAAGAGCGCGAAAAAACAGCCCCCCCCGGCCAGGCTGCGGGCGGCGCGGCGCGGTCCGGCGCGATTCCACTCCGACATTTCGCAGAACCCACGACAACGGGCTACGGCGCCTGTACTTCGCGCGATGCACCATTGAGATCACTACCAACCTTCCACACGTGTTCCAAATCTTAAAGCGATGTGGCATTATAATTTTTTCTCTACGACTATAGCAGAATGTATTCATTTCTCCAGGTTATCGGATGCAGTAATCATGCCAATTCCACAAGCCGTGCGAGAATATTATTCTAACACACCTGCCGACCAATCGCATTCGTCCTAGTGCATTACACAACGACTTAGGGTTCTCGCAGTCGCCTACAGAGGCGCTGCGTGCTCTTCCGCAACTATCGTGAGACAAGTGAACCACGAAACAGTATGCGAGTTCACATAATTGTGGCCACTTTGTAAGGTTAAAACGCTCACATTGATTTATAATTATGGATTCTTCCAGCAGTAATAGTGATGAAGGTTACGTAGACTGCACACCGCCAGAGATTGTGGAAGCTGCGAAAGCATCAACAAACAACTTGTTACCAGAAAAATCAAGAAAATTTTATGATAAATCATACAATGATTTCATTGAGTGGCGAAATTCAAACAGAACCAATTCTTTTTCTGAGAACGTTGTATTGCCTTATTTTACAATGATTGCTGAAAAATTTAAACCTTCTACTTTATGGAAGGAATACTCGATGTTAAGAAGCACACTGAGTATAAAAAATGAAATACATATAGAAAAATATTCGAAACTGCGTGCTTTCTTGAAGCGGAAAGGAGGAGAAGGCTATGAACCCAAAAAATCAAAAATATTCACTCCAGAACAAATAAATGAATTTATAACAGTAGCTCCAGACGATTTATATCTTGCCACAAAGGTAAGAAATTTTTAGTATTATGTAGACTTGATTAAATATTACAATAGTACTTAAAGCATACTTTTTTAAAGGTTGCATTGATCATGGGTATAATGGGAGCCTGTCGCAAAAATGAATTGCACTTGCAGAAAGTAGAAGATATACAAGATCTTGGAAGTGCTCTTTTGATCAAATTACCCAAAACTAAAACAAAAAGTGCTAGAACATTTACGATAACTGGAAATTTTTATAAAATATGTAAAATGTACATTGATCTTCGCCCAATAAAGTGAAACAAATTCTTTTTTTTAATTATCAACCGGAAAGTGACTGTTCAGAAAATCGGCATAAACAAATTTGGATCCATGGGCAAACAAATCGCCACGTACCTCAAGTTGCCGAATCCAAATCTATACACTGGACATACTTTCCGCAGGTCTTCGGCCACAATGCTTGTTGATGCAGGAGGCGATATAACAGCTCTGAAAAGACACGGCGGTTGGAAGAGTACGTCGGTAGCGGAAGGTTATGTGGATGATTCAATGTCAAACAAGTTGTTTACGCAAACACCTCTGCAATCGGTAGAACATAATACGACATAATTGAAAATACTCGTGTACAAAAAAATCTTGTTCTGCTAGTAAATCTATTTTAAATCAAATCGACTAAACAAGAGTCAACCCCTCCATAATAAATATAAACAATTGTTCTAATTTTACAATTAATTTTTCCAAAAAGTAAATCTATACTATTTATATTTGTAATACTTGTTTTGTTTACTTGTTTGACGTTAATGTTATAAAATATTTAATTAATGAAGTTAAAAGTAGAATGAATGTAACATTATTTCAAAAAATAAAAAAAAAGCACATGTTATCATTTAGTATTTTTAAAACTTCAATATCAAAGTCGTAGAGAAAGTATAGTCTTCTACTTGCGTAGAATGACTATTATTCACTCGTGGAAATTCCGACACTCGCTCCTATGTCGCTCGCTTCGGAAACATCCACTCGTGAATAATAGCCATCATTCTACGCTCGTTGCAGAATATACTATTTTTCTCCTCCCATTCTATAGTGCTGTCATTTGATACCTACAACCCGTTGATAATGATACTCATTATGATACATTTCATTACAATACAGGTTCTTGACCAATCAAGAGAAGTTTACAATCCAAGTATTACACTTGATTATTGCCAATCGTTCTAGAAAATGTTTTGTTCGATTGTGTACACTAAATTTGTTTAATATTATATTATGTTAATCAGTTTTAATTTCTTTTATTATCATTAATTTTTATGTGGAATATTATTTAAAATAAATTGGATCGTAATATCACATTGATCCTATTTGACTAGCGCAGTGGTAGTGGTAGAGGGAATATTTGACTAATGTTTAGATCAGAACGCAAGTTATTGTGAGTTATACGTTGCTGCTGTGTGTTTGTCCTTAAAAACCGGTCAATTCTCTAGTTCGAAATGTCTACTGAATCAAGAGGATGAGTGGGCATCTCTACAAATAAAAGAAAAAGCGAAAATGGTGACCCCAAAATTATTGCCGCAACTTTTGTGCTCTCTCGCAGGCGTGCTGGTAAACCAAAGCCCCCTGTGGCAGGTAGGGTAGCTGTCCGCTAGGTGGCCTTGGCTCAAACCTGAATGTCAACTACCACGAAACGATTCAATGTAAAAGTTTAACTAATGAAAGTAGAAAAAGTACTGTATGAAACTCGATGTAATAGGTTTTAATACACTCCTGTGAAGTTTACGATACTCGCTCGTTCCTCGCTGGTATCGTAATATCACTCTCGGGTGTTAATACCCATCATTACATCATCGTTTCATAGTGTACTATTTATATTCTTCTAGTTTATTGCATGTAAATATGAGCAAAACCTAACAGAATCGCTTTATTTATGGGAACATATTGCGAGGGTATTGTATTAATTTTGTTTAGTTCGTTGCAACCGAAATGACCATGTTTATTTAGAATTTTGATGTCGAGACCTTACCTGAGCTTTGAAAATAATATCAATGACTTATAATATCAGAAACTGCCAACGGATAGAAACACGGCACTTCACAATGAACTTAGTACACTAAATAATATCGAATAGTAAAGTAAACAAGTATTAAAAGAATAATTCGTAATTTATGTTTAACTCTCCGACGTTGATGAAAAACTCTTCATAAAGACCTACAATGCAAAGAACTGCGGGAAAACATCTTAACGTAAATGTCTAGATTCCATTTTTACTTTCTCGCACACGTACGTATATACGGAATAATATATGTATTATACAGAAAATTATGTAATGTTCCAGAAAAACGCTGATTTTTTGACAGACTCGACTGGCCCGACTCGAAGATCTGCAGTGTAAGAAACATTTTTTAACTTTTGGGAGTACTTTCTATGAAAACCCTGGAACAGTTTCAAAATTATCTGAAAATTGTTTCCAAATTCATTTTCTTTCAATTTTTTGAACGAATACATTTAAATACACTTCTAAAGATGACGTAGATTCGATTATCACCGTTAACGGAGCATTTTCGAATGGTTACACACCAACACTTACACTAACATGCACTACACTACCACATATTCCGGGAGACCGGTCGTGAGCTTAGAGCTTGTCCCGATTGGGGCGGTGTCCCGCTGGTGAGAGAGTCCTGGTTTGGGGGAAACACGGGTAGCCGACGGTAGGTCGGGCCGGATCGCACATCCAGCGGGCGAAGATCACCGCATCTCCCGAGGAACTTACGGGACTAATGACCAAAGCTATGACGACCCCGGAAACACTAACCAACCAACCAACCTTGGATTCTGACCAAATAACTAGAGCAAGTAATTTTCTACACAAATGAACTATATTTATCCACTTTTTCGTTAGCAGGTCCCAGCAATAAGAGTTTTTCCGTAAAAAATATGCAGTTTTCCCGCAGCATTACAATATACTGTGTAAGCATAGGCGAGAAAATAAGAACAAAACTATATCATAACAAAGTTCCACGTAAACGCCAACAAACAGTGGCGTGAAAGACTGACTGAAAATACAGCATCTACGAGCAAATGCGGCAGCTCCGTACAGCTCACCCGAGGCTTGCTCGCTTGCAGTGTATTTGGCTGTGGCGCGAAAGGCTTGCGTTGCGTTCCGTTTCGAAACAAAAGCCTTGCTTGTTTAACACACTCGAGACATATCAAATTCACAGCTGTGTAGTAGGCTGGAAACCACACTGTGTACGGTCTTCAATAATTTCGGGAAAATATAAAAATGTTCATTTTCTGAATTGAATACCTCGGAAAGAATTTCTTGTAAAAACGAAAACCTAAGAGTTGTGTGTGCTACTACACGAGCCGTTTTAAAAAATGAAAATAAATTATATATTTGTTCATACCATTAAGACGTAAATAAAGTAACCAAACTACATTCGTGATCAAGGAAGTATATTTTTAAGTATATATTTTTAAGTGTTGAAATATTCTACGTTACAAAAACAATAAATTGCAGTCGATTTTAAAGATTTTTCAATGAACATAAGAACCACGTATTTTTATTTATATTTTTTTAATTGTAGTTTTTCTGTAAGAGAGAAATCTATAATTTGGATATTTTTGAATGTACTTAATATTCTGCACTTCTCTACTAATAACAAGTAGTAATTACATTTTCTTCAGCATCTTGTGACTTAAACAATCATCGCGTCAAAATATTCACAATTTTTCTCTTGTTAAGAGTTAACATTAGATTACAGATGTTAATACAATAAATAGTAAAATTAAATTAAATCCTGTAATATTTTATAAAATATTACATTAATTTAATACAATAAATAATTTAAGTAAATCTGTGAAAAGGGTTTAAGTAAGATATTTTATGTAACTCGTATGTATGGTAAGTTGTTGACATACCACGTCGTGTTTTAATGCAACCCGCGTAACTGCTATGTCTAAGATGTTCCTTTTTATCTCCGCCAGCATTTATTTTGGACGTGGTCATGAATTAAGATTGACTTAATGAATAGCCATTATTAGTGTGTTAAAGACAAACAGTAAAAGCGGGAGAATCTCGTTCATACGCCGTGGATCCGTTTTATCTCTCCACCATTTGTACACAATCGCAATTTGAGCAGCGTCCGAATTGATGGCAAGGCCGACAAAACACGTACAGTGCCTGGTACATTACAAAAACGCAAACAGCCTGCAGCGTACAACCAGGCGCAACCGCCCCTACGTCTGCTTCCTCTCCCGCAGGTCTGCCCCTTCCCTCGCAGGTCGTTCCCTTTCCTTCCACCCCGCCGCCCCTCCTCCTGTCTTCTCTCCCCCCGCAGGTCATCTTTCTCACTTGAAAGATGCTGATTTCGCATAGGGATGCGATATTGACGTCGATATTTTTAAACAATCGACATTTTCGTAAATTTTTATATCGATTGATTAAAGCCGATGATTTTTTTAACATCGATGTTTTGTTTGTAGGGTAGATTTCCATAATCACAATTTTACGAAACTTAAAATATGATATAATAGCTGATAATACCACGGTCATATCATGTGTTCTTCCCCAAGAGATACTATTTCCTTCGTCTTTTCTATTTCGCTCGCGGAGAGCACGCACGCGGGGTAGGCGAAGCCCCCCTTCTCGCAACATGCCCTTGGGAAGACTGAGCATTCATGTTTTCAGACTGAAATTTGTTCACTGTTCTTATTACTTTTCAGTTTTTTTCTGAAAGCTAAACCTTATTTACAAATGAATAATCACGATTTTTTGGTAGGGCTTTTATCCAGCTGACATCCGGTTACCCTTTAGGTGCCGATGGAATGTATTATTCAACCATACTCTAGACCAACTAGACCAACACACTTGCGGCCTCAACAGAACACGAGGCCCTTCGCGACAACACACACATGAGAAACAAGAGACAAATGACCAGACCGAGGGCGGGACTCGAACCCGTGAACCTTCGAACTGAAGCGCAGAGTCGGTACACACTCTTCGCCACCTCAGCCATTCAGGTCGGCCTACAAGCGCTATAACTGACAAATTAATTACTCTGCCGGGCGAACGTAAATGTTAGAGGTTAACCAACCACTTTACAAAACATTGCATCGATTCCCATGCCTTGTCCACTTCTTGATCTCTTCCCATTTCCACTACTTTTTACGTTGTCTTCTCTTTTTTTTTTTTTTTTGTCTCTTCTTTCTTTTTTTCCTTCCTCTTTCCTTATTCGTCTCTTCTTTTTACATTCAAGTGCTGTTCCATTTTAATGTCTTGTTTCTTCTTTGGTTTCTTGTTTATTATTTTCTAATTTTTATTTTATTTTCATTTCAGACTCCATTTTACTTGCCATACAACACCCTTAGGTAGTAAGGAGAAACTTACTGTAATGCTGCGGCAGAAGTCGGCATTTTTGTACAGAAAAACTCGTATTATGAGGCCTGGCATCGAAAAAGTGGATAAATCTTATCCCTTCTTTTAACCCGTGGTTTAGTCAGAATCCACGTTTTGGTAAAGGCAAAAACGTCCCTCTGTCTGACCATCCGTCAGTCTATGGTGAACCCTAGCGTGCGAAACAATTTTTTTCGATTTTCTCTAAAATTTATATTCCCCGATCGATCTGAACGAACTAGAGGTCCTGTGAATTCGAAACAAGAATTTTGGTTTTGGTGAGTATTTCACATGAAATGTCAAACTTATTTTTTAAATGATTCCAAATTCCTGGATAACGAAACGAAGCATAAAAATGCTGCAGATTTCGTTAAATTGTAATTTTCGAAAATTGCAAAAGTTCAAAATTATTTGGGATCTTCCTACAACTTTAGAACTGAAGGTAGAAGTTGTTTCTGTTCATAAATCTGTTGTTCAAAGACAGTTCTTGGCATAAGGTCATGTACAATTTTTCGCAAATATGAGTAGTACTTGTGTAATTTTGTATGAAATATTGGCATTATTTAAATAATTATTTTCTCAAACGTTGTTTAAAATTTTTGTTTAATTTTGTTCTTCGATAGAACAAAGGAACGTAAATGGCGTAGGTCCATTTTCCTTTCTGAATTTTCCGAAAATTCCAAAAGTTACTAATAAAGTGAGAAAGTATTTTGTTGGCAGCACCACTAGCTTTCTGTGCTTTCATTTATATTTTATAAACTCTTACAAATATGAACTAGACTTTATTAAACGAAAATTTAATTAGTACTAGTCACTAATTTAATGCAATTTTATAATGCCAATCAACAATGTGTATTCAGAGTTGCATGAACTTCGGAAAATACGAAAATACAGAGGACAGCTATAAGTTGATAAAGATACAAACTTTCAACTCTGCTTGGATGTTGGCTGCGTTATACATTTCGGTTGCGTAAAGGAAACATCACACGACAGAATTTTGCATACGTTTGTTACTCAGTATGAGTCATATTCCACGATGATTTTAGCAACATTACCATTTATACCCGTACACCTCAATTTTCTGTGGAATTAAGAGAAAAAAGGGCACGCAGAGTACGTATGAAATTAACAGAAATGAAAACTTGTAGGAGCTCAAACATTTGTACCTCTTTCTATTCAATAAGAGACATATCCGAATATAAAAATATGGGAATGTAATAATTACTAATATTATGTGTACAACATTTCATAATATTTTCCTGCTTCAACTCTTTAACCGACCTAATATCGTAATATCTCCCCTATATGTTACCTTCAAATGAAACAAATCAACGATAAGTTTTGTCCACAACATGTGTCCAAGCAATCCCCCCACTATAAATTGATGAATTCATCACCCCACTTATCACTAAGGAATATTCAGATATTCACACTTACTGGGAAGCAAACTGCAGAGGTCTGAGTGCTGTAAGAGTGTTTGAGAATGAGAAAGTATCCCTAACAGATACCAACTCGAGTTATTCAAAATGAATGAAGTTTCTGCATCAGGTACGTCTACAAAGAGAATTGATTCGAACAATTCTAAAACCAGCGATGTTTATATCCATCAGTCTTTTTGCATTTCCTGCAGATTATAATCCTTAAAGAAAGAAAATTTGCATAAGCAAATACTTGTATACAGAATGAAAAGCCCATCGGTATATTTCATGGTTTAACTTGGCCAAAAAAAGATAGCTCATTTTTCATATTAAGAGAATTTGCCACACTCTCTCATGTTTTCGATGCTGTTGGTGCTCAAACCAACACAATAATGTTTGTTTTCGAATGATGTCTATCAACTCATCTCTCACCTTAGGGTGAGGCCACCGTAATATCCGTTATATCCTCAGTTCACCGTTCACCGTTATATCCTCCTTTATACAGAGATATCCGCTGCCCCATGACACCAAGTGTATTAAAAAGTGATGCACTGAGTAATTCAGTCGGTACGTGGTATGAGAAAAAGGCGAAATAACATAATCAAATATCTGCATTTTTCGGTTAAAATTGAAACATTCATTTTTTTCGTTTTTTCGATTTTGGATTTCCGATTTTGGATTTTTCTTCTGGATATCTAATGAAATCAGACACCTTCCAAATTCCGGAGACTATATAGTTTTCCGTCAATTTAGGCATATTTTCCATACATTATATTGTGACGTAACCAAATATCAGACTCGGAAATAAACACATTTTTGTAATAACTTCTCCGCAGTGTGTGTTGCAACCGGGTGCGCCTCCCGTAGGCAGTGAAAGGGTCAATTAGTTCCGCGCAGCTGCAAACGCGACTTTTGGCGTCGCCCCGGACGAGCGAGGAATCGAAGATAATAGTGTACGTTCCCGCAATGTCCCAGTATGTGGTGCTGTGTGACGATAAGAAAACTCACTTCTCAGGTTCACAAGAGCAGTACATGACGTAGAGTGAATACCAACCACGTACCACAACTCATGGCCGGCACGCCGCTTTAGGCCAGGTTCAGAATCAAGAGGCCATTGCGCCAAAGTACGTACATACATATATGGTAGGGACGAACCGTTTTGCAGAAATTGGCATCGCATATCTGACATGTTTGTTTCTCCGCAAAATGCGCTAAATCTTATCCCAAAACTCGAAACTACTGTCGAATAATTTCTCTGTGAGTGTCGTTTATCATAGCGAAGGAGGTATTTTATGCGTCACGCATTAATGTGCCACTACTGTCTCCCGTAACATCTGGAGACCCCTGGACGTGGAGCGGTTCCTGAGTGACGGGGGCAATGGAACATTGTGGTCACCCGCTATTGCAGTTTCACATGTGGAACAGAAATACGAAACTAGACAGCATACGCGCTCCAAATTGAATTTAAGTGTCACGCACAGTAATTTCGAGGCAGGTTTGCAAACGCTAACAGACGTGCTTAAATTAATTATTGTTTTACTGAAGAAGATATGCAGTCTCGCTGTCAGAATCGCTACTCCGTTTCATTCTTTCCTACTGTAAAAATGCGGCTCTGAAAATACGGAATGAGTTTTTCATAAATTGAATTTTTTCCCGGGGTTTAATAGTTTTAAGAAGTTTGATAAATAGCAACAAAAGTTATTATCTAAAGTTTAACACATTTTTTAATTTTAAAATTTAAATTTATTAGTAATTAAAATTAATGAAGTTGAATATTGATTGAGCACAGACTTATACAATGAATATTCATCAAAACAACAAATACAAAAGTCATGAGTAGGAGTAATTCTGGCTAGGGTCATGTATTGCGAGCGCTGAATGGAAACGAAGCAAAGTACATGATCTAAGCTAACCTCCTCTTTCGTGTTCACCGAATCAGGTAAAAACGAGAAAAGAGCACAAACTAGAAAGATGACATTGTTAAGATATAAACTATCGGGAGTTTACTGGGAATTTTCAAAATACTTTACAAACTGAGCGTTCTTGGTAAATTATTAAATTGCATTTCAGTAAGGGCACTGAAAAAATGTAACAGGTGCTCTGGCAGCCGATAGTTATGATTTCTCGTTTTCATATCACGCTCTCATGTTGCATCATTGATAACAGGTTATTCGAGAGTAATTTTTTTCATTGAAGAGACATCAATTTGACAAGCTGCGCTACTCTAGTTATCTTCAATTGCTTTGAAAACATCCATCGCATTCAAACACTTGAAAAAACAACAATGAAACAGATGTTCGAATACAAAAACATTTCTTTCAGCCTTTCATACAAAACTGAATTAATACATGCCACCTGTTTCCTAAACCGATCCACATGAACGGCTGGAATGCCATTCACATTACTAACAAAACATCTCCATTCATCTCCATGTATATTCATCTGCATTCACATATTCTCCAGCTTATTGTAATACAACGCAAAGTGGCCCGAACTCAGCCAAAGCTCAGTGAATATCACTTCAGAACCAATGTGGAAGGAAGGTGTACTTTTTAGCTAGTGAACGCGTTCCGTGGGTTATGTCACCAAGTCATTGAATGCTACTTGTTTATCCAACTCGAGATCAAATAAATGTGCTAGTGGCGTCAAAAACGATCATTGTTGTTTTTTTATTGCACAAATTTGAGAGGCTGAAAATTCAACTCAACTATTCTTAATATATAGAAAAATGTTTATAAGTATTTTTTAACCTTTCGGAGCGATTACTCCAGAAGTTTGCACATTCCCTTGAAAAACCGAGAAAAAATCCGTGGTAGATAGTAAGTTCTTATAAATATATAATAAAATGCTACACCACAAAATGTTACTAGAAACGATGCAACTGGCATTGCACGCAGGCGGCATTTTGCAGCGTTACTAGGCGTAAGGGGCCGGAGCGGGATGGGTGGGCTGGAATGCTTAATGGATTGTTATAAATAATTACACGGGTAGCCGCCGGGCAATCATAGACTTTTAATATCACTTGGAACGTGCCGGGTTCAGCTCAACACTCCATTGATAATAATTTCGCACTATTGAAGGAACTTTGCTGCAGAACATAGCCTACTACACATGCCTGAATATCGAATAACATACTTCGCAAGCATCAGCTGCTAAATAAAGTAAACAAACTTTCGTGTTCACACAATATTAGTACATCCTACGATGTCAGATGTAGCCAGATATTTAATATCAGATTGATTCAATGAATTTTGAATACAACGCCATCCACGGATGAAGCTGTCTTGACTACAAACAGATATTTTACAAAAGCAATATATTTCGGTTTTAAAATATTAGATCCATGGCCTGGAGAAGATAAAATAACACACTAACGAGAGTGACAATGACGCATCACCAGTTAAAAATGAATGGAATGAACTATCGCAGCCCTCACAATCTCTTCCAATTTTGGTCAGCTAGAGAAATTAATTATGATAATTATATGAAACTAAATTACAGAAATAATTATTACTGTGACATACCAATATGTGGGACATTGTATTTGGGTAACATTTATTGTAAACAGGGTGAATTGTAAGGTAGACTTATGTAAATATGGCGGCCTAGCAACGGTAGACGAGTTGTCGTCAAGGTCAACAAACTTCATTGCTTTGAAAAACAGGGCGCGGCTAGTTGAATTTGTAAGTAATTTAGGGATTGGTGAGGTGTGGAATGACAATGTATTTCGACGGAAGTGGGTCGAATTTTTTCTGAAAAGAAACAGTAGAAAATATGGACCGAGTTTTGAAGGGCTGAAAGAAGGGAATATGGATACATTCCGACTTATGCCGTGACTTTGAATATTGATGTAATGTGCAAAAATTGGAACTTGGAAATATTTCGAGTGCAACAGCTAGAATTTAAACTGACAACTTAGGTGAATTTGTCGGCAAGAGGACTGGGAGTATTTGAAGCAGATAATAAGTTTACTGAACTTACAAGGTTTGAAACTGGTCAAAACCGAAAGTACGTTTCGTATTGTTACCAAGTTTAAAATTTCATGAACATTGAATAAATTTACAAGTTTCTGTGAATAGAAAAGATGATTTTCATTTAGCCAATTCCAGCAAATGAGTGGCTAGAAATGTATATTTGCTTTTCAGATTCCTCGGCCACTCAGTACAGATCGAATAATCGGCTATTAGTAGGCAATAGCGATTATTTCTTATAAGACCCATCGACCCAGTTAGTCGGATATTAATTTATTGGAAATAGCAGTTGAAGATTAATTTTAATAATAGAATTAAAATTTTGACTGTTTCATTACATATAAAATATATACATTAACATTAATAATTTTTCATAGAAAGTGCGAGATATATGGTTTCATGAACGATACATACCTGGTTGGATTCGTTTCCTGTTCATTTCTTCAGAAAAGTCAGGAAGTCTCTCGTTAATCTAACATTAAATTTTACCACGGATTTTTTCTTGCTGGGGCTTTTCCAACTTCAGGGAATGCCGATTTCGGTGATCCGAGCCGGGTACCCATTATGTCCCTCGTGGAAACACAACCCATTAAGTCCCAGTGCGCTCAATTCAGGACACATGTATAATTATAACAGTATTGTTATTGAAAAATGTTAGCAACAAAGGAAAGTCATAGTTATTTATTTGAATGGTTAGTGAACAACATTTATCAAGATTGGGGGTATTTGTTGCACAGTTTGTAATTTTTGTTAAATAATCATATTTTTTACTTTTTCCACTGCTTATTTTATAATTCTCTAAAAAATACTTCTGCGAGTCAGAGACTTGTACAACGAATGAAATACTTCAAAAGCTCTAAGATTTACATTTGAGATGAAAAGCAGACGTCAAATGACTGTTTCATTGTTGTAATTTATTGCTGAATGTAGGTGTCCACAATTGAGGACACTGGGACTTAGTGGGATCATTTACGACAGCTTCTGGCAAACAATGGTGTTGCACATTCTTTTGTTTTTTATGTAACCACTGACTATATTTCGTCCTGTTGTGAGCTTGTTTGACAATATGGGAAGAAATGGCCTACAGTCGAGGGAAGGCGCAAGCGCTAAATATTGAAGAAATTTGTGAATTATTGAATGAGCGGTTTGAAAAGGAATTAGAAGACGCACTTTTAGCTATTTTACCACCTTCTCGAGTGGTTACTTAACTCATGAAGACGAAATTGAAGATGATTTGTTAGGTGCTGTGCTACCAGAAGATGTAGAACTTTTCTTCTCTATTGTGAACAGAATTTAGAAATTCCAAATACATAATTTCACATCAATTGTAGTTCTCTCACAGTTTCCACGTCAGTTTTTGAACACAGTTTATCTATTTGTGTCGGGACATCGTACTATTTCTCGACCCGAGAGAAAAGAAAGGAATTTTGCAATTTGGGAATGAACACGAAAAAATGTAGTTTGAAAGAGGAAAAAGGAGGCTTTTCATTCAACAAAAGTAGGACCTAAAAGTGAAATAGCTCTTATTTCTTCAATATATTCAGGAAACAGTAACCGGCTTGACCCCTCCGCATATGTATTCGCAAATTGTGAAAAATGACTCATCGAAATTGATAGTTCGGGAAACAGTACGGTATGCCACCCGCAGATAAAAGCCAATTTTGATTTTTCACAAGAAGGATGTAATTTTTTTGGGGGGTGGGGAATTTTGCTTTTTGTCGAGTACCACGGATTACCAAACCTAAAAAACTACAGTAAACTGTGGGAAGAATTAGCAAACATGACTGACTTTGTTTAAAATACAGCAGTTCTGTCAGAGAGAAAAAAATGATATTGGAGTATTGTAATTCCAAGTTTTGACTTGGCTGTAGTCAATTCCTGGCAGATACACAAACGTGTGAATGATAAAAAAGATCATCTCAACCTTCTGGGTTTTCGTCGAGAAATAAGACGTTTTTATAAAATGCAACACAAATGTCATTTCGCCAGGACAACGACTCACTTATGAGATAAAGATGTGAAATATGTCCGAAATGATAAAAGAAGTATCATTTCAGTATAGTAGAAAGAAGAAGCAAAGATGACGTGAATTTCTGCTATACCATGCAAAACCACAAACGTTTCGTTCTAAATGTAATATAACATTCTGTTCCGAATGTTTTATTAGTTATTGCAGCAAATAATTTGAAAAAAATGCTAAAATGTTCGCTTTTTTTAAACATCGAAATAATTCATAAGTTCATCGCTAAATCCAGTATCTTTCCTTTTTGGCCTAGTCACGCAGTACAATACCTTAAAGCCCCAGTGTCCTCATTTGGGGACACCCAATTTCGGGGTGAAATATCAAAAATATATGCATTTCTCTATTTATATGTTTATGAGAAAGTTTTCTTTGTCTAAATCTAAAATTTAATGAAAATATTCTGCTTGTAAAACACTTTGGGACTTAGTGGGTTCCTTCACATTAGACACGCACATATGAGTTCCTCGTACTAGGGTCAGCAGACCCACAAAGCCTTCCGCGATTACACACATACATGAAAGACAAACGAACATACCCACGGCGGGACTGGAACCCGCGACTCTTCGTTCCGATGCGCTGAGGCGGCATACGCTCCAGCCACCTCGACCGTCCTAGTCGGCTCAAATTTTACCACGGACACCGCTCAAAATTTTAATATCAATTGTTAAAGGACAGTATAATCTTAATAATAATAATAAGTTATAATAATAACAATAACAATGCCGGCCCCGTGGCGTAGGCGTGGCGGCGGCAGCCATCGTCTGCGCCGGGAAGGCTGCAAGTTCGAGTCCTGCTTAGGCATGGGTGTATTTGTAGTTGTTCATATACCCCTCATCATCGTCCTATCACCTCAGAATTCATAATTCAAGAACCTTGTCTTACGAAGGTATACAGCCGAAACGCTGATCCCCATAATTACACACGATAATCCCTCTGCAGGATAGAACATAACTGGACCTCGGAAGAGGACGTGTCGCGTGCTCAGAAATGGCCGATATGATAATGATAATAATAGCAACAACAACAATAATAATAACAATAATGTAATAAAAACAAAACATTTAATACACCATCCATTGAAGTTCTCTCGTAACTTTCCCAGTATTACCTAGATCTGCATGAAGACGCTTTTTACATTCTCGCGCTTAAGAAGGAACTTCTTAAAAAGAGAAAGTTATGTAATGTTGCGCGAAAAAACGGTGAATTTTCGACAGAAAATCTCTTATAATCTCTTTCCCTGGTAACGAGAAAGTGGATAAATCTAGTTGAATTTATTTGCATTTGTTTGCCAACGCTATTAGTATCGAATTATTTATTAACTTTTAATTATTTTACTTCCTCGCATATTGCTTACAAAGAATATTGTAAGGCTCAAAAAGGTATCCCAAATGTTCGTGAATATACTGCATACCTTATAAAACGACTTCAATGCCAGAAATATATTTTCATTTAAAGTTTTCAATAAAAAATGTATGGCTTAAAGCTATTTAATTTCCATTACTAATGGTGAGAAAGTACATGCTGTTTTATCATCACTAGTTTCATTCATTTTGAATCAAAATAAATTCTAAACAAAGAAGTAGAGGTTCGGGTTTCTCACTATAATATTAAATACAACTAAGAAATGGAATTCGCCATTTAACTAAAATTGACTTATTTCCTCTACATTTAAAAATATCTAGTCTCCCAAAATTCCTGCTCCTCGTTCCCTAACGTTGTAGGTCCTGCGGACCGGTTAGCTATATGGCCACGCTTCAAGTGCGAGGAGCACCTTCAATATGACTTCAGCAGACGCCAACAAACAACTTCGGCCACGCCCCCTCGGCCGCCGCAGCGCGCTCCAGGGCCTCGCGCCGCTCACTCACTTTTATTCCCCACATAATCACTTTTATTCTTCGCTAAGTCCCCCTTTTGTCGTGTTTATACTAGCTGTACACGGCACATTAAACTGCTGGACAAATTTGCGCGTATAAAAAAACAAAAGCGTGGACGAGCAAAGCAACTCTCTCGTTCTCCGCTTGCGGCGCGCACATCGCCGCCCCGGGCCGCGCCCGGAGTATTGGAGAGCAAAGTTTTCACTCATACGGGCAGCGTTAAAAAAAAAGTTTTGGTCCGGGGCCAATGTAACCGCCACGGGGTCTGGACGGGTGCGGAGGGAGAACGGACGAGAGGGAGAGAAGCGAGGACGGGAGGAAACGCCGGACTGTGGGGATGGGGAGGATAGTCACAGCCGGCGGCGCCTGGGACGGGGACGAAGGCGGGGGGAAGGGAACGTTTAAATCAATAGAGCGAGCTCGGGGCAGGCCCTCATCTTGTTACGCAGCGGCGGCGGTGGTAGACGCGCCCCCTTAAACAGATTTGAATGCGGGCGGGCCGCGGGAGGTCAGCCGAGGCGCTGCCGAACCCGCTGGCCGCTGGGCGCTGGGCGCGCCGGGCAGTGGCGGCGTACAGTCGCGGTCGCCGCCGCCAGGCACGTGGCCGCCGCCTGACGAGGCCGCAGCACGTGACGCGAGGTGGCGATGCACAGCGCCGAGGCGCCCGCCACGCCGCCGCGCACTCTTAAAGGGAACGCGGCGACCAACAGGTGAGAGGGCGCGCGTCACCCCTGAACCGGAGTACCTCAAGGCAGTGTTTCTTGTCTCGCACATTTTTATACTGCATTATTATACTGTCTAGGCAAGGAAACTCGTCAAGGTAACCGTTCTGCAAAGAAATTACAAGATATTTCATACAGCATTGTTTCATTATTAAAGATTGCTGAAGAAAGTCGGCATTGCCCGGTTATTTATCATACGTAATTCGAGTGCTATGGAAAATGTCGCTATATCGCCGACTCGCGACGTGAGGAAGGGATTTATCTAGAAATTTCTAAAGTACGAGTGCCATTTAATAGGACGAATGAATGAACGAATGAAATTAGTCCAACAGAGTTCCAAAATTCGCCAAATATTGAAATAAATTAAAGCTATTTTAAAATCAAAGCTATGTTATAAACGTATAGTACATACGCCGTTTATTGGACATCGACATAGAAATGGATGTATACGCTTCCTAAAATAGATAGTCCAGTTTTTGATTGGCCAATACGGAGAAGCGATTAGAAAAATAGGATAGAAAAAGCGAGAAACTTTTTGAGATGCACCGCACTGATTGGGGCATTTTGTATGTATAGTTGAACATTATTGGTTTTAATTTCACGAGTGGAATAGTCACAATAAGTAACGTTCCCATTCCCCAGCACAATTCTGCCATCCCCATCACGCCATGTCACGTCACGCGCCGCCCCGACGGCCACCACAGATCACCTCACCCTTCCTGCTCATCCCTTTCGTTTCCTTCAGGCACCACTCCCGTGATTTCCCCGACTGCTCTGCCCGCTGTGCAGCCTTCCAACACCGATGCGCCTGATTCTGACACACCGCAATATATTGTGGATATTGTAGGCACTGTAAGAGACCCCACCTGTTCCCCAACAGGTCCTGCGGTGGTAGAGACTCACTTTGCAGTTTGAACCCATTCCAAGGCTTTGAAATGACCTCTCGGGCACATCAGTAGGCAGTATAAGGGCTTCCCAAACAGAACCAAAACTTGTTAGTTCTTTAATTTGTTTCAGATAAAGTAATATGATTTATCGGTGTATTGCATGGAAGAGTCTCAATTAACTGAGTCACAATCGCTTTGTGCAAATTTGATTGCATCTCAGAGTTGTGAATATCGTATGGGTGTAATTTTGGTTTACTTTAAAATATGACACTAATCACTTTACCCAAAATCATGTGATTCTGAGTCATGCAACGGCAGTTCTTTTTCTAACAAATATTCCGTGTTCATTTCTGAAACACTCAAGGGTGAAATTAATGCAAATCCATTCTATAAATGATCAGAAAATTAAATGTTTTCAACACGCCGTATTTGGATATCAAATAAATTGAAAAGCACTGTTTCATTAGACGACCAATGATCAATGCCCATCGTCCTCATGCGAGAACGTAACTTTCTGATCAACTTAATTTTTGTTTCCTTTACACACATTTGTGAATTTTATATTCTCAATAGACATAGAGCATAAAGAAACGTAACTTACAACACAACGAAACATATAAGCATGTTTCGGAATTCCTGAAAACGATACCCAGATTTAGCCAAAATTGCTAAAGCATTGTGCGCTCTTGGTGAAGGCGTGTTGACGGCTCACGATCTGTGAAATTTCTCCATTTCTCCAGGATTTTTTTACTTCCTCGCCGATTCCGTTACTTTGAAAAGAGAAAGAATTGTAGCGTTGCAGCGGAAGGAGAAGATTTTTAAACAGCAAACACGCATTGTGCTTCTTTGATATAAAAAAGGAGATAAATCTTGTTCCTGTACGTAGTAAATTACCATGTGTACTCAGAATTTAGATTGAATTCTTTTTGTAGATCCTTGACACCGGAAGACTGGTTTACGGCAAAAAGTCTCACTGTCACTAGTGCCTAAACCGTTCAGACGATTTTCTCCAACATCGACATCTCTCGATCAATGCATCCGAACTCAAGACTCTCTGCTAAGTTGAAAAGTTTTTCATGGGGGTGAGGTTACTTTATATCGGGCTTAACAAATATTTCTAATATTCCCAAAAATTGTTCCACATTTTTTAATTAAATGTTTCTCGAATACAGCAAAGTACGATCATAAGCTTGACACAGATCTCATTTTCATTAACTCTGTATTTTCGGAAATTTCAAAAATTTGTTCGTGTTTCCTACAATCAATGAACTCTGATCTTTTGAACTAGTAGTGGGTATAATGTTATTGCAATTTCTCAGTTTTTGAAAATTGCATATTCAAATTTTCAACCTTGTTTTTAAAGTTTTGGGGGAGGGTACGTATACCGGCTGGGCGGTGGTGTAGGGATAGTGAAAATGGCATACTAAACGTAAGAACAAAGAGTTCTAATCCCAGTGTGGAAAAAGAAAAATTACTGGTAGCAAAAACGTTTGCATGTTCAAGTAGTATTATGACATTCCAACCCCGTCACAAATAATGCGAGAGGAGTATGAGCTGTTGCAGCAGCACTAGTTATATTGTTTTGGGCACTCCTTGATCAAATCTTTCTTGGTTCTTGTTTCTGTAGATTATTGAAAAGAGGCTGGACAAGGGTTATGATTTACTTTGCTAATGCGCTGTTCGCAAATTAAATGCAAAATAATGGTTCGATATACTCTTCGCTTATCGCAGTTCTTCGCTTTAAATTGCTTTCAGGAGATTTTAATTTCCTACAGCTCTGTAATTTTTTATTTCAATAATATATATATATATATATATATATATATATATATATATCATTCACATAGTTCATTTCACTTGCCATCGCATTCTCAAATCGCTAATTGTTGAAACCACTTCCACGAACATTACAAAATAAGTTTCATAAGGAAAATAAAATAGATTTTGTTGTTGTTGTCGTCAGGAAATACCACTTCATTTGTGGAAACATCATTCGTATGTCTATAAATGAGACAAGCACAGGTTTTGTATTTTAGCGTGTGTATGCGTGCAATATGATACTCAAATGCAATTAATAACAGTACCTAACATATCGGTAATTCAGAACATTACACCAGAGACGAATCGTTCGCAATTTTTCTCTGTTACATTTTCTACAAAACTCTTCAACCGCAAAAACATGGGCACGATTTCATAATTTAATTCCAACAAGAGAAATGTTTCGGAACATTGAGCGAACGTGACAAGGCAATTCCATTCCAACTCTCGCTAATTTTGTTATCTTTATTGTTAAAACTGCACCTCGCCTCGAAACATTGAACAACTTACGCGACTTCTCAGTGAAAGATATCGTTGAACATATTAAGCAATGGTAATTGAGTTCACTAAACGTCCAAGTAATACAATTATGAATATATCAGACTGGCGTCGCTCTATTGCACACATGTAGTAATGAATCATATTTTGCAACCAACGCTTGCTGAGTTGTTTTCTGTTCTGTCAGGTTTCATCTGTAAAGAAATCAATCAGTACGAACTTCAGGACAATCAAGAATTCACATTCTTGTTGGTTTATTAAATTTCAATTAATGCTTAAAGCAGAATACAAAATTGGTTTGTCGATTCACACCTCGAAATGTTGACAACGCACGCATAAAAGTTTTACTAAATGAGCTTCTACGCTCTGACTGCTTTTTTTCATTATTGGTGTTTCGGAACAAAAACACACAATTTCCTACAAAGATATCACGAAACGAATATATATTAAGGTCTGTATCATTTGTACTAGTATCACTTTAGGTTTCACAAATTGACAAAGTACGTAATGCCCAGGCATATGAAACATTAAAATAATGTCAAGAGGTAATTAAATGCATAATTTAACAGTTCTGAAAATAATGAATTTTAACAAAATTCTTGTGATATCATACTTGTAATAACTGAAAAACGACTAATGGAGGTACACATATTCATATTCGCAGGTTATATCGTGGCGTCTTTATCATTTGGTTTGCATCACTTTTTTTGGCGTCTTCGATTAGGACACTTCCCGTACCTCTCGTGACTGCGAGTATCGTGTCGGCGGTCGGAAACACCGAGGCGGAGTGAGCGACTGTACGGCGGCCGCGCGGATGGTTGGGACGGGGCGGGGCGGGGGCGGGGGCGGGGGCGGGGGGGTCCCGTCGCGGCGCAGGGCGGCGGACGAGGGAGCGGATCTGATTAGTCGGGAGTGTGCTTGGCGAGTTTGCACCGGCTGACCGCGCGGTCGTGCCGCTCGACCAGC
The DNA here is from genome assembly GCA_964035755.1 of Teleogryllus oceanicus. Classification (NCBI taxonomy): domain Eukaryota; kingdom Metazoa; phylum Arthropoda; class Insecta; order Orthoptera; family Gryllidae; genus Teleogryllus; species Teleogryllus oceanicus. The sequence goes on from CAXIVR010000002.1 coordinate 130,750,480, forward strand.
CCCCGGCCCTCCGCCCTCGTTGATGATCCAGGCGTCTTGGTGCAGTCTTTGACCGAGAGACCGCGGCGCCGCTGCCGGCTGCAGGTTGCCTGCCACTGGCGGCTGTTGGCTTTGCGAGAGCGCGGGAGTGCTTGGGATACTTGATTAGCGTTTTGGCAGCGACTCGGTGTGTGAGGAAACTTGGTGACCCCAGGGCTCTTTGTTCAATGACGCTGTGTACCTCAAGTTCCGTTGGGCACGCATTAGGCTCTTCATTTATGTAAATACATTCTCTTGACGTGGTCTAAGTGAATCGTCCACTAATGACAACCGGATATTTTTTGTCCGCTTTAAATTAACAAATGAATCTAACAAAATTAACTAAAAAAGGAGTGGTACATAGATACAACTGTGATTATTAAGCGTATTCCATCAAATAATAATATAATATACATTCAGATTTGAAATGGATAGTATTAATAAGTTAATATTTAGGGACGAAATGTAATCTATTAAAAATGAACATAAATAATTCCTGATCTTGGATATATTTATACTTTCTTTAATGGAGGGAAACTGAAAACAATATTTTTAAGTATCTAAAATATTCGTTTATGATATGTAACATTTTTCTATACAAGACAAACATTTATGCAGTAAAATTTAATTATTATTATTCGCATACTGTTTTACGAGAAAAAATTCATAAAAACACAAATGAGTTGAACTTGAGATGTTGGAATAACATCATCACTGAAACTTTTTCCTCTAAAACTTCCGCGAGAATCTTAAAAGGGCCATTAAAGAAAAGATTAAACACGCGTTATCCTACCATAGGACCGTAACAATCAAGAATATTTCACTTAAATACTAGAGAACCACAAGACAGATTCACATAAAAAATCCATGTTTTAAAACGGTAGACGGCAACAGTTGCGAGATGTATTTACAAAGTAGTTTAACATTACTTTCGAGAAGTACGAAAGAGATAATTCGTTTGCAACCCTCAAATAAAAAAAATTGTTACTTTTCCTACTATTTCTATAATTACACCGAGCATTTTACTCTCTGCACTATGTGCCTGAATATACATTGCAGTCTGCCATACATTGCATTGACCACTACAGTCTAGGCTCGGGGTCGATCTCGCAGAAACAAGACACAAATGAATCCTGTTTTTTAGACAAAATTCAATGCTCCAAGTCCCCTCCCCCCAAAAAAAAGTTTATTTAAGGAATTATCTTGTGCTTTTTTATTATTATTATTATTATTATTATTGTTTATTATTATTATTATTATTTTATTATTATTATTATCATCATCATCATCATCATCATTATTATTAGCGGTCATTTCTGAACACGCTACGTGAATACGTGTGATTAACGTGTGTAACTTTTAAGTTCAGACCGGTAGCGGTAGCTCAGTGCATCAACTGATGTCACTGCAGCGCTTCTGTCCGGGAGGTCCTAGGTACGAGTCCTGATGGCGGCAGGATTTTCGACACTAGCTTTTCAGCTAGGTCGAATTCAGTCGCTGTCTGGAGGAGAATTCTAGATGCCGGCTGCTCTGATCGGTAGTTTTCCGTGGTTTCTCTGATCAACGCCAGGCGAATGCCGGAGTACCCTACCAAACGGGCCACGGACCGCGCGCGATCTGTCCTTCCTCTTCCTTGTCCTATCCTCTCCTTTTACACACACACACACACACACACACACACACACACACACTAACATGCACTACACCACCACATCGTCGGGAGCAAAAATCAATCAATTAATTTTAGGTTCAGCCTTTCAGCTGTATCCCTCGGCACGACAAAGTTGTTACACCTTGGAGGGTGAAATATGAGGATTGACTGACACTACGAAGTGTAAATTATAAGATGACGATGAGGGGCGAAGGCAGAATCACAAATACGATGTTCCAGAAATTATCTTTACTGCTCAGCTACTGCTGATTAAATCTACAAAAACTGTGGAAAGCATGAATTGCTTTCTCTGCTAAATACGGTTTGCTATGTAATCTATGACTGTGTATGACATTACAGTGGTCAGAAAATCAGACCAATAGTGAGCCAATTTTCCTGAACTTCACCTCCTCCATTTGATTCTTTGTCTCATCTTTCCTCTCTCTTTTATTTAAATGGGATTTTTACATTTAATTTCGCGTGGAAATTATTTTTTTCTGCAACTAATCTCAAAATTAGTCTGTGATGCACAGTAAGAAAATGTGTACTAAACGGATCCAATTGAAACTTCAGAGAACTCTACAGATTCTTTCTCAAAACTCTCCACTCTCAACGTCGACGCTACCACCCTCAATAATCACAACAAGGCAGTGCAGCTTAAGTCGGAAAAGAGCTCACACAGAAATGCACCCATCACGGCTCCCGTTCAGCAAATTACCGCGCGCGGCCAAAAATTAATAGTTCATCAGGCCGTCGCTCGTGCTCCGGGGGCGCCATTGCAGCTCCATGGCGCCTCGCCTCCCGACGCCATTAACGAAGCTGAAACTTTAACGCGTGAGTTGCGCTAGCGCGCGCGCGTGCGGGCGCGTGTTTGAGTTATGTAACCAAATAATACATGCCAAGTACTCGGAAGGCGAAGTTGCACGCGGGTGAAATATGCAGCGCCTCGAAGGCTGTCGCTCCGGAGAGCGCCCAGGGACGCGCGGGGCGACGCCAAGGCACCCGCGAGCAGCGCCACGGCGGGCGAAAGGCAACGACTGCCACGCAAATTTCGCATAAGTCATGGGAACTATTTTATTGCCTCACTACGTAAGCAGTAAAGAAATAGTATTGTAATGCTGCGCCGCAAATCGGCGAATTTTCGACAGAAAACTCTTACTGTCGGTCCCTCATAACGAAAAAATGGATAAATTTCATTCCTATATGCAGTAAATTACTTCCTCTAATACGATGTACAGTCAGAATCGACGTTTTTGGGTCCTTGTACCGAAAAATCGACTTACGGCAAAACGCCAGTCAGTCCGTCTGCCTGTGGTCAACGTTCGAATTCCTAGATTTATTTAAAAATGTTTTCCAATAAAAAAACCGCCTCAACATTTTCAAAATTTTCTCAAAATTGGCTCCAAATTTGTTGATTAAACGATGTTCCTGGATACGTAAGAATGCTTAGAATAATGGCGCAAGTCAAAATCTATTTTCTCCAAAATCCTCGCATAAGAATGTAACATTAATGTAAGTGTTTAGTAAATATCAGGGCATTAGTTCTGAAGCGATATTTTACTCAAACAAAATACGTTTAGTCATTTGAACACATTCAATACAGAATAACCGAGATCAAACAGTTTTTCATATCTCTCGTGATTAAATTATTTTAGCTTCTTTAATTGTCATTTTTTCGATGAACAAAAACTTGCGGGTAAACTATCGACATTTCGAAATGCCGATGTATCCGTTTTGACCCACATTAGATATGATTCCTTTTAGACAAAAAGTGAAATACGAAACATCAATCGTTGGTTACCCATGCACTTATTCCTCCAATAATAACAATTAGAAAAACATGAGTACTTGGTTGATGTTGACCTTTCAGACAGTGAAGAGGGCTTACAATTTAGGTCGAAACGTCTGCAACAAATATATTTAAATTGACTGGAATCATCGTTTTTTTTCTTATAATGTTTAATTTATCCAGTGAATCCTGATTTATTTACTTATGAGTACGTTCGTTCCCCGGCCAATCCACGTAGAATTTGTGTTGGACAAAGTGAACTCTCACCAGATTTTCTTGGAGTTTTCCTGTTCCCCACACATTGTCACAACAATGACACGTGATGTCGGAAGACCCTAGGTGACGTTGAAGATATTTGGCACCTTCATTGCAGTCCATTGCAGAGTGAGGTGTGGGATTTCCTTTGGGAGAGTATTTCAAAGACTGAAGATGCCGATGCAAATGTGTGTGAAATGTACATGCCAATCCATGAAAAATATACCAACACTACATCCACTGTACAGAAGCGATTGATAAATTCTTATTTATTGTTGGGATTCATATGGAAAAACTTTAACAATGCCCTTTTATAAATGTCTAATTACCAAATTCTACATAAAAAAGATAAGTTAGTCATTTTCTTACCGAGTCCAATGCATCTCAACACTTGTGTAGAGATGCGCTGCGAGATGCATTTTTATAGGCGGGAAATCGAATGACGTGGAAACAAACACTTAGAGACTTAACCTTTTAGCAAATTATCCTTCCCGCATCATGTGATTCAAATTTAAGAGCAGTTTCTGCCACAAACCTACTCCAAATGGTTTGTTTTACAGATGTATTTCAGTAAAGGAAGTCGTGTGAACAAAATTTAACACATACACCACCAATGCCGGAAAGACTATTTCCGGATTCGCTTTAGCATCGTTGGCACCTACTTCTCCATGTATCACATATGAATGAATATACTGTACAAATATTTGCCGAGTTGCAGTAGGATTGAAGGAAAATTGTTAATTAACGTTGTAAAATCCCATTGACAAATGACGTTTGTAGCCTCTTTTCAATACTCAGAACAACAAGAACACAAACTCCAGTAACCCACGGCACTTGAAGGTTTAAGACTACTATGGTATTTATGTTCTACCGACGTTCACAAACTCTGAGCTCAACACTAGTTTATCTGGCCCAGAGATTTGTAAGTTTGAAATGAGATTCTCTTCAATACATTCATTCCACCCTTAGCCTACAGAATTATTTGTATTGCAACCGAAAACAACGTGTTGTTGTTTGAGAAAACTTGGGAAGAAGAAACCTTTCACGTTGATGACAAACAAATCTTGAAGACGCCATTGAATAGTGCATTGAAAAAAGACCCGTTGAAAACTACACATACACAAGTTCCGTTCAGTTTCCAACAACAAAAACTATCACTACACTTTATTTCGAGCAAACTTTTGACAAAACAACTACTCCCCTTAGTCATCCACATGATCAACACTACTTCACTAGTCGTCCACCACTGAAAACATAGCTGAGAGCCCTTTTCTCGGCACACTCAACTCCGCCAAAGCAGACTCTCGGAGTGACAACATTAAAAGTTTTCCGCAAGCAATGAAGTTCAATTTCTGTCCCGTCGGAAAGTGCCCGTAAATCCCATCTCTTCTCTTGAAACCTCGGAAAGCTGCGGATCGCCCCGAAGGCAGGCGCCGCCTCCCGCAGCCGCCGCTGGTGTAGGGCTGCGCACCGCCGAAGGCGCGAGGCCCTAGCAAAACATTTACAGACAAAGGCGGAGTACAAAAGCGTGTTTCTTTCGCCTTTTGTCTCCGTTTTTTGCAGCCTCCTTTGCAAACAAAGCAAAAATGTATGCTGCACGGAGGAGCTCGGAAGACGCTGAGGAGAGCAGTTTAAAAATGCAAGGTGGGGGAGGGGGCGGCGCGGCGAGACGTCGGGATGCTGCAGCGATGATGCTGGCAATGTAAGGCGAAGGGACGGTACAGAAAACAAAGGTAGCAGGGACTACGGCAAAATGCAGGAAACTAAAAGTTGGCAAGATCCATTCTATTCGTGGAAGAAGACAGAAGAAGAATCCTCACTTACGTACATTAAAAAAAGTAGGCTAAGAATACACACGTGGAAGTAAAATATATCATATTTACTTATGTATTGAAATGTATTTTATAAGGAAGAATAGAATCGCGAGTAGAGATTGAATAAAAAATGAACAGGTGGAACGAGGGGTAGGAAAACACTGATAAGCCGCAATGAAAAAAGCAGAAAACAAGGTTCTTTGAAATAATGTAAAATTATTGGCCTTTAAAAAAAAATAAAAAAAGGAAAGACGTAGTCGCTTATGCCTGATAGAACAGTACAAGATACGAAAGTGATATTTGAAAGAAGAGCAAACGGAGCGAGTTCCTTGTTGTAAGAGGAAAATGTAACTCAATATGCACAACGAGGCGATGCGCAGTGGCTAGCGTAGTAGCCTTACAACTCCATGAATGAAGCCCGGAATTCTAATCACAACATGAAATTGCAGTGAAAGAGAATTCCTCGTCGCAGATTTTTCTGATTGGCCATGTCATTTAATCTACGTTCAACATTTTCTTCAGTGATCTATAACCAGCATACAGCATATCCCATTATCACAGCAATTTACTTTCCAGGTCAAATTTCACTCTCATCGATTTCCTAACAAAACATTCGCCGTCTCTCGCATCTTTATAGGGGATGAATTTGAGCGTAAACTTCTGGGTCACTTAACCGTATAACATTTTTCTAAAAAGATTTTCATGCACTCCACACACATAACCAAGAAATTAAAAATAAAATGTAATATAGCTTCGAGATGAAAGAGAAAGGGAACAAAGTAGTAGAATTTTTCCGTCACGCTAAAATAGCGACGTTATGCACTAACCGGTGACAGATTTAGAAGTCTTTTCTTAGCCTGAGAGTACAACCTTATCCCCACGATATAGTGTACATCTGTAGGAGTCTCTGAGATAACCTTACAAACGGGAAAATGTCCGCCGATAAATAGGAATACCTGTGTTCTCCTAATGATAATAAACTGAATCTTTAAAATGAGGCAGTTACAATGAATCATTACCAACATCAACTATGGCAAGAATACAACGGAAAATGTTGGAAAAGTAACATGAAATATTACGAAAAATAAATTAAAATAATGTTTTTGTCGTAAATATGTCTTATGCGCAAACGAAATATGATAGCATAGTCATCGCGCACAGGATCAAAAAATCTAAAACTTTACCATAATAAAAATTTTTTGTTCACTTTAGATTCGTACCGCAGTTCAAATGTCTCACGTATTGTCTATGGTGTTTGATAGACGCAACTGCTTCGTTCAACGCTTGAAATGCTTCGTTAGTAATAATGCATAATGCAATGTCTTTTATTTTGTGTTGTGCAATGTGTTGTTACTTATGTTTAACCGAGTTAATAGTAAGATATGTGTAGTAGGCAGTGGTTTAATTGTTTAACCTAGCTAGTCACGTGATCAATAGAGTTTAGAGATAACACACATGGGTTACTACTTTTTTTATAAATACTAGCTCAATTCTGGAGTTCTTTTACCTAGGCAAACAATTTACTATAACTCGGGAGTAAAAAAGTCGATTTTCAAATGATACTGACCTTGCTTTCTCGGTACTTTTATTCCTCATTCAACCACTTAGGGAAACGTGAGGAAGTGATTCCGGAGATGAAGAAAACGTGCACAGAGTATACTCCTTCCACTCACGTTACATACAGGTTTTATTATTCATTGACAAAATAAATCAAAGTGAAAAGCCATCTTACGCCTGGCACTAAAACTCTCAAATAGCGGTATAACGGTTAGCGTATCGGGGTGTTGTACCCAAATTTGCGGGTTCAAATCCGATCGAAACCGTGAATATTAAGCGGCAAAATCCTGCATACGCCTTTCTTCGTACGTAAACCGGCTGTTCCATGTTGTAGATTTACTCCTTGTAAAAGATCATGAAGCCTAAAAGAAGCCTCTGAGCTACATTCAACATTGCATGTTTCGTCGCTCGAGTAATATCTTCTTTCTCCGCCAGATGGTGAAACGGGTATAGCGAAATTTACGTGGTCAGATGCAGTCGCGGCTCGCGGTTTTCTAAATGGGAAAGACTCCAAATGCATTGTATTACATTTCATGTATTGTATTTCTACACTCAATCTTTTCACATACACGCATAACACAGAAGCGCTCCTACAATATTGGAAAACTAGTTGATGCTCAATGCTACTCGCTGAGCTGCATAGTAATGTTATCTGGTGAGCACGCCCTTATTCAGACCCTACACCCCACCCTTGAAGGCTGCGTGGCCGCAGCCTTCGTCCGCTGGTGAGCCTCTGCAGTGAATGCATGACGCCACGCCTCCACATTTTATACAGACCTTATGGCGGAATGAAGTGGGAGCCTCACGCTTTTGTCTTCCCTGTCAACAGCTTCAAATGCCTTACGGACGACCGTTATCGCACTCATAAACAAAAATATGGATATGATTGTTACACAAGATAAATCAGAAAGCCATTATTAATAAATCAATACATTTATAAATATATTTTTAAATTTCTTTTGGGGACGATTTGTATAGGAGAGGCTCCGCCTTACAGCCTTTAATGACGAGCCGCGCCTGGTCAGACGGAAGAGCGGGCCTGGAGGTGCGAGTAAAATAACGCATTAACCAACTGCAGAGGATGCCGAAGGGGAGTGCCTGCGAGAGGAGCCGGAGCGGCGCCGCTGCTAGGCGCGTGGGTGTGGACCGGCGGAGAAGCGGGCGGCCTGCACGGCTCATAGCATCTCAAGCGCATGCCTTCTGTGCACGGCAGAAGGGGAGTGGATGCGGGTGCTAATTATCTTCGGCCTTAAAGCAGACATGCGATCGTATGCCTAACTCCCGTTGCCCCGAGGCACAAGCTGTAAACTACACAAGATTGCGAGCTGGCAGGCGTTTACCATCAAAGGAGAGAACAAGGTAGCAACGCTCAAACACATCCGCAACGTTTAATTACATCACATGATTTCTTAATTAACACACGCTACATGAGTAATGTAATGAACTGCAATATAGGCTTTCGGCAACACTGTTGAAATTCTCTCATTGAGCGTAGCTGACAAGTGAACAAGAGAGTGCGCACAAAAAATCCGCAATGCAAAATTACGTGGCCTTTAACAATTAAAATCCCCTAAGTACGTTCGCCCATGCGCGTTACAATTTCCACTCCACGATAATAAAGCGCGCACTCGTTCTTGACCATAAATCCGCGTCGCTTTAATTGAAATGACGAGATGAGCCGCATTATCATTATTCTAGTCACCCGCCTCACTGCGGAGCGCAGGGGGCGGGGGGGCGGAGGGGGGCTCTCTCAAATGAACACACGAGCGGGCGGCGCGGCGCGGCGCGGCGAGGCGCCACAGTTGCCGCGAATGTAACGACCGCAGTCCGCATTCCCGACCAGATAGCTCCCACGGGCAATCCCACGCCGGCGCCCCCCGCCCGCCGCGAGACAAAAGTGCGGAACCCCCGACCCGGGGGCCCCGCAAAAAGACGTGTTGAAGTGATGTAGTTACGGAAATTCCGCCGGAAATGGAGTTCAACTTCCCAACTGCGACGCCGAGACCTCATCAGCTGTAAGATGGGCATCATTCGCGAGGAGTCGTCTCCCGGCTCTGCTCGGAACCGGTAGCTAATCGCCGGCAGAGCGCCATAGATGTCGCTCGGAAATAAAGTTGAGAACGACTCCTGTAAGATCGCCTCTTTGTAATAGAGACTGTGATGCAGCTATGAATCTGAGTGTGGGGTGAGAAGGAAGCGACTGTAATAGCCTTCGTGAAGGGAACTTAGCGTACTCTCTTTTGGCTTCCCTTCAGGGAGACGATAAACGCTTCATTCATTGAGAGCCATCATGCGTATGACAAGGCTTTTCCTATTGTGATCTTTGGACTCAAAGGCACAAACGAGTGTTTATAAATCTATCCAGGGATAAAAAGATCCCACCAAAGCAACAGAGCCTTTGAATTTATTTCGAAAGTGTAGTATCCAATCAAAAGGCAAGAATTCATAAATCGATTTTTATTCAAGACCAGGTACAATTGCTGAAGTTCCGTATCACCAGAAGAATGTACCAAAAGCGAAGCAGTGTTATCGTTGTCCAGAAGTCCCAAAATCAGCCGAGTCGTCAAATATCTACAAGAGAGTTCCACTTTTGTTGCACAGGTCGTCGTCGTAGCTGATCTCCACTCTTCGCACACGAAGTCACTCGCCAGGATCCAATCACTAACACCGTCGCTCGCTATCTGCCCTGGTGTCGGGTCGGAGCCCTCTTATAGCCCTCAAGGACTAGCGGCCCGCCGACTAGCTGCGGAGTAGGAGCGGTGGCGAGTCCCTACCCGCTTGCTCGGGCGTGACGACCGCGCGCGGACAGTCCAGGCCGGCTCGCACCGGTCGCCTTCCTCTCCCGCCAGGGGCGGCAACGCCCCGCTGACGTCACTCGGCGGCGGCTCCTTCAAATGCGTGCGGGCGGTCACGACACAAAGTAAATTTCGCACACTGAATTTTCTGTATTTAGAATTCTCTAAAACTTTTCAAACTCTACTGTACTACTATGTTTGAGGGCGTAAAGAATAAAATTAAATTGGTGTCATTTTCGCTTGAATGCACTGTTTACTCTTTCTCAGTTAAACGCATGTAATTGATTTCGTCAAGCGAATAGAAGAATTTGTAAAGAGACTGTAAAGAGAATTATGTGTCGTGATATCATACGTTGTGATCATAACATGACAGAAAAATTGCGATGATAATTACTTTAAATATGATTCTACAGAAGTCACAGGTCATATTGAATATTACTGATAGAAATAATAGCTTGCTATAAGGATACTCAACTTTTTTTCACAGTGCTGATTAATCTAAAGTTTCAATATATGGCCAACTAACAAACGATGTAAGGACTACATTGCAATGACTGCTTTGTGACTTCTAAACCACTATTTAATGTTGTAATGTGTCCTTTTTATTGCACTCAAAACATTCGCTTTTAATAACACGTTCGTTTCAAGTATAATTAACGTTTTAAATCAGAATATAGTTATTCTTAAGCAATTAATGGTTATTGTTAAATAAAACTAATGAATGAACGGGAAAAATGATTTAAATATTTATTACCGTCTTTTCTGCATACTTCAGAGTAAGTTTATACAACTTATAAATATTTATTTTTTTATTATTTTATTAAAAATAATAAAAATAAAAATAATTTATTAAAAATAAAAATAAAATAAACTTATAAATATACACGTAAGATTCCGCGGCTCGCGTCGATTATTTCTTGGCTGTGCGGGTGACGTCGCAATGTCAGTGCCCTGAGGAAGCCTGCGACATGTCAGGCGAAACGTCGGCCTCTCAGCCCACTACGCGACGTCACCCGGACAGCCAAGAAACAATTTATAAATAATTGGGGTATATAGTAAATACACCTTTCAGTTTGTCTCTTACTTTTTTATAGATCATAGGAGGTGGAAAATATAATCGGAACATATCTCATATCGGAATATATCTAGAACACGGATGTCTTCATTTACATGAGCAACGTTTGCTTCGCATGTAATTTCAAAGTCGCCTCCTGATTTATTTGAACTCTGACATTTCCTGAATTGACCAAGAAAATTTGAAAGGTGCTAAACTAATGAGTTCTTGGTCAAAAATCTTAACTTGAAAATACAAGCTTACAACCAGTATAAGCTTATAACCATACATGTTGTCAAAAACAAATATTTGTACTTCATCTGCGATAACAACATTGGAACTTACCCCAAACGTGTAATTTCGACATCACGTTGACCACTGGTTTAGCGATTGAAGAAAATACCATTTCAGCTATGACCTTGACGTACCTGAAATGAATGAGAAACAAATAATGTTAGATAATAAGATAAAGAGAAAAGTTACACTAAAATTTTGCACCGCCGTGTATTTTTTTTCTTTTCAAAACAAAATCAACCGTTCTATCGCCAAAGCTATAATGAAACGTTTGTGACTATAATCTTGTGAAAAGAATATCATTCGTTTCACATCCCATATTTCCAATAATTTCCAATCTTTTTGAATTTTTTACATTAAATTGATCTCTCCTCTTTTAAAATTTCCATTTTACTTGTTCGTTTTGCATATTTGTGATTTTGTTGTACTCCTCCGACGTTGTACTGAAATATACCTTAACAATACATAGTATATTTTGCATGCAAAGTCCGGAAATTTACTCTTATTACAAATCATAAAACATTTCTGACTTTTATGATATTCCCAGAATTATACTCGTATCATTATGTTCTATTTCAATGACATGGGTTTTCTTGAATTCGAAAACAAAAGATTCACACTCTCTCTGAAGTTATTACTACTTAATACTGCTGTCAATTTACACTTCAAAGTACTGAAAAAAATTGTTTTTATACTTCGAAACCATATGCCTTACAAAATATTTTCCCTTATCTCAATATTTTATTTTTATTTTCTTCCCAAAATAAGTCTCAAGGGATGCCAATAAGATACAAAGATATTCTCGAATTATCAGATCTACAGTTTTGATTTCAGAATGAAACATTATGGAGTATTGCCCTATCTGTATCTAGTAAGTTGGGGAAATTTATTTATTTATTTATTTATTTATTTATTTATTTATTTATTTATTTATTTATTTATCTATCTATTTATTTATTTATTTATCTATCTATTTATTTATCTATTTATCTATCTATTTATTTATCTATTTATCTATCTATTTATTTATCTATTTATCTATTTATTTATCTATTTATCTATTTATTTATTTATTTATTTATTTATTTATTTATTTATCTATTTATCTATTTATCTATTTATCTATTTATCTATTTATTTATTTATTTATTTATTTATTTATCTATTTATCTATTTATCTATTTATCTATTTATCTATTTATCTATTTATCTATTTATCTATTTATCTATTTATCTATTTATCTATTTATCTATTTATCTATTTATCTATTTATCTATTTATCTATTTATCTATTTATCTATTTATCTATTTATCTATTTATCTATTTATCTATTTATCTATTTATCTATTTATTTATTTATTTATTTATTTATTTATTTATTTATTTATTTCTTTCTTTCTTTCTTTCATGTTGAAATTCACGAATATTCTTAGTGTTATTCAGCAAGTCCATCAAGTCACATGTTTACACAACGAAAACTCCAATTGGTTTGATCTTAGACGACTGAGTTACAAGCTCATTATTCCCAGAATGATTTATGAGCGTTATAGTTATCTTACAAATGTTGAGTTTAATAAATTAATTATAAATAAAATAAATTATTACTACAAGTTTGCTGGGGAATATTGACGATCTTAAATTTTTTGCACGTGGTAAGCTCTTTATTATTGAAAATAGATGCAATCATTCTAAGAGACCTAAATTTGATATGATTTTTTGAATTTGATATTTATTTCTTTAAAAACCATGCTTCAGGAGTTAGATGGTAATAAATATAACGGAAGAAGTAATGAACAAGGGAATTAGGTGGATAAACACACAATACATTAATACTATTTTTAATATATTTTAACATCTCACATAATCGTAGGTTGGGTAGTTCAAAAAATAATAGAATCTAGTGAGAATAATTTCCCCAAATCCTTACGAGATCCGAATTCCTGGATTTGGCGAGATCTTTTCTTAACTACATTCGAAATTAATAGCGGCGCAGATGAATCAAGCCATTGCTGTAACGGCATGACTGAGCTTGACAATGTGGACATCGCGAAAGCGCGAATAAGCGGAGATGACGTTCTGCCGGTGGTATGTCGCCGATCCGCTCACACCTTCCTCCGACGGCCCCTCGCCATGCCCATCGATGGTGGTTGGTTGGTTGCTAGTGATTCCGGACGCGTCAACTCTGAAGTCATTAGTCCCATAATGCATGTTATTTTTTCCTTAGGAGGTGGCGGTGATCTTCCACCGCTGGAAGGTGAGATCCGGCGCCGACCTACCGTCGGCTAGCGGGGTTTCTCTCGACTACGTATTTCCCAACAGCGGGGCACCGCCCCAGTCGGGACAAGCTCTAAGCTCCCGACAGGTCTCCCGGCATATGTGGTAGTGTAGTATGTAGGATAAGGAGTAAGAATAGGTCAAGGACGAATAAGGAAAGATCGCGCGTGGTCCGTGACCTGTTTGTCAGGGTGCTTCTCCAGCATTCGCCTGGAATTGATCGAATCTGAACAACCACTGATCAGAGCAGCCGGTCGCTAACGAAAGCGACTGAATTCGACCTAGCTGAAAAGCTAGTGTTGATAATATTGCCACTGTCGAGACTCGAAACTAGGACCTCCCTGTCCGAGGCACTGTGGTGATATCAGTTGACGCATCAGAGCCACCTCTCCCGGCATGCCCATTGAAGGCGGAACGGAAGGGAAGGGAAGTGGAGAGCCGCGCCACGTCGTCGTCGTCAGCGATTAAACCCGTCGGGAGCACCCGTCGGGCGCGCCGGATTGGCGGCCTCCGCGTGGCGACACGGACCGTGGGCTCGTACGAGCAAACAGCGCGCGAAAATAAATGTGATCGAATCACTCAATCATTCTATATATCTCTATTTAAGTAGAATGACTAGCGACAGATCAGCAGCTGGACACGTTTATTCAATTGAGAGCTTCGTTACGACTTACATTTTCGGTATTTGTGCTCCCGATTCGATAACCGCGACCAGCTGATGATCTGTCAAAGGTTCTTCTATTTAAATCGGAATGTAGCTGAAATAAACTTGCCACTTTGCATGTGCTCAAATTCTGATTGACACCTGAACCACCGCTACAACCATTGATTGTCATGGGGCAACTGTCCCTCTGTGGGTGTACGCGATTTCACCTCGCGATCGACATCTGTGACAGAAAACTCATAAAAGATCATTGAGCATATGCATATGCATCAATGGTGGGGCATTAAAAAGTTTGCCGTTGCGTTAGCGGCAGTAGACTCGAAGAGAAGTCAGTGCTTCCGAAATACCGAAAGTTCGGAGGGACGACTTCCGCTTTCACAGATGCTTTTGCACTTCTCACGCCTTTCAAGGTGGTTTTCTACGCCGTACATCTACAGATTTCTGTATTTTTTTCATGAATTTTCTCCTCTCCTCTGCGGTACTATTCATCCTCTAAAACTTCTCCTGTCATACAGTGTCTCAGTTACTAAAGACTATCCTCGAAATTAGTGATCTAAAGAGTTCTTTCAATTATCTCCAACATTCTCTACCAATCTGCAATTACTCTTTTCGGTTTTTTTTTTTTTTTTTTTCATGTAATTTTTCTTTCTCTGTACATCCTTTTATCAAGAACATTTTTTTGCTTTCTCAGTGCCATCATTATCCCTTCTGTGCAATGATCAAAATTCCGCACAAAGCTCTTTACGAGCCTTTGTATGAAACTTTTTTTAACAATTCTGTTAGACGATTGCTGTGAATATACTTGCACAATAATGACAAATAAGTCAGATCACCAGAGATTCAGTGAAGGCATCATCAACACACTGGATCTAGCTTATATTCTTGAAAATAGTTTCAAGAATGTCACAATTTGGACGAAACAAATTACTTTGTTTGAAATTTATCTCTAGAAAAAACTTAATTCCACTCATTTCCTTCGGAACATCGCCTACCATTTATATTCACATTACCTCAAAAGGGTATTTAGCCTTACACGCTCAAAAGCCGTACACTCAGCAGACCATATACCCCTAAGGGATGTTGCAATGATGGCACTGCAAGATATGCGTTCGACTGCAACAGCGTTGGCGAAGCACGATGCGGAATTGGCGATCGAGAGAAGAGAGATACGGAGGTGGTCGATAAAACGCACGAATGGAAACTATGTATCGGCGACAGACGAATAGGAGGCATTAGGCGGTGATACCAAACTGGAAAGCTGATACGCCAGTGGCGGCACTTCAATAACCGAAAGAAATGGCATTGCTTGAAGTATTGGCGACTAGATGATAGTCCGTAAGATATTGTTAGCATATTTTCTGGATGTGCTACATACATTTCGGAAGATGAGCTGACGGTGATGGTGATATTACTAAGAAAAACGAAGGGCAGCGCACTTCGAATATATCTAGGCCGAGAGGTGCACTCGGTTAGTTTCCAGAGGTAGCCAGTGTCGTCCACCCAGGGGCTACAGTAACGAAAGCTGTTTGAATGAGAAGCGCTGACGACAGGCGCAATGACAGTGGCTGCCAATGAGACGCGACAGCCGGAAGCGAGGCTAATGGGGCCGAGGTGGAGGGGTAGGAGATGGTGGCAGTGCCGGTGGTGATATCCCCGGGACAGGGAGAGGGCAAACCGACTACCTCGTCCACGGCAATCGCCGCGACGGGCTGAGCCGTCAGGACGAAATTCGCCGAAATTTCCGCGCCCACGCTGCCACAGCTCTTTCCCTCCGGCTGCGGCTGCCCGACAGCGTTGGCGGACGCTGCTTGCGCGAAGAACGCCCCCCCGCCTGCGACCAACCCCGCCCCGGCCCGAGTTCCGCCTTTTCCACCCTGCTTCGGCCCAACGCACCTGCGATGTCACACCCCGCCCCATCGGCCCACCCCCTCCCCCTTCCCTCCCCCCGCGACCCCCCCCGCCGGTGCCACCCCGCCTTGCCCTGGTGCGTTTGTCTCCGCCTCACGTCCACGCCACTGGTGCGCCCCCGCCCCTCTCCCCGCTCCCACGCCCCTGGTCCGCCCGGCCCCCCCCCGGTCAGCCCACCGCACTCAGCCTTGCCCCCCACGTCCATTCCACCTTCACCTAATCCGCTGTCGAGCAGAGCCGCCGCGCCGATGAGCGGAGTTTCGGCGGTTCGCAGCCCCGGACCGCCGCCTCCCTGTCAGGGCGAAGCGAGAGCTGGCGCCGCCCGGGGCGGCCACCCCTTCGGAGAATCCTGCTCTCTCTCCACTCAAAACGGCATTGAAGCACTACTCCCAAAATTCGGTGGTATGCGAGGGGGATGTAATTCCCATCTCGGAGCAGTGTTGTGAAATCAAGATTGTCTTCCCTCTTTGTTTAGATAGAGCGCATAAAAATGTGCTGTTTGGGCCAACCGGTTCCTCCCCCCTCTCAGCTCCACTTCTCTCCCTTTCGTCCAAGGGTTAATCCCTCGTGATCGCCCCTTATTACTTACCATTCGTTTGAAGCGTTGAAATGATAATGCTCATAGTGGCGCGATGACATTATTCAATGGTGGATCACATTTTGAACGTTCGAATCTTTGTCCATACTCCGAGGAAAGAGAGCGCTGGAAACCACACTTTCTCTTTTTCTCGAAGAAAATTTCTGAATCTCTATATTTTATTATGACACTGATATGTTTCAAAGTTAACTTATAAGTACACATATTAGATAAAGAACGATTAACAAATGTTCTCGTTAATTCCAGAAGGTTATTGTTTTAATCTACAAGTTATTAACATGCAGTTTAAAAAAACCATATTCATTAAAATAGTTTTCTGATCTTTTTCAATAGTAGAAAGTAGCACCCAGTAAATGAAAAATTCAGCACTCAAATTTCAAGAAGTTGTTCGATATATTTTGAAAGGGCGGAAAATCTATTTAGGCTTCATTTGTGGTATATAAGAACTATATGCTATAGACTCAACCAAATTTAATTATATGACAATTCTCACTCTTAAATAATACCATAATAAATATTCAGAAATTGAGAATATACGTCCTTCTACCGGGACTTCTACAGTCCAACCTTTCCTACTCTTTAACGGCAATTTTATATTCTTTCCGTCATTACTTTTACTCCTAAGAACGGTATGAAATGTACCGCAAATACCGCAGTAAGGTGTAAAATTAGAACTTCGTACATTGTCAATAATATTTTGCCGTTTTATGTGTTGACAAATGTTTACTTAATTATCCACCAAACAATTTTATTTGCGGTCGCTGGAAAATGGGTGGCGATCTCTGCCTGTGCAGGTGTCCTCACACTCGTTTATGTTATTTTTAAATCCATTAATTGTTTTCCATTTTGCTCGCGCAATCGAATTCCATTTATTAAACTTTCCACAAAAAATGCGACATGCTCAGTACTAAATTTTGATTTGTTTATGGAACGTAAACACAAAAACACTCTTGATTCACATTTTTCACAGAAGTGATTCAATTACAAAAATGCAATTATATAAAATGACATGTCTAATGCCTGAAAAATATAATTTAATACATTCATGGCTAAATTATCTGAACTGGCTTATTTGTTATTGCTTGTTTGTTAAAATACAAGTACTACAATGGAAAAAATCCGAAGAATGCCAGAGAATTGAAAATGTCAAAAAAATAAGACCTGTTTTCGGAATTTTCGATTTTGTCATTGGAGAGCAGTTTCGTCAACGGTATTGAATAGCAATTCCCTTATTCATATATGATATCACGATCAAGGCCTTTTCTTTTTCACTGATTGTACGGCTGGGAAAAAATGAAATTAAAATGCATTTGTTACTGTGCTGGGCCTAATCATGTACACAGCTGCCCTTTGTCTCTACAAAGGGGTCGTTCATAAATTACGTAACGCTAAAAAAGGCAAAGGGGTTAACGTTGCATTCCATAGGGGAAGGGGGAGTTAAATACATAACATGGATACTTTATTAATTTTTTAAAATTTGCTGAAATAATTTCTGTTTTTCAGTGTTATGCTAAAACATTAAAATATTAACTAATTATTTTTGTAAAAACAATTAAATTATTATGAATTAACTGTTACATAAATGGAAATATTTTTTCAACAATTTTCTTATTAAATCTGTAAGATTAGGAAGAAAATATGCAAAACCAATATATTGTTTATTCTAGAATTCAATTAAAGTGGCGCAGTAGACGCTCGTCAATGAGTCATCCACCACGTGTGGATGTGGTTTGTCAGAAATTTTCATGTTTATACGTCATTACTTCTCTCAAAAAATGTCTTCAATTTTATTGTTAGGTGCAATCAGCATCGCCAAGTAATTCTGAATTCAATTTATTATAAATTGTAATATATAGCACAAATAGAATTAATACAAATTGTTTTTACCGTGATATAATTCATTTTTAATTCGTGTAAATGGGGTAGGTAGTGATCTAGGTGTTACGTAATTATTTAGGGACGATTTAAGCGCGCGTTACGGGTGCGTTACGAGGGGAAGTGACAGTATTCAAAATACACTACTTTTGTGGTACGTAATTTATGACAGCTCCTAAGGTATATATTAATTATTACATGTTTATTTCACTTCACATGAATATTTCTACTACAGCAGCTGACACTACAAATGCACATAAATTTTATCAGTATCAATGATACTTGTTAAAATGGACCAAGTCGGGAAAATACCCACCCAAATTATTTGACGACGACTGTATACTACGAAACCAAGAAATTGCAGAAATTGTCACAATTACAGGACAACTTAAACTAGATTATGATAAGGCAAAAGCTACTAAAATACTTTGAAATATGCGTGATGGAAAGAAAAGTGAGGTCATTATTTTTTCTAGGGTCAGAAATTTCATACAATATCATAATGGCATTGAGAGTCATTGCAGAACAGAAGAATATGGGCACGACTTCACAGAAGGGAGCACTGTATCAATCAAACGCATATTCCTCTGCATAGCGGGAAATTTGGGAAGATATTGATAAACTACATTGTTAAACAAAATTTTATTATAGATATTAAATTAATCAAGGGCAAAAATAGAGTAAAATACGACGGTACGTCCACATACTTCTCTCGGCCTCAACCACCATCGCCACCAACCTCACTGTTTCACTGGCGTGACATCGGCACCGGCAGAGTATACGGCGAGACGTGCCCCACCTACTTCTCTCGCCTTTCACCCACCATCGCCACCAACCTCACCGCTTCACAGGCGCGGCGACGGCCCCGAGTTTTTTTGTAGAGTTAAAGGGACGCGGCTGAGCCGAGCGGAGCTGCCTTGTTCTTCTCCGCCTCCTCCCCCGCAGCCTCCGCCTTCGTCCCTTGGGCGGCGTCAACCCCCGCGCGCACCGCCCTCGGGCTTGAATATTTCAATACTGCCCGCCCGACTGGGCGCCCGCTGCGTAGGTGGGGCCGCCGACGAAAATGAGCGCGCTAATTTTCACTTGCTGCTTTTTAAAGAGGTGCTCTCGTAGGCGAGGCTCCGTTCGTCGACCGTTCAACAGATGCATTTCACGATCGGGGAAAAGCAGCGATTGTATTCCATTCTAGTCATGTCTACGCATATTGCACGAACGGGTTTGCAGACAAAGAGCAGAATTATCAATTTAATAGGAATTGTGATAATATAAATAATAAGTACATAATTACTTTATAACGCTAATTATTGCAGTTGAAATATTATAAACCTAGACGTATTGACTCATTTTGTCATCGGCTGGATTACTTCTCCAACGCCAAGTTAAAATTTCCCAGACAACTAGTTTTAAAAGGAATTAAAAATCGAAGGTGTAACTTTAATACGGTAGTCTTGAAGCGCATAATTTGGATTTTACGCAAAATATCTTCAGAATATCCCTATCCCTAGGGATTCAATTAGAAACGAAAAAAGTTTGATATTATCTAATCTATTTCTATTATTCAATATATTCTCCATTTAGGTATATGTCAAGATTTTCCGTAATCACTTCAATGTTTTCACTTACCTAGTATAAGTTAAACCTACGACAGATTTTGAACTACGACAAAATGCGAATAAAAATAATTAAAACCTCTTTTGTAACTCTGAAAGATCTGAAAATTAATAGTTTGCACAATACTGTCATAATTTTCAAATATTTCGATAGCTTTAGTTGAGTTTACTTAAATAAAAATTTATCAGTTTGCAGACGACACAAAACGTATCTTAACTGCAAACGATCATTATAACAGTTCTCTTAGAAATGCGCTACCTTTTTGTGAGCACTGACAGGATACTTTGGTAGTTGGTATTTAGTACTACGTTCGTCTTTTGTACTCAATATTCCACTTTATATAATTTAAAATTATCGAATAACGATTGATTTGTTTACTACTAAAACTATTGTGCAGTACTACTTACAGTACACCGTTGCAGAAGGATTGTTTAAAAACTTTTCCGCATTACTTACTGATGATAAAAACGCTACACGCTGCAAGTGCACTACAACACGCGCAAAAAACTGAAATAAGAATACAAGTAAATTAGAAAAACAACAACTCAGACGGTTTTTGTGAAGCGGCGACAGTAAACCTCTGCTCGAATTACTCAAATGAATTGTACGAAATTCGTTGATTCTCTTCACATCCTCCTAAGTTCCCCTCTCTCATCCTCTCAGTTCATCGCCCTCTCCTCATTACACACTACCCTCTCCCACGTCCCTCTCCTTCTCTCTTTCGCTCCCTCTCTATCCTTCTCTCTCTCGCTCCCTCTCCCTCTCTGTGTGTCTCTACCTCTGCGAATAAACATTTAGATTTGGCAGCAAACTTGGCTTGGGAGTGCAGCTTTGTCGTTAGCCGCTCGCCGCTGGCCGTTCGATTGCGCCGGCCGCCCGGGGCTACCGTGCGCCGCCCGCCCTTCGGCTGCGTGCCGGCTCCCAGCGCCCTCGCCGACGAAGCGCACTCCAGCGGCGCGGCGCGGCAGTAAGACAGCGAACCGCCAACGAGGACACAAATTACACACACACTCACACACAAGTTGTGAGACTCAAAGACTTGACACCTGTTTCTCTATGTGGGCAGATGCTCTGAATCCCAATACGAAGCCGCAATTCGCCACCACCTTCCAGTTTCTTTTAATCGAAAAAAAAAAAAAAAAAAAAAAGTGAAATTGTACATTGTAAATTTGCGTAATGGTAGTTCATGTTTTTATCACGTAGGGTGGAAGTGAAATTCCCTCGTTGGATGGCGAGATCCAGCACCGACCTACACGTCGTCTTACGGCGTATTCCCCATCTGTGTATCACCCACTAGTGGAGCACAGCAGCAGCCGGGACAAGCTCTAAGCTCCCGACGGGTCTCACGATTTGTCTGAGTAGTGCATAACTATGTGTACGTAAGGGGTAAGGATAAGAGAAGGAAGGGAAAGATCACGCGCGGTCTATGGTCCGTTTGTTAGGGTTCTCCGGAATTCGCCAGATATTGATGGAAAAGAACAGATCAGAGCTGCCGGCTTATAAAATTCTCCCCCAGTCCGTGTCTTAATTTGACTTAGATATTTAGTTAGTGTCAAAAAATCCTGCCAGAGTCGGGACTTGAACCCTAGGACCTTACGGTCAGTGCCTCTGGAATGACATTAGTGGATGTCTTGAGCTACCTCAGCCTGTGGATATTAATTTCTTTTAAGCTGATAAAATATCTTTACACATCTTTCAATTTTCCTTGCACGTTGACCCTCATACCAGGAACCAATTTGCAAAGCACATTTCAATGACCTTCAATTGCATATAGTGAATTTAAATTCCATTCGTTGAATTGGCTGATATAATAAAGACGCCATGTCTAAGAGAATGGCCCTGAAACCAAAAAGAAACACAAATTATTTAAATTATATACGAGTTAATATTAATTTCGTTACAATTGTCAGAAACTTCTAAGCTATATAGAGTATAAAAGATGATCTCCTTTCGCAAAAGAGCATGCGATGAGAAATCCCATATAATGAAGTTTCACAAGTGACATACGCTCCTGTTCGGTATGCAACTCATCGGACACTGGTGTTTGGCAGATTCACAGTCAAAAAGATTCGTTGAGATTCGTCGATAGTTGACGGCATTACCAGTCAACTATCAGTGCGAGATGAATTGCTATGAATCAGGGTAAATGTCGGGTGTAACTTCGTATTATAATTCCCACCAAACGTTCATTGAGAAAAAGGTGTTCTCTTAGAACCCATCTATATACCCTCGAACCCTTGTAACATTCATTTCACATGTTGCATACATCTTGCATCTTGTTGACATCCAGCATGACATCCATTTTGACATTTTCTTCTTTTTTCTTCGCAAATCAAGGAAAATAATTGGAGAAACGTATTATTGGGCTCAGGATAATTGAAAATCTCGATATATTCGAACCCTCAAATCCAAGGTATTTCAGTCCATTTCCCAAGCCCTAATGTTCTCTCTGCCCCACTGTGCGGTTAGGGTCGGGGTGCTCCCCGCCTGGCCGTGGCTTTCCCAAGTTGGCGTCCGTGGGTGGGGCGGGCGGTGGGGGCGGCGAAGGCGTACGGGGCGGCGGCGTGGGCAGGGGAGCGCGTGGCGAGGCGAGGGCGAGCGAAGTGGGGCGAGCGTGATCGGGCGAGCGTGACGGGCGAGCGTGTCGGGGCGGCGGCGGAGCGGCGGAGGCGGCAGAGCGTAGGCGGGCGGGCGGCGTGGGGCGAGCGTGACGGATGCGCGAGGGCGAGCGTGAATCGAGGGCGGCGCGGGGCGGCGCGGGGGGCGGCGCGAGGGCGGCGCCCGGGGCGGCGCGCGGGCGCGGCGCGGGGCGGCGCGGGGCGGCGCGCGGCGGCGGCGCGAGGCGGCGCGGGGCGGCGCAGGCGCGGCTGCTCCACCCGGGGCGAAACGCGTGGCGGGGCGCCGGACTCCTCCTCCAACTTGCCGTTATTTATCGCGTGGCCGAGGGCCCCCCACCGGCCGATAAGTGATTCAGGGGGGCGCGTGCCTCCGCCTACACACGAACCACCACTCTGCCTTGTGGAGCTCGAGCAAGAAGGGATCCTGGTCCCTCACGTGCATGCAGAATGGTCTCTATTGTCACATAGAATAACTTTGAATTCTCAGGTAACTAGGAGAGTTGAGGCGGCGGACTTCTTTGTTTTCTCCCAAATAAGGGGTCACAGATTAAATTACTTATTATTTTCTCCCTAATAGAGGATATCGGTTTAAATGATACAGAAGTCTGGGATATGTATAGAGGTCAAACACAATAACTTTTTGCTAACAATCATATGAGAAATTTCATAGTATGACTGAAATTTCATAGTATGAAATTTCATAGTAATTTCAATATGAATTCAAAATTCATAATATAATTTCATAGTATGATTTTACACGTTACATTTGCCCCTAATTGGAAGGAAACACATCGTGCATACGTTCGGCAGCTAAACATCTTACTGATGCATCAAAACACGGCCTGACCAACAACAGACAATGACAATTTGCTGGGAAGGATGGAGGTTTTCTGATTGATACTTTCATTATGATCTTCAACATTCACCATATGAAGATAACAATCATATATCCTTGAATTCTAACATTGAAATGGCAAAAGATACTGTTTTTTTAAACACTTATTACTGTTTTCTGAGTTTAGATTTAACTCATTATTTATCTTTGGTATTTCTAGATTAAAGACAATCATGTTTTAAAATATAACACATACGAAATAAATGGTTTGAAACAACATATATTTATATTCTATTTTAAGATTTGGTTACATTTATAGGTACAACGTTTGGCGATGCGTTTCATTGCTTCTTCAGGTACATTTGGTGAATAAATAATTATAGCTGTTAAAAATCTAATTGACATATTAAAAAACATTGAAGCACAAAGCATAACGAGGAAAAAGACTCACCTTGCCCAAAAAATTATACAAAGTTATTAACACTGCACACCATATTAATAGTAATTCTGAATAATTCATTAATCCTGAATAAATGTGTTAGGCCACCATGAAACCTGTGGTTTTTTCGATTGGAACTCCACATTACAATCTCTGTAAATTTATAAATACTTTACTTAAACCTATACTAAAAATAACTGTTTTTCATGCAATAAAAAATAGCTACCAATTTGTTACTTAAATAAAGAAAGTTAATCTACCACCAGACTATGGAATTACATCGTGAATGTAGTGACTATGTTCCCTAAAATTCTCCATTCTCGTATAATTTTCGCGATAGAATATTATTATCGAAAGATAGAAAATCCAACGGTTCCTTTACGTGAAGTCATCTTAGTTGTCAAGAGCACCTACAGGAGGCTCACTGAGTTCAATTCTTTCAGAACTTGTTATGCGTAGGTTGGAGGAAACGGTATTACCCGTGAGAAACGTGTTTTTCTACAAAAGGTATGTTGATGACATAATAATCAGTGTCCACAAATACGACACTAAATCTACTTAATATGTTCAATCCATATGATAGCTGCATCCAATTTACAATAGAAAAAGAAAACAATAAATCTATAAATTACCTCGATGTCAACACCAAACGTGAAAAAAAGAAAATAGTTACAAATTAGTATAGGAAAAGCAGTGCCTCCAACCGCGAACTAAATTACCTATCAAAACATCCTACAAAACAAAAGATGGGCATTGTTTCTGGCCTTGTGAACAGAGCCATGAAATTATCACACCCTATTCATGCTCTAATTTAGTGTAGAATCCAATAAAAGACAAGGATTCTTAAAATGGTTTTTATTCCAGAAAACAAAAAGAAACCAGCCAAGTAGTCGAATATCCGCAGGAGATTTCCAAGTCCGTAGCACGAGTCGTCGTAGTAGTAGTTCTCTACACCACTATCACTAACACACTAGCCAGGATACACTCGCTTACCCTGCCGCTCGCTATCGGCCCTGGTGTGAGTCGGAGCCCTCTTATAGCCCGCAGGACTATTGGCCCGCCGACTAGCTGCGGAGTAGGGGCGGTGTCGAGTCTCTACCCGCCTGCTCGGGCGTGACGGCCGCGCGCAGACGGACCCGGCCGGCTCGCACCGGTTGCCTCCCTCTCTCGCCAGGGGCGGTAACGCTCCGCTGACGTCACTCGGCGGCGGCTACTTTGACTGTGTGCGGCCGGTCACGACATTTAGCAAAAGCGAAAGCAATACTAACAGAAAACAAGTATCCAATAAATTTAATTGAATGCATAAAAAAGAGTAGAGCTAGTTTATTAGCTTGTTCAAATAGTTTTTCTGAACAAGGAGAACTCGAGGAAAACAAGCACACCATTTTACCCTCTATACCAAATATCACTAATAAGATCAAGATAACCTTAGCTTGATCCAACTAAGCTCGATACAAAGACTAGACACATAATAACCAATAAAAGAAATCTCATAACAAATGTCAAAGACAAAATCTAAATTAGAAGTGGAAAACGAGTTTCCAGCATTCGAAAAGAACAGTATAAAAGAAATTACAGAAAAGCCAATACTATTTCAAAATATACATTAAACTTATCACATACATTTCACTTTGACAATACTTGCATATTAGAAACAGAACCACAATCATATGCCTGCATATCAGAAACACTTTTCATTAAAATTAACAATACGATTAATTCTATTTAAGAAAGCAAAGTATTTACCACGGCATATGGCCACATTTTAAAGAAAATTAAATGACTAGAGCTTGTCCAGCAATCAGATAATTTTTGCAGTATTTTTGTTCTTCTGTTGTTCGATATATCGAGTGCCAAATAATCTTCCGTAATTCTTATAATATTTACTTATTATTCACCCCAGAAAGCGCCAATCCAGTTTCCTCCCTTCTTCCCTCCCCCTTCCCCTTATTCCTAGCTTTCCTCTCTCCCTTTCAACTTTAAGCTCCTCGTTCCATGCCCGACCTTATCACACCGCACTCCGGCCGCCACTGTCATCCAGGCCACAACGGACTGAGACCTTAGATATTTTGGTCTTCCAATTACAGTCGTTTTAAATAATGTGTTGCCTAACACTTTTATTCACGACAATATATAAATATGGTGTGCACAATGTTAATACATTTGTATAATTTTTTGACAACGTGTCTCTTTCCTCGCTATGCTTCGTTTTTTTTTGCGCCATGTATATTTATTTACTCAATTAGAATGTTAACATAGCCATAACTCTTTATTCACAGAATGTACCTGAAGAGGCGATGAAACACATCGCCAAACTTTGTACTTATGTATGTAATCAAATCTTAAAATGGAATATATATATGATAAAATGGAATATAGATATATGTGATTTCGAACAATTTGTTTCATATGTGTTCTGTTTTAATACATGATTGTCTTTAATCTAAATATACCAAAGATAAATAGACACCGCTTTTCCATAAAAGTTTCTTCATAATCTTTGTCTCTCAGTATATTTACGGCATATCGTTTGCTGTGTCCAGTTTTCGTCTTGATTATCAAGCCTTATTCCAAAATAATGCAAACGTAATGGGCATTTAAAAAACAAAAACAAACATTCAAACAACAACAGTATTTGCTTGTATTTTCTTAGCAAAAAAGTAGGTATCTGAAACAGAACACGTGTGAATTATTCAGCCACTTACGTGAACTATTTTCTAAGAGATTGTATGATTAATGGGGTAAATTACCGCACAAACCGAACCTCACAACACTACAGCTTCCTCACAATGAACAATGCTTCCACCTAACATTCAGATGAGTGTAACCAACTTTTTTTTCTTCTTCTTCTTCTTCTTCTTCTTCTTCTTCTTCTCATCAAAAAAATATTTCCCTTCGTCTCAATAAAATCTCTCTTTCTGGAAAATTACGTTAAAATGAGTGAGAGCACTTGATTTTCAAAAAGCTAGACGCGACAAAAAAAACTTAACAGATCTGTAATCAGCGTGAAACAATTGTTTACGAATATCGAAAATTATATATTCATTCAAATTTATTTTTTCATGCGTAGTAATAAAAGAAAACTGGAAACGAACAAATAGTAATTAAGAAACCCAAAGTACTGAAATTTATTCCTCTCGATAATTTTTTCTCCGGTGGATAGACGTCTTTCCATTTATACTTAGGAGCATATTTTGAATGAGCATGACCACGTAGTTTTTACTTAATTTTTTTTACCGCCATGAAGGTAATTGTGAATAAATGTAATATTGCAATCGCTAATTAATCTGATCATTATCCCTTTAGAACTTGAAAACACTAATAAACGAAATACGGTCATTTCTAAACATATAGTCATGAGACATAAAAAAGCGCATATTCAATGTACATTTGAAGAAAAAACTATTATAAATAATTCCTAAACAGTATTTGAGTAACTGCTAGTTCATTTGTCCGTTCGCCCGTACGTCCGTCACCGGTTAGACCACGTGCATCAATCAAGATATGTAATAATAATGTCTTTATTGAAGTGGCGACACTCGGGCCATCAGGCCCGCTTTCCGCCTAACCACATTTACATATGAAGCGATATGCGACGCATCTCGGTCTCTTGATAGCAAACTGATAATTTGTTCTCGGATCCAGCTAAAAATTTCTGAGAAATTTCCAAAAACGTGTATTTTCGTGTTTTAGCGTCATGATCTTAATGAGTAGAGTAGGAATTAAACCAATGCCACCTAAATAGATCTATGTATGGAGCATTGATTAAAACCCAGTACCCAGAGACAATGTTCGCAGCACGACGCCACAGTTTTCTTTTTCTTTCAAAAAAGTTTGCAGCGTCAGCGACGCGACATTCGCCTAGTTATTAATATTGCTCCCCACTATAATATTAAACACGTCCAAAAATACTGTTACTCATTTTATTCCAGAAAACTTTTAATTTGTATTTGTTTTATAAGAATTTACAAAACTAAAAATGCAAATTATTTGACTTTTGTCGAAAAATGAAGATAAGAGAATTCGGTCTGCATCATACATTATCCGTTATGAAGAAAACGGGGAGTCTAAAGAGAGAAGTTTCGATGTTCAAAAATATACGAGGCAGAAATAAGTATAGTTTTACGCATTTACGAAAATGGGCATGAAAGTCATAAAGATAAAAAAGATATGTCAGTATTCTTACTTCGCAGTCTGAACATAAATTCAACATTAAAATAAATCCGAGTCGTTCATACTTACGCTGCGCAGATCCATACCGAACCGAAGACAGTAGCCTCTCCATTCCTCAAACGTCTCCTGCTGGACAAGAACCATGATTGCGTGGCCGAAGACATTCTTACTTGTCATTTTGGTCAATGTGCTTCTGCCAAAGTTGATAGAAGCTTACAACAAAGCTCATTTCAAACTAAGGTAATGTATTTACTAATTCTTAAACGGGATTAACCTTTAATGTATTTTTAGAATAGTACACGATTTTGATACAGCAATTTTTGTACCAACTTCCACAAATTCGTAGTTATTTTTAAGAGCTGAAATTTCCATAATTTGGTGTTTTGGGTCAGAAAAAAAAACACTCGCAACATTAAAGAAAACGAGATTTGAGATTTTAAATTTGAAATCATCGAAGTTGCTGTTAATGTTGTTTCTTTCCCATTCGAATGCTGTTAGCTTAAATCACTCATTTGTCCTTCCTGCAGTATTATGTATTTTCGGATAATATAATTGCTATTCTTACATTTCTGCTACACTTACAGTGATAACTATACATATAGAAACGTAGTGGAGACATTTGTGATGCTACATCAGCACATTTGTAACTTTTGCAATTTCCGAAAATGCAGGGAATTCAACAGCAACCTTATATAAGCGTACTTCGCTCCATTCAAGAAAAAAAAGTTGGTCATGAAAACATTGTGCAAAAAATAGTCTTTACTTCAGCAAAATTATGAGAAAACTACTCATAATGGTTAAAAAGTGTTCTACATTACCTTATTTAAGAATGTCTATGAATATGATATTTCATTAAGGAAAAATCTCTATCTTCAATATTTTAATTGAAGGAAGACGCCACAATTTTTTTAGAACTTCTGAAATTTTCAAAACTTCAGAGACTTTAATCCCTATGCAATTATCTCTACCCAAAAACAAGAATAATCCAAAAATGTGGAGCAATTTTTGAGAAAATTTTGAAAATGTGGTTAAGTTAAGTGCTCCAAAACCCTTAACGTTAAGTGCTCCAAAAAAATCAAAATATTTATTTCAAAATCGGAATGCAGGATTTCGAGTTTCGCCACATCGATTGAGGAATATCGATTTTTAGGAAAATCGCGTTTACAGTTTAGACGCTAGTTTAACGGCTAGTGTCACAGAGGACGGACGGATATACGAACAGAGGGACGTTTGGCAGTTGCCAATTTTTCGATATTAAAGACCCATAAGACTTTCATTCTGAATACACAATACGTTAGAAGACGTAATTTACTACCTTTGTGATGAGCAAGTGCACTAAAATTCCAAGGTATTCCAACGTAATTTTCAAAATACAGTCAATCGTTAAAAAAGCCTACATTTTTTGCCTTTGACTTGTGAACGCAACTTGATTGACTTTACGATAAATAGTTGAATAATGAGTTTATTGACGATACTTTCCTGGGATTAGAATTCACTGTCGTAGGAATAGAGTGCACTTGTGGATGTATGGGTAAATTTACATAGGAATAGCGTGAAAATTAGGATGTTTGGGTGGGGAATGGACCTTGGCCCTTGAATCAATCTCTGGATCTGATGCTTGATCTGATGGTGATGGTGAAGTTCAAAACCAATCACAATAGTTTCGTAACTTGACACTAAAGACACAAAGTAACTTGATGTAGTTTATAGATATTGCTGATTTCCTAGAAAAGAAAAAAGCTAATTTCAATCTATTGAAAGTAAGAATTTTCATTTTATTTATTTTTCTACTTTACGCGCCACAGTTGTTCATTACTTAATAATACGAAAGTCATTTAAATAATGATCTTAGCTAAAGAGTCACGTACTTTAAACCTAATCTAAGAACGACTGATTGGATTTTTGTGAAATATGCGTAAGTGTTGCACCTTGAACCTAGTCAAAGTGTTGTACTTTCAACCTGTTCAAAACCAACCTTCGATATGATTAATACAACCAAGTAAGTTTCCATTATATTTAATTATAATTTTTTTCTCTACAAGTAAAATGTACGCATGCATGTGCCCTGCATACTCAAAAACTACTCAACCGATTTAGCTGAAAATTTCAGTTTGTGTTTAGTACTATGTTAAGAGAGGTTAGCGACTGGTTTAAATGAAAATCAGCACAAAGTAGGATTTCCACTGTTAAATAAAAAATGAATTTATTCACATTTCGATTTCTGTGAACAGCCTTGGTGGCTCTGTAGTAGCTTTCTGTTAAAAAAAATAATACACGGTACAACACCTTCCCTTACTGTTTAAGGCATCCTGTTTTTTGACACATTCAAAAGAATAGGTTCCAGAGATTGAATAAATAACCTTAGAATTTGGTTTCCAGAAATTAAGAATTCTATCATATTTAGATATTCGTATATCAGGTGGAAGAAATTCATATTTAGAACACTTCTAATTAAAAGATTATTACTTTTACTCATATTCTGCATGTTGATATTGCCTGGGCGACCGGGAGCGGTAACTCAGTGCATCAGCTGATGTCACTGCAGCGCCTCTGACCGGGAGGTCCTAGTTTCGAGTCCTGACGGCGGCAGGATTTTCGACACTAGCTTTTCAGCTAGGTCGAATTCAGTCGCTGTCTGGAGGAGAATTCGGCCGGCCTGTGATCGGTAGTTTTCCGTGGTTTCTCCGATCTACACCAGGAGAATGCCGGAGCAGTACCCTAACAAACGGACCACGGACCGCGCGCGATCTGTTCTTCCTCTTCCTTGTCCTATCCTCTCCCCTTACACACACACTTACACTAACATTCACTACACTACCACATATTCCGGGAAACCGGTCGGGAGCTTAGAGCTAGTCCCGGCTGATGGGAGAGTCCTGGTTAGGGGGAAACCCCATTAGCCGACGGTAGGTCGGCGCCGGATCTCGCCATCCAGCGGGGGTTGATCACCGCCATCTCCCGAGGAAAACATGCACTACACTAACGGGACTAATGACCAAAGCAGTTCACGCGCCGGGAAACACGAAAAAAGCAATCAATCAATCATTGCCTGGGCGAATTATTCGTGTAGGATGTTGCAGGATGCACTTATAAGGTAGATTAAATTTTTGTAAGGTTACAAATTGTTCTTTGATCCAAGGGTATAGAAATTCTTCGTTATTTGTATTTCATTTTTCTTTTTCTTCTAGTTACTGCAAAGAAATGTGCAGAGCCTGCAATAAGTGTAAGTATCAGAACGATTTTCCATGTCTTGGATGGTGTCAAATATGCAAATTTTGCGAAACAGACATTCTCTGAGAGTTAAACTTTCGATGATACAGCTAACTTGAAATGGGAGAGTAAAAATAATTTCATTTAAGATTGAAATTGTTTGTATGAGTATGGTGGCACGTCCCATTTTATCTGTACCACCTCTGTACACTATAAAATAAAATATAAAAAAGAAACCATGTTGTTGTTTTTCTTGAAACATACCCATTACTGGATGTCTTGAGTTCTTGTACGACTAAAACAACTCATACAGTGGCTGTGTCATCTTTGGAGTACCTACACTCTGCCTTACGGTGCTCTGCGGCAGGAGCCCGAAAATCTTTGCGCCCCTTTCCCAGCAACGTTAGTTATGATGCGGAGACTTAAGGTAGACGTCAGTTAACATTCCTAATCATCCCAAGACCATATAATATAGCCTAATTGCGAAAAAATAAATTGAGGAAAGACAAGCTTTTTGGCATTAAATTATAAATCCTAAGATAAGTTAACATACTTTGGAAATAAATCCCTTCAATACTTGCTTGACAATAGCATAGATTTAAAATAACCATAAAATAAAATTATAATAATTAAAATGAAAGTTCACTATTAATATTTGAGACATCTCTTGCGAAATCATCTACACCAATGTAAAAGCTTCAAACACGTTGCACGTTTGTTAACACCTTTAAAGAGCTTCGTTCGAAAAATCAACTTGATTGGTGCATGAATGACCATTTCGATTATTGAAGCTGCATCTACATAGCCGAGTAACGTTAAACTAGTTTTTTTTGTGACAGGTAACATCGATAATAATAATTCCTCAGAATTTACTCTATTATATACTCTCCCCGTATTCTAATCATGGGTTACTTGAAAGGAATCCGTAAATCGAGGAATTCGTGGATCAGGTTAACACTCTGATAATTCTGGTTTCTTATTCTCAAATTGAGATGGTTCAAGGATTGGTGGATTCACAATTTACCCTTGACTGGACAGTAAATGTACACTGTAGAATATTTTGATCTCATGAAACTGCCTGCTGAAAACGGTTACAGTCACTTCCAGAGCGATTTCTAAATTCATATCTAGTCAGTTCGCGCATTGCATTATGACTCTAGTTTCCAATAAATCTAACATTTGAAAGATATTGACAGTTAACCAAATTTGAATGATAAATATACGAACATTATTGTACGCAAAATTACAATAGCAACAAAGAGGAATGATATAATTTGCAAACTGATTTCAACATTGTGTTAAGCGTTCTGTTCATCAGTTGGAGAACAAATATAAAATTATAAGAAGAATCGTTTAAAAACAAAATGATTATGCTTTTACGATGGAAGGAGTTACAACCCATCGGTTGACTGGATCTATGATCCGCGTGCAGAAATAGAATATGACTATGATTTGGAAATAACTTGAATCAATGTAAGTACTTTTATATTCTTGTCCTTCTTCGAACTTAGATAGAAAACTAAAAATATTGTAATGCTGCGATACAATTTGGTGGTTCTTCAATAGGAAAGCTCGAATTGTGGGGTCTTGATTTGGAAAAAGTTTTTCTTTTTGGTTTGGAAAATCTTTTTCGAATTTTCGAAAAACTTCATAACATCATTTGTTCGACTTGAACCCGCAAATACAATGATTCATAAAAAGGCCGATAATGTAAATATTGAAGACGTGAGATACAGTTAAAAAATTACGTTTCGTAAGTTTTATAAAATCTCAAGAAATCCGTGCATTTATTCAGGCATTTACCACTATCCGCACAAAATGTTTAAGGGAAAAACTAAAATAGTTTTTGATAAAATCTTATTTTTAAAATTGCAAGATTTCAAAGTAAATCGGACCTGCGCCATCATTTTAAGTGTACTAAAAAAAATTAAAGAACAAATTTGAAGCCATTTTTGAGGCTTCATATAACCCTTCGAAATAAATATATTATTACATAATTCTAGGAAGTGCTACTGCTGACAGATTGATCAAGAATTATCTTTTCGGTGAAAATCCTATCAATAGCAGCCACCATTGTTTACAGACGGACAAACTAACAGACGTTTTGTCGTAAACTATATTTCGGTATCAATCTCCCACAAAACGTAGATTCTGACTACATAACGTATTAAAGAACGTAATTTACTTTCACGTGAAACCATAATTTTTCATTTTCCAATATCACGGACCCATTAAACGAGTTTTTCTGCCGAAATATCATCGTTTTTGCTGCAATACTTTCTCTGCCCTAGGAAAGTAGTAACTAGAGGTGCTACAGAATGACACAGACTTTCTTGTAACTTTTCTAATTTCCTTGCTGTGGACTGGTACAGTCTTGCCCTTCCTTCTTCCCAGCTGCCATCTATCGCCGCTAAAAGTACATTTTTTAAAGAATGTTCTCAACTTTTCGGTTTCCAAATAGTAGAATCGAAATATTATTTTAAAAATATTAAAGAAGACTAAAACCTTGTCCTAAATAGCAATTTAGAGGGAAGAATTTGGAGCCGTCTTTAAGAAAACTGCGTTAAGCGTTGCTGTAAATGCGAAATTTAAAGGTCTTTTTTACAAGAATCTATTGAGTTTTCGAAAAACTTCCTTTGAAGTAATTTCAAGAACTTCCACTTCCAAATTCAATAATATATACAAATACATTGAAATGTGCATATTAACGGCGTGAAAGAAATTTCAAAAAATACTTGAAATTGAACAATATTACAAATGAATTTTACGTCATGTTAAATAGTCATTACGTATCCGAAATTGAAGAACTGGACATTTGAAATGGCTTTTGAGCGTTGAAATGCAATTTTGAGTTCATTTTTAAAGAAAATTGTCGTTTTTAAAAACTTTATTTGCCATTATTTGAAGCACATACAGTCGTAAGTACACCAACGTGAAGAAATCGCTTCTAATGTAAATATTACTGACGTGAGACTAAAATAAAAAATACATTTTTGTTATAGTTGAAAAACCAAAAGAATAGACCAATGTGGCGTTTATGTCACGGCATAGGGTTCGTTTGGCATCTTACAAAAAATGTAAAGAACAAATTTGAAGCCGTTTTTGAGAATATCTTGATTTTGTTATTTTTTAAATTGCAAATATTGCACGCACTATTGCCCGAAAACTAGTAAAATTTCCAAAAAAATATACATGACCTAATTGAAAGAACTATTTATGCGCAACAAATTAAATTTGAAGGAAAAATCCATGTCTTCAATTTTGTAGTTGAAGGAAGACGCCGGAAAAAATTCAAACTTTTGCAATTTTCGAAAATTCAGAGTTAACCGTGAAATT
Source organism: Teleogryllus oceanicus (assembly GCA_964035755.1). NCBI lineage: Eukaryota > Metazoa > Arthropoda > Insecta > Orthoptera > Gryllidae > Teleogryllus > Teleogryllus oceanicus. The sequence continues at coordinate 130,785,250 of CAXIVR010000002.1, forward strand.
CTGACCTATACCACATTTATTAGTGTATTTTACACTTATCTTACGATAAATGTAAAGAAAAAATTTGGAATCGATTTAAGAAAATTTTGAAAATATCCGGGGGCCTTGATGTAAAGTTCCCCCAAATTTTAAAGGATGTTTCTCAAAATTCCAATGCTTCAACTACAGTCACATAGACTCGGAATTCTTCAATCTGGAGAAGATCGTACGAATGGTTTAGGCGTTAGGAGTGTTCACACACACGGACGGACGGACGGACATTTTGCTTCCAATTGGTTTTTCGACATCAAGGACCCACAAAAAAGGGATTCTGGCTACACCACGTGTTATTGTCAAAGGTCATGTAGATTTTTTTGAAAAGTTTAATAGTCTTCGTGCAATAGTGCGTGCAAATTTGCAATTTTAAAAAATTACAAAACAAGATTTTCTCTAAACTGGCACAACAATTTTTCTTTAATTTTTTTTACGGTTAGTACAATAGAATCTTGTACCATGACATAAACGCCATATTGCTCTATTCTTTTGTCTTTTCAAAAATTACAAACATTTAATTTTTTTGACTTATCTCTCACGTCGGTAATATTTACTGTAAAGGCGATTTCTTCACAGTATTAAATTTGTTGAGTTCATTTGCTTTAAATAATGTCATATAAATTTAAATAATCTCATAAACAAAAGTTTTCGGTGGAAAAGAGCTCAAAATTCCGCATTTTGAGAAACGCTCAAACGCCATTTTCTCAAAAATGGCTCCAAATTCTTTCTCCAAACTTGTGCAAGGGATAGTAGTAATGACACACTTTAGTACGACGTAAAGTTCATTTCGGTGTACTCTTTGGTTTTTAGAAAATTACTCAAATGTATTTTTTTTTCAATATCTCTCACGCCGTTAATATGCACATTTCAATGGATTTGTGTACATTATTGAATTTTGAGTGGAATTGTTCAAATGACTTTTCAAACGTTTGCTGCTTCAAAATTTTCGAAACCTCAATAAATTCCTGTGAAAAGAGCTACAAATTTCGCATTTACAGTAATGCTTAATCGCCATTTTCTTAAAAACGGCTTCACATTTTTCAATGAAAATTACGATTTAGGACGAAGTTTTAGCCTTCTTTATTGGGCTTAAGTTAATATTATTTTTTCATCTTTTTGGAAACCGAAAAGAAAATGTTAAAAAAAATTAATTTGAGCGGCGATAGATGGCAGCAAAAAGAATGAGAGGCAAGACTGTACAGTATCGGTCCACAAAAAGGAAATTAGAAACCTCAACTACGCGAAAGTCTATGCCATTCTGTATCACTTCTAGTTTATTTTATTTTTCTTTAGAATAGTTCATCTGTTATTTCATATACTCTTTATTCAAAATTATGGTTCTCTTTTCTCATTTTTTATTTTACTTTTTCTATTTTGCTTTAATTCTAATTTTATTCATAATATATTCTGTAATGGATAAAAAATATTTGTAATTTAGTACATTTTTATTATTTCTGTAGCAATGAAGATGGCCGCAATCGACTGAAAAAGCTTTCTGCCAAAATAAATACCTACGACGAAACAACAATCTATTTTTTCATGATGCAATGTCATAAACTCCACACCATTTCCTACCGTTACCGAACATAGAAGCTTTTCTTTTTCTATTCAAGTGCCAACAACACGTTACCACGAAACCATTATTAAACAATGTCTACCATAAAACTATTTACTTTTATTCCTACATTAATACGAAAACATTGACTTTTGTAATATCCCTTATCTTTTACGATGAACGAGCAATAAAAAGATAATTTTGAGCTGTGCATGAATTTGAAGCAGAATAAATACCTTACATTTTCGCACGAAGCTATAATGAGAAGAACGTAAAAGACATCGTGAATACACTTAAATGTCACAGAGATAAAGCCATGAAGCTTCCTAGTTATTTACAGGTACGTAGTCTTCGAATGTCTCCTTCAGAGAGACATTCCAACATGTCCACGCAGAAGATGTTCGTACTGATTTTTCTCATCAGTTTGTTTCTACCAACATTCTTCACTCTACGCCACAGTAACCGTTTTAAGAAAAGGTAATCAGATTTATTGTAACTCCTGCAAACCTGAGAGTTTAAAGCCGAACTCAATTTTACTTGCCCAGGTATTTTTTATCATATTCACGTATTCAGAGAGGAAAAGTAAGGAATTCTGCCTATAGTGTATACCCGCTCTGGCTACCCTGCCTTATTGCGAACTCCCCAAATGCCCCCTGATTCTGGCCACACTCCGCGCCTTGCGCTGTCACCCCTGACACCGCTCCTGCCCGCGTTCGCTGCCGCATTCTCTACGGTCACCGTTGCCACCATCAGTGCCGGAGCTAGACAATTTTGGGCCCGGGGCAATGCTGAAACGTAGTCCCCCCTAAAATATTAAGTGTGAAATTGTATCAAGAAACTATACGAGTTATTTTATTTCAACAAATAACAAAAATTACGTTTAAGTCAGAAAAAAGCTTTTGGAAATAAACTTGTATATTTTAAATAATAGTTTTGAGTAAAAGCATTTAGTGATCAAATAACAATATTTACACAGTGAGCTTAAAACAATAAAAAATGTGTGTTTACTTAGTGTTTAATAATATCTCTTCTTAAATACTTGAAATAACAAATATCAATTTCAGTAGAGGTTATTTTAATGTTAGCGACATTTGATTCATTTCAAAGAGTCCTACCTTATAAATAATGACAATTTGAAAATTTGAGAATTTTGAAAATTTTATGAAATATCAGACTACTGCGCGACTTATAAAATTTCGTTAACGATTTTCTTGAGTTCTAATTTCTTTTTCAAATTTTTAACTAATTTTTCCCCATCATCAGACCTTTGACTTGCGGGGCCCGGGCGATCGCCCATGCGTAGAGCCGGCACTGGCTATCATCCCAAAAATTGCATACCAATTCAGGTCACATTGTAACAGGAGGCAGCACACTGAAAATCGCAAATGCAACTTCAAACTGCACTTAACAGCACATTGCGCCAATAGATGAACTGCGACTGTTTCCATGGCACGGCGAGAACTGGTTACGTACGTCTCTACCAGATTATGTTCGATGTGGACATAAAAAACAAACAACAACAACGTATATAGCATATACAAACATGTAAGTGACACATGCAGTCATCGAGGATTTCCAGCTTTCAAGCAACGCTTTATTTACTGAGACAGAATGAGTAGTGCAACTGAAAAAAGGATGTTTACATAATACGTTTCTGAAATAATGTACCGTATTTGATGATACGGTACTTGGGTCACATAGGTCCTAAAAATATCGGTATGAAAATTGATTTAGGTAATGTAGCGTATATATAATTGTCACCGCCCTTTACCATGTTGTGACCGTGTTTTTATGTAACATGTATTTTAATAATTAATTTGTTCAAAGAATTGCGACAATTCTTTAAAGAAATTTAATTCTGATGATGTAGCTGATATAGCAAAGCTTGAGGGACACATAGCTCATAACCAATTATATAATTCATGGCATATTTATTTATTTTTCCGAAACGTATTATAAATTTAAAAAAACGTATTATATTTTTCCGAAAATCAGTGTTCGGAATAGAAATCAATAATTTCGTTCCAGTAACAGAAGACTAATGAATAAAATTAAAAAAATACCTTCTACAGAAATTAAAAACCAAAAACTAGAAGCGGCGTCCCATCGGAGCTTTCAGAGAGAAGATTTTCACACTGATTCTGTTTGATGAAAGAAAAGAAAAACAAACGAACTGCCCTTCCTAGCCCCCGCTGGATCTTGTATTTCATTAATCGTTTATTTTACACAGGACTTATTTTACGATTAAATAAAACATTATACACTGAGAATGAAAAACTTTAAATAATTGCTTTTATGAAGAATTGAATTAATAAATAGATTTTATGTAGAAATTTACGAGAATAAATTGACTATATTTAGAATTATTGGTGGTCAGAGTGGCCAGATTGTTTGGAGCGCCTCTTCCCTAAAATGTCGTGAATCGATGAAATGTTTTCAGTTTAACCCCAAATTTTCAGCTTAAGGAAAAAGAAACCATGAATTTATTTTGACAGAAATAAAATTTTTTATTATGTAGAACCGTTTTGGGATGTTTTCAAAATGTTCAGGGCATCATGCCCCCCCCCCAGTAAGCACGCCAATACTTACGTGAACATGAAGAATGGCTGCAGTGAATCGATGGAAGAGTCCAGTACTTATGTTTTTGAGACTCGATTTCCAGGATTCCTTTTGACAAACGATTTCGGGATTGCGCAAGTGCGCACGCGCAGTGTCTTTTCTGAAACCCTAGTAGCGCGCAAAACATGTCTTAGGATTCAAATGGTCGGTCAGAAACGCAGAACGTAAATACATACATTCCACATTTCAAATCCGTCTAATCGGAATCACAGTCAGAAACACTATAAAATGAAATCTGTATTTCGCTGGCCAATGCAAAAAATTTTCAACTACTTGGGAGCCAAAATTTTTAGCTTTCAAATGTTGGCAACCACACTCGTTTGTACCCTTACTCATAATTCAACTACGTGTTGTGAAAGGGCGAACGGGTCAGGGATTCTGAAGCTCAAGAAAACGTGCGCAGATTATGTTACTGGTTTTACTTTAATGCATTTTTTAACGTTCGCAAAAATGATATCTTAACATGTATTAATGAATGTTACATGGTTGAGCTGAGAATAAATTAAAAATGAAACTAAATGTTATCCCGTTTGTTTTCAGAGTCTGTCGAGCGACGTGCAGAGCATGTTCCAAGTGTTTAGTTTCGGACCAATTTCCGTGTCTTGAGTGGTGTAAAATATGTCTAGTATGCAAAATCTGCTTTGAAACCGAAGACAGCAATAACAAAGATGAGTGCCTCAATGCATTCGTCATAAACAGCACTTCTCCTGGACCACAAATGAGTACTACTGAGAAATTCGATAACGTTACTGAATCAACAGAAATAGGCACTACAACTCAAAACACCACACTCAAAATTACGACTGCATATGACGAAGGCACCACTCTCAAAACTATGACTGCAATGACAAGGCACCACTTCAAAACTCGACTGCATATGACAAAGGCCACTCTCAAAAGCACCACTCTCAAAACTACGACTGCATATGACAAAGGCACCACTCTCAAAACTACGACTGCATATGACAAAGGCACCACTCTCAAAACTACGACTCAATATGACAAAGACACCACTCTCAAAATTACGACTGAATATGACGAAAACAGTTATGAGAGTGAAGACAGTGAAAGTGAAGAACAAAAGTTTGAAACAACCAGCGCTGAGAGCAGCCTTCAAACGAAAAGTGTCATTTGCACTAAACATACTTGTGGCAACAGTGCCAAAGGTGAAGGTGTTGTAGAGTTCAAGGCAGTCTTACTGCACGGAGCGTCTAATGATTCTTTGGAATGGAAGACTGTGGGATTAAGTAGTGAGCATTTAAGTGCGCTTGCGCTGCAAGCATGGCAGTGGCTAGTGGTGAATATTATCGGAAGAGATGTAACTCAAACCTTTGACAAAGATTAAAATCAGTTAATATGATGTGCATTCATGGTGATACATCAATGGGATCGTTGACACTGAAATTATACCAACCAATCCTTTTCTATGAACAACAATAATATTTTCGAAAGAATAATTGGAAGTGAGACAATGGATTTATATGTGTATTATAATAACAATCACATTGTACATTTGTGGATTTCATATTGTATATACATCTGACAACATATGAAATAAAGGTTTCCAAACGATGTGTCCAGATCCTTTCCCATCTAGCAAACATCACATATGAGTACAAGTATTTTGATAAACACCAATATCAATGCCGGGATAACCCATTTTAAAATTATTAATATATCACTGACAACTATTTAGACTATTTTTTTAAATATGGAATCTATAAAACGAAAAATACTCCCATAAACTTCGTAAGAATAATTATGACCATTAACGATGCAAGGGCCTTATTTCGTACAAATGTCGAAAAAGGCATTGCGAGATCCTTTCATTCTCAAACTGTAGGTCACATCACTGACGCCTGTAAGACCAATGGGCGGCCGCAAAGAGATTCTTTTTAAGAGAAAGTATGCGATATTGCAACAAAACACCAATTTTCGAAATGGTTTCTTCTGGCAGAAAAAGAAATTGAAAACCTAGGGCAATAACATACCATGCCACTATACGTAAGTTTTGAGAAAAGGAAAGTAGGTTTAGACATTACATTCTTCACATTGGAATATAGAACATTAATTTATGAATTACAGTCATCGATCGGCAAATCTTTTAAATTAAAATCCAACATCTGGATACATCTATGAGGCGTCGAAATACACTAATATCTCAATTTCATCGGAAGTGTTGCATAACATGTTATGCCCCAAGGTCTTCAATTATATTGTAATCAACTAGAAATAGTGATTAATTAAATATCAGAAAAGTGTAGGGTAAGCATTAAACATATTCAATTTCCCGAGAAGTGGAAGTCTTTCATCGATGGTAAGGTACGTTGATTATGTTTTGATGGCACACTTACTCATTATGTAAGATTGGAGGGTGCCTCCTTTAGTAGGGTGGACGTAATTTGCCGGGATCTCGCGTATCCAGATAAGTCTTCAGCGACATATCACACTAATTTTACGAACGCAACTTACAAACCTAAAAGATTCGGTGAACTTCATGTTGGAATGAGTTTAATGGTGGAATATACTGGCTCATTTCAGACAAAAATAAACTCCCCACACACTTTATTTGACATTCCCGGGTTTGTAGGCCGTAGTCTAACGGACTCTTGTCCATACGTTTCACCTGCAACTGTGGCAGTCATCCTCAGTGGCGTTGCTGGCGGGGGCGAAGTGTTCTACCTGGCAGCACCACGTTCACGCAGAACGCTCCCGCGGCTCTGGGGCCCGTATTTATCGCGAAGGGCGAGGTTCGGGCGCTCGCGCCTGATTGGGTCGAGTCAGAAACGTATGGACAAGTCACTTAGACCACGACCTACAAACCCGGAAATGCCAAATAATGCAGAAACCAGCCGTGAAAGCCTACATTGTATCCCCACACAACCCTTATTAAAAACGATACTATAAAAATCCTCATTAAAAATAAAATGAACTTCAATGTCACTATCAGAATGTACTCAAAAAGTCTATATGATCACCTCTCACGTACGGCCGACACGCGTCGTAAACGTAACTGTATTGTAGATCGTGACTGACTGACTCTTGGATCGTGATTGACTGATTCGAGTTTCCGGGCGCATCAACTGATATAGACACTAGTCCCGTAAGCGTAGTAGATGTTTTACCACTGGAGATGGTGGTCTTCCCCCTCCCCCAGGTGCATATGATCCTTCACTGATCTACAAGACGGCTTGCAGGTTTTCTCCATTCAGACGTCTTCCACTGGGCAACGTCCCAGCCGAGAGAAGCTCTTTTTTTAAATTTATTTTCTTCCTGTTCGGCAGTTTTGCTTTTCAGGGGTTTGAACATTTTTTATTTGTAATACATAACTTTTTTAAGCATTCACGTTTGAGCATACAACCTCTCACTTCTTGTATCTTACTACTAACTAATTTTATAGGATTTAATACTTATGGTAATGATAAGGGGTGAAAGGACGAACAAAAATACAACCATGTCCGAGGCGGGACTCGAACCCGCGACCCTTCGGTCCGAGATCACTACGACACTAGTGCCTTGAGATAAGCTCTAAGCCCCTGACTGGTCTTCATTTTATGTGTGGTGGTGTAGTGCATGGAAATGTAAGTGTAAATAGGGTGAGGATAGAACAAGGAAGAGGAAGAACAGATTTGCACGCGGTCCTTGGCGAGTTTGTTACGGATCTGCTCCGGCATTCGCCTGGCGTTGATCGGAGAAACAAAGAAAAACTATCGGCCAGAGCAGTCAGCCGCTAGAATTCTCCGCCAGACAGCGGCCGAAATCGACCTACCTATCTAGCGCGTGTCGAAAATCCTACCATCTGGATTCGAAAATTCTGACCTCCCGGTCAGAGGCGCTGCAGTCAAATTTGCGTTGTAGTTCTACTTCACGACGCAGGGTGGCGTGCAGCGGCGGTTCGTGTTAGGTCGCACAACACGCAGGCAATCGTAAGAGTTATTAATGTCACTAAGCGGATAAACAGCAAATAAGAGAATCAGTTGAAGTTCGAAAAACGAGGCGATAGCCGTAATACCATCTCATTAGAAACTAGTGATGCTATAACAGCACATTCTTTCTCAAAGTTTTGCAACGGATACGCAATACTATAATATACTACATGAACCTAAAATAATGTTTCTAAACAACACAAATTTCTTCAACATTTATAATTTTAAATAATTATTTATTTTTTTTTAAATTTCAATAAGGGAAAACACTATCATCAATATTTTAGCTTTGCAATGTTAATTTTGGGTTTATAATTTTCGAAATTATCAATACTTTGCCAAAATGGGATCTGCGCCATTTTCCAAGCGAGAAAAAAAAAGAAAATATTTGAAGCCCTTTGTGAGACCTTTTTTTACTGCATTAACTTCAATTAAAAAAATATGCAAAAAGTAATCACTTTTGCAAAAGCCTGTAGAAGACTCTATTTAAATATCTAAAGTTTTCGAAGATTTATTGAGGGAAACTGGTGGCGCTACAAAAACACATACTTTCTCCGATTACTTGTAACTGATCCGCAATATTGAACCCGAATAAGTGTTTTCACCCAGCAAAATTTTTTCCACGCTGAGACTCCAACCCAGGTGCATTTTTGAAAAATTTTGAAAATGTTGAAGATTCATATACAGTGCACCCAAAAATCAGAATATCGGGGCTTTGTGTTCGTTGAGATCGATCATGGAATATCAATTTATGGTGGAAATCATCTGAACTGTTGAGACGCTAGTGTTGACTACCCCCGTATAGAGAGACGTTTTACCGCCAATCAATGTTTGCCCCCCAAAACGCGTTTCCTTACTACAAAATGTGCTAGAGGTAATAATTTGCTACATATGGGAACAAGATCTATCCATGTATTTGATTCCAAGGCTCGAAAATACGAGTTTTCTGTCGAAAAATCGCCGCTTTCTCCCGAAGCATTACAATACTTTCTCTTTACTTTGCAAGTACGTAGTAAGATGAGAAAATAAAAACACATAAAATAAGCAATATTATTCGTGGAACAAATGCACTTCTACACTCTCTTTCGCTACAACTTGTTTGGATTGCCCATGAAGGGAGTGTATCGGTAGAGAGAGTTACGTCAATTTTTATCAATCGGCGGCAAGCCGCACAGTGGGTCGCGTCTTGTTTCCTCGGGGTATTTACCATTGCTCGGACAGAAAAACGTCTCGCTGCTCTGGGAAAGGATATCACGATAGAAAAACAATAAAATATTATTGTAACATTTACTAGTTATAGTTATATTTTTGTAATTTGAAAATAAAAAGACAATTTTCTATACAGCAGGGAGAGCAAAATGTCTTTTTGCAGATTTCGCCAGATATGCCAAATTTTTAGTTGCAAAAGAGTGCTCAAGCACATTAAGAAATTTAATTGCTGCGACATTACAGCTTATCATGCTGTTGATTATGAAAAGTATACTAAAAGTTACCAGAAAGGCATTAAATAAACTAATAACGGAAATACTTATAGTTAAGGAAATTAGAATTAAAAATGAAGATAATTGCGAAATCAATTATTTTTCTTAATACAATTCACATTGTTATCGGTAGTGATACTTCTCATTCGACATTTTCAAAGAAAAAACACCGCTCACAATTATACATTGATCCAAACACGTTTAATATTCGAGCCCCATTCTGATGCAGTTTCCGAAAACGTGTTTGAGGCTCATGAAAACGTGTTTGAGCTCATGAAATTCTAATAAATATCTCTTTTGTTTGAAATTTTTCTCTTCCTTCAGTTTCACACTCCAAATCAATCATTAATAATTGAAAAACACACAACAGTCTACATCAAGAGAAAAAGATGTAGCAAATGTATTAAATTCTAATTATAAATCAAACAAATTCTTTCATTTACAGTCTCTCCAAATTTCGATGTTTCTTGAATGTTTGACACTAAAGCTAATTTTGAGACAAATGAGAAGTTCTTTCCATAAGAGATAAATCAGAGAATCAATAAAATTAATATATTTTATATTGTGATATTTTACTATTGAAACAGCATAGGAACATCACAATATATGTCCAAAATTAATTCTTGAGAAGCATTGTTTATCATAACACTGCAAAGTTCCCCTCGTTCTTTTTCAGAATATTTGTCACATTCAGCAGCATAATTACAGAATGATGTACAATGTCGTTGCAAATTAAACTTCATGTGATTAAGCACGTTTTTTGCAAACTAAACGTCTGACATTGTTGCCACCATCTGCGAAAAGATACTATTCTTCCCTCGCTACATTGATTATCGGTGTGGACGCTTCGGTTTGCGAAGTGCTGGCGTCGATTTCCATGTTTCCGCGACTGGTGTTATCGGGAGACTGTACCAGAGGTAATCTCATGCCACGCAAAGCTCGTGTTGCGCTCTCGGTAACCAACACGGCTCTGCGCTCCCGATCGCTTTGCTTGAGCAGCCCCGATATACATGATAAGCAGGGCTCGGATTCGGACGATCTAAAAATTAAAAATGTTCTATTAAATGACTTAAAAGTAAGAGGAAAATGTCTTATAAATGTCTAGTAAAGGAGGTTGTCACGTTACTCTCTAGTCAGACGAACAAAAAGTTGTAATATTGGAACGTGCTTGTTAAAAAATGAAGAAGGAGTATCAAGTATATTATTTCTGTATTTCGCGACGATTGGTAAACGATTATATTTAAATGGTGTATTAAAGTGTTAACTATTTTACAAATGCAAGCTAAGAAGCTAATTTGACTCGAAATGCCATAATGAAATAGTAAAATACTGGAGTAATTATACGTTTATGTATGACTGCATTTCTCTCCAAATTTCAGTAATCTTATAAGTAGGACATTTCTTACATATTATGTAAAAGTTTTCTTTCAAGAATATTACATTTAGGTCGCAATTAACTCCTTGAGAGAACTGATAAGGCAATAAACTTGACAACGCTTTATATTTATCATGTTGGACCAATGGTTTACATGGTCGGGAAGGTCTAGAACGTACAGAACTGTACAGAACAGTGCGTGATTGAATTGTGCTAAGACATTTTTGAAGGTCTTATCGGGTCTTATAATCTTATAACCTTATAACTATATTAATTTGAAAGCTAGCATTGGTAAGTAAAAATGATGTTTTAATAATATTTTTAACGCCACAAATTGTAGGTTGTTTATATGAATAATTACCGGGAGCGGTAGCTCAGTGCATCAACTGATGTCATTGCAGCGCCTCTGACCGCGAGGTACTAAGTTCGAGTCCTGACTACTAAACGGGCCACGGACCGCGCGCGATCTGTCCTTCCTCTTCCTTGTCGTGTCCTCTCCCCTTACACACACACTTAGACTAACATGTACTACACTCCCACATATTCCCGGAGAGCGGTCGGGATCTTAGAGTTGTCCACGCTGGGGTTGTGCCCCGCTGGTGGGAGAGTTCTGGTTAGGGGGAAACCCTACTAGCCGACGGTAGGTCGGCGCCGGATCTCGCCATCCAGCGGGGGAAGATCACCGCCATCTCCCGAGAAAAAAACATGCCCTACACTAACGGGACTAATGAGAAAAGTAGTTGACGCGCCCGGAAATTGTGTAATGTTCAAATAATGAGAAATCATAATTGTAAAATATTCACTGTTTAATTATAAGATGATAATTACTTTGCCAGTTAATTTTTTCTTCACAATTCATAAATAACTACTCATTTTGTTAGGCAATCGTGGATGATGATATGACCAGAATTGAATCCTGTGCAGAGATAAAAAAAAAGAAAATCTGTATTTGAAATAATGAAATGTTCAAATAATGTGATATATTTATAAAATATTCACTGATTATATACAAGATGTAATTAGTTCGCCAGTAAATATTTTTCTTCACATTTCATAATAACTACTCATTTTATAGGCAATCATTGATGGACAAAACGACAGGAATTAAAGCGTTTTCATGGTGACCCAAACGAGGAAACGGACGGACATTCAATAGTCTCTCTGGTATATTTGTAATAACTTATTTTTTATACTATAAACACACAATTGTTATATTTATGCAAACTGAGTGCAATTTGTACAATAATGTCATAGATTATTCATAAATCATGATTTTAATGGTTAAATATTCAGGTGTGATAAAAATTAAGACGATAATTTCCTGCATTTCAGGTTTTGGGTCTTTGATAGAACTGAAGTCTGGAAAAGTTCTGGCCTATGGGACTAGAAATAAGGTCTGTCGATTGTGTGAGATTGGCAGGAGTGGGGAAGATCATGACTGCCGGAAGAATTGGTACGGAAGTGCAAAAGCAATGGAGCCCGATATTGCTGTACAAATTATAGCTAGGAATTACCACTTACTAAAAGAAAATGTTGTTGTGGACACCTTAATTGGCGACGATGATAGTGCAACAATTGCTGCTGTTAGGAGAGAATCTGGTCATTCAGTTATGAAATGGTCAGATTTAAATCATGACACAAAGAATGTAAGTAGAGATCTGTGGGCAGCTAAAGTCAACAAGAATGTTACTGAGTATTTGAAATATTGCTCGGGTGTGCAGTAAAGAAGAATAAAGATAACGTGGAAGCCACAGGATATGCTATTGACAATATTGTTCCTCATGCTTTCGATGATCATTAAAATGTGGGTAATGGTGTCGGTATATAAATGATCTTGTGAATTTTAAACACAATGGGTTGCCAATGGCAAAGGATTACAAGGGCAACACTTGAGGGATAATTGACAGAATTATGATGAATTTTTGCGAAAACGAGAAAAATTATCTCCGTGTGGCTCGAGTCAGAGTAATGAATCTTTGCTAGCAAGGCGCCAAAGTCTCGAAATTATGGGAGTACTGCGTCGTATGACTTTCGAGTAGCAGCAGCTGTTTGCCAGGAAAACATAGGAACCTCGTACATTAGCAGAGTGTATGATCAACTTCAATTGTCACCTGGCTCGACGGGTAAAAAGTTTAGAGAGAAAAAAGGTGTTTTAAGAGAAAAACGAGCTCTGAAGGCTAAGAAACCGGAGTTTAAGAGACGTCGTTTATTTTTAAAGAAGAAACGTTCGCAAAACAGCAGAGCGACAGAGAGAAGAGAAGGGATTACGTACTCAACTGGCTGTGGAATGAACAGCATAAGTAATGTAATTGATCTTCCGATCAAATCTTTCGCTGCAGATAATATTTGTAGATTGAAAACAATGGTTTATCTACAAAATATTCAAAAATATGCCAAGTTGCAGCAAAGTGGGAGAATAGATAATTTAGTGAATACATCATTCCAGCAGCCGGTATTTGAGAAAAAGTGTCACAAATTACCCAAAAGTTGTTCAGGGGCAAATGTATTAATTTAATAAAATGTAGAATTAATTTATTAAAATAGTATTAATTCATATAAAATGTATTAGAAATTATGCAAATTATATAAAATGTACTAATTATATGGTTAATTGTATTGAGTTCAAGTCTATTGTGTCAGGTGCAATACTGGTCGCTCACAATGGTATCCGACTTGATTTTCCAATCATTGTAAGGGTACATTGTAGTCATTTTGACTCTTTCAATGATGCCTTTGGATTTGCGGATTTCGTCAAAATTTTGAAGCAAATTTTACCAGATAGGAAGAAACAGAAATTGAATTTGAAACCCTTGGTAAAACACTTGCTAAACAATTTTGATTTTTTGCAATGCCCATAATGCATTGGGTGATGTGCTGGTCCGATAACAGCAGTCGTGGAAACATGGAAATCGACTCGAGCACTTCGTAAACGGAAGTGTCCTCACCGCCAATTTCCAATGCAGCAAGAAAAGAAAAGTACCTTTTCGAAGATGGCGGCAGCTGTGCCAAATGTTTAGTTTGCAATCACACATAGTGCTTAATCACATGAAGTTTAATTTTCAACTATCTTATACGGTTAATCATGCTACTGAATATGATAAATACTCTAAAGAAGAACGTAAGGAAGTTTGCAGTGCTATGAGAAACTATACGTCTCAAGAAGTACACTACTGTTTGTGGAAATTGCAACACCGCGAAGGAGCGGTATTGAACGCATCGCATTTCGTGGATAAGTTTGTGACATTGAGATCGCCAGGTGATTACATTTACAACGCTGCCAGTGACGTGGTTGCGACGTAGGGACGGCTTATCGTACTATGTTCGGGTATAAATAGAGGCGCCTTGGAGAGGCTACAAACAGTGACAGGTCGACCCTTGGCTCGCACAAGTTGTCTGTAAGTCACACCATGCCTCGTCGCCGACAGCGAGTGCAGTACGAAAACTTGACGGACTTCGACCGGGGCAGGGTCGTTGGGATGCGAGAAGCTGGGTTGTCCTACCACCAGATTGTCACACGTCTGGGACGAGCCGCCAGTACCATCATGCGATCATGGCGTCAGTGGTCTGCGGAAGGTCGTACCCACCGCCAACGTGGGACAGGGCCTCGCTATCACACTACGGCGAGGGAAGATCGACACCTCTACCGTATGGCCATCACCGATCGCACAGCGACACCCACCACGTTAGCGCAGCAGTGGAATACAGTGACAAGTCACAGCATGTCCGCCAGTAGTGTTCGGCGCCGTCTTGTGCAAAGGGGCTTGATTGCTTGCCGCCCCTTGTTGCGCCTTCCACTGACTCTCGACAACAGACGCCTCCGACATCTGTGCGGCGTCGAACATCGACATCGCGGTGAACGCAATCTGGAGGGATGCATTCGCCAGCGTCATACCGGCCCAACACCCGGTGTAATGGTATGGCTACCACTGGCTCATTGGTATCATTGGCTACCACTCACGGACCCGCCTACTCCGCATTGAGGGAAATCTCAACGCCCCATCGAGGAAGTCGTGAGGGCGGAGATCGTGCCCTTCGTACAACGCTCGCCTGGAGCGATATTCCAGCAAGACAATGCGCGACCCCATTTCGCTCGCATCGTGCAACGTGTGTTCAATGAACACCAGATACAGCTCCTTCCGTGGCCGACTCGTTCACCTGACATGTCGCCAATTGAACATGTGTGTAGCATGCTTTCCCAGAGACTGGTCCGCCAGGCACCTCCGCCAGCTTCCACCGCCGAACTCTAGACGCGGCTTGAAGGAGCATGGCAGGACCTGCCACAAAAGCGATACAGATTCTTATTAGCTCAATGCCGTGCCGTGTACAGGCTCTTGTGGATGCGCGTGGTGGCTTCACAACTTACTGACTTGGCATGTATCCATGTATTTGATGGGACTGCAAATGAAATAAAGTAGTGCCTGTGGCATGGGTGCACAGTACATTGAATATCATTTCCCTAGATCCATTCGTTCTTGGTGTTGCAATTTTCACAAACAGTAGTGTACATTTTGAATGTAGTTTGATATTCCTATATTATTTTAACAGTAAAATAACGCAACATAAAACAGGTTAATTTTATTTATTTTAAAATTATCCAATGAGGAAAGAAGAATCTCTCATTCTTCTCAAAATTAGCCTCAATGTCAAACATTCACGAAACATCAATTTTTGGAGAGTGTGAATATATTCAGAACATTGCGTCCGGAATTTGAAATCCGATTTAAGGATTTGATTTACAAATAGAATTTAAAATATGTTCTATATATTTTTCTCTTGATATAGGCTTTTCCCTTGTGATTTTTAATTACAAATAACTCACTCGCACTGTGACATTGAATTATGAGACAGATTTCAAACAGAAGAAATATTTATCAGAACTTTATGAGAACGTCACTCAAAAACGTTTTCCGAAACTGCATTAGAATGCTGCTCGAATGTTACGTAGTATGCCTGGATCAACGTTTGTATGAGCGGTATTTTTTCTTTGAAAATTTGTAAACCTCGCATAAGAAGTAGCATTACAGATTACAATGTGAAATGCAAGAAGAAAAATAATTGATTTTACAATTTGCTTGATTTTTTAATTTTAATCTCATTTACTGTCAGTATTTGCGTAATTAGTTTATTTAGTAACATTTTTCGTAGCCTTTAGAATATTTTTTCATAAACAGCAGCATGATAAACTGTAATGTCACAGCAATTAAATGTCTTAATGGGCTTGAGCACTGTTTTGAAACTAAAAATTGGCATATCAGGTGCAATCTGAAAAAAGAAATATTTCTTTCCATGCTGCAACGAAAATTGCTTTTTCATTTTCGAATCACAAAAATGTGTATAAAATTGGTAAATGTTCCAATAAATGTTACAAAAATATTTCAGTTTTTCTGTCTGAATATCATTACGCATAGCAGTGAGGCATTTTCAGTCCGAAAAAACAACGCGATCGATTGTGCCCCAAGCCGCCGATCTATAAAAAAGATGTGATCTGATTCGTCTGCCGATGGAGCTGCTGGAAAGAGCAGGAAGCAATCAGCGGTTCCTCCTCGGAGCAGATCGTTGGGCGGCCCTGGTCTAGAGGAACTCTAAGAGCACCACTTTTCTCTATTCGTCTAAAGAGATCACTGCATATATGCGTATCAAATTTAATTTGCGTGTCATAAAAGATAAAAATGCTTAGACAATTTTGAAGCTATTGAATTTATTTAGGATGTCTAATGAATTTATTTTCATTTTATAGTACGTTTCTTGGAAAGAAAATATACATTTGATGAGTGCTGTTTTCTTTGCAGTACAAAGGTCAACTGCCCTATAAACTTCATTGTTGCCTTATAAACTGTTGTTCGCTGCATGTATTTTGAAGGGTATTTTTCTGTACATCTAGATAATGTTGGCACGCTTACGAATGTCTATGTGAAAATTCGAACCACAATTGCATTTGGAATACGTTTTATTATTATTGTATTACTGTTACATGGTTTCTCATTTGCAAGGAAATTCAATTGATCCTAAACGGAGACGTACAAATAAAAAAAAAGATAACTTTCAATTTCATAGTTAAGTATTAATGTTTTATTAAGAGATACACGAGCTAGGTGACTTCAACTTAAGCCTGTTTCCGGGGGTAAAATGAGTCGGAAATTTCTAGTTGGCTGGAGTCCACGATGTCGTATTATATTAATCCAGGAGCCGGAGGCCATGTGCCTCGTCTCGCAGTCGGCTTCGAATTTCGCCAGTCAAGCGAATTAAAAACCCCGCATCAACTTCTGATTTCCTTGACAAAGAGTTAAATAATCTCTACTTCCTTAAAAGTAGTTATTGTGTACTAGTGCGTACCAATTTAAATCGCCATCGTCAGTACAGCGCATTCCACTGGCACGCTTACTGATTCTCGAGAGAAAATACTCTGGGCACGGGGTGAAGGCGCCGCCTGAAGGCGCGGGGGCGGTCAGGGGCGCTAAGTAAAAATAAGAGACTTGGGGCAGTAGATCCACAGGGTCCTTGTTTCAAATAAATTGCCCGCCCTCAGATCTCTTGTAGCGCATACATTAAATGAATAGTGCTCTGCATGCAAAAGAAATAACTTACAGCTTTTTTGATTTAGAAGTAGTTTGTTTTGAAGGAAAAAAATCGGGGCCCCAATTAGCTCGAGGTCAGTGGGAGTAGCCCCAGCCATTTTGGGAGTCAGGCGTTGGGCTTTGGGCGTTGGGCGTTTGGTGCTGGGACAGGACACAGGACGAGAGGCGAGGAGCGAAAAGGTGCGGTGGCGAGGGTCGGCGTGCTCTGAAGAGCGTGGGTGGGGTGATGGAGGGAGGAGAGGCACAGAGGGGCGGCCGGTGCTGACGGATGGGCCGCCGAGGACCCGCGGAGATGAGCAGGGGCTCCACACGAACTCAGCGGGCCCCCTTCCTCCCTCCTGGAACTCGCTAACTCACGCACTCTTCGCGCGGCCCTAGTTCCGAGTCTTGCGGCTCCTCTTGAGATATTAAGGTGGTTAGAGGTCATACCACAATACCCAGGGGGAGGGGCAGGTCTTCGGGATCTATCAATTAAGCGAACGAGGGCTACACAGTCGATTCAAGTGCAAAGTTTGGGTGTTTGTGACTTGGAGAATGCTGTAGCACATCTTATAATTTTTAATTTCTCATCTGTCCGTCAGTCAGTCCATCCGACCGTCTGTGAACATTACTAGCACCTAAACCACACGTACGATATTTTCCGAATTGAAGAAACACGTGTCGAAACGGCTCTAGTTGAAACTTTGAAATTTTAAAAAACATTCTTTAAAATTTGAGGGTACATTACATTAGCCCCCTGGACATTCTCAAAATTTTGCCGGAAATTTTTTTTTAAATTTCTTGTAAGAATAGATAAAATACACTCATAAAAGTGGCATACGTCCTATTTTCGAGGTTAACTCTGAATTGTCGAAAATTGCAAAGGTTTGAATTTTTTCGTCGTCTTACTACAACAACAAAATTAAAGACAAATTTTTCCTTCAAATGAAATTTGTTGTCCATAATCAGCTCTTTCGTTAAGTTCATGTAGATTTTTTTGAAAATATAATCACTTTTCGTGTAATAGTGCATGCAATATTTGCAATTATAATAAAAATACAAAAACAATATTTTCTCAAAACCAGCTCCAAATTGTTCTTTAAACTTTTGGTAAGAATAGTGGTAAATGTACACTATAAGATGACATAAACGCCATATTGCTATATTCTTTTGTTTTAAAAAATTACAAAAATGTAATTTTATTGACTTGTCTCCCACGTCGGTAATATTTACATTAGTGGCGATTTATTCACACTATTGTATTTACGACTTCATGTGCTTTAAATAATTTCATATAAACTTTCTTGAAAACTCAACATTTTTCTGTTAAAATGATATCAAAATTCCGCTTTTTCAGAAACGCTCAAACTCATTTTCTCAAAAATGGTTCCAATTCCTTTTTTCAATTTTTTCCAACGAATAGTGCTAATTGTACTGTTTAATATGACAAAAATTTATTTTGGTTTATCCTTTTGTTTTTTCAAAAATTAGAAATTAATTTTTTAATATATACTGGTATATCATGCCGTTAATAAACACGTTTCAACCATTTTTATATATTATTGCATTTGTGAGTGAACGTGCTTCAAATGACTTCGAATGAAATTTTTCGAAAACTCAATAGGTTCCTCTGAAAAAGAGCTTCGAATTTCGGATTTACAGTAATGATTACTCGTTATTTTCTTAAAAACGACTTCAAAATTTTTAATTAAAATTTCTACTTTGGACGATGTTTTACTCTTCGTTAATCTATCGATTGAGCAATATCAATGGTGGTGAAAATCCTGCTTTCGAATGATCCGCTAGCGTTGTTTCTAGACGGACGGACGACGCGCCGGTCAGATAGTTCTGTTTGCACCACTTTCTCTATACTATGTACGTAGTATGCGAGGAAGTAAAAATGGAGGTAGATTTACCGACTGCCTACCAAATCAACCTGACCACATTGAATGGAATTAATGTAAAGGAAGAGTACTGTACGGTCCCGGAAACTCATAACAATGGTGCCAGGAGAGGTATCGAAAAACTTGGGTCACTTTAAGGACTGAACGGTTGGCGATATTCATCAGCTTATTGATGAATATCGTTAAATGATTATTTAATTAATCATTTAGCGATAGCTCATTCGTCATTCATAATAGCTAGAACGATTTGGCTGATGTAATCATCACCGTCAAAAACCTAATCACTTTGTCTAGCTATTATTCACATGAGCTGATAAAAAGCAATACAATTATTTTTACTTACTCCTTTTACTTTGTAAAAAGAGAAAGTATTATAATCGGCCGCCGGAACTCGGCAATATTTTCGATACAAAAACTCTTCTTCACGGGCCCTGACAACGAAAAAGTGGATAAGTCTTATCCGTATATGTAATAAATAATATTGATTTACTAGTTGAAAGCGTCGCCGACGCTTTAAACTTTCAGTTGTTTGACTTTTTTTTTTCCTCTTTGTTCAGATTAGATGTTTTGCCAGCGTTGCGAACTAACCGCTTAAACTTTGCAATTATTTTGTGATATTGAGGATTATTTCTAACATCGGATTTCCTGAACTTAGGTAATGTAATTATTTCATAAAATTGACTTCGTCAAGAGTTATTGCTAAACGTTTTTCTTTCAATTTGTCGCAGGACTTGTTTTTAAAATCAATTTGAAAGCCACGTGATGTTTTGTCAATTTGAAAACCACCGCGGCAAACACGCATTTATTTGCACATCCTGGTCATTTGGCTTATCCTGATTTTTCATATAAAAATTATCGTCTCTCCTTAGCCTCTGAAGACATAAGGCTGATCTCAGCAGCACAGACGGAGCGACCGGCTCGATGATACCACTATTCTCCTCTCGGAGACGTGCACTCACAGCCGTCTGATCCGGACAACTCAATAGCCCCGGCACTTACGTAGTTCATTTTCCGTGAAAGGAAATTATCGTTTGTTTGTTTTTTGTCTTCCAAGACTTCTTCCTCGTCTTCCTCTTTTCCTCTACGTCTTCCTCCACGTCTTCTCTACGCCTACGGTTTTCTCTATGTCTAAGTCTTTCTCTCCGTAGGCACTAGAATTTAACCAATGCCACCTACATAGATCAATTTAGGTTTGGTTTAATTCCCGACATACTCACCAAGATCGCAGCGTCCAAACACGAAAAAACACGTTTTCGGAAGTTTCTTTGAATCTTCTGGCCGGATCCAAAAAAAAATTATCAGTTCCCCATCAGGAGACTGAGACGCGTCCAATGACACTTCGTATCTGTATTGGTGCATGGGACGTGGTCTAACCGTGAGTGACGTAATCGTACAAGCCAAACAGATTTTACTAAAATACTGTATAGGGATTACATATCCAAAAATGAAATCTTGAAAAAGGTCTTTATGACTTTTTTGCAAAAACGAGTACTTTACCCGTGATTTCTTCTTGAAGTTAATGTAATTTATAAAAATTATTTTCTAACCACCGGCACCAAATTTTTTCTTTGAATATAACTAAGAATACAGAATAGAACGCTAAAAAATGGCGCATGTATCATTTTCGTTGAACTCTCTGAATTTCCGAAAATTGCAAAAGTTAGAAATAATGCGAGAAAAACGTACTGTTGTTGCACTATTATATTATTTTCTGTAACAAACTGACTGCCAATCACGTATTCTGGCATAAAATGCATTGCATTATGCTATGTATAGTCCATGTTATGTTAATAGAGTAGGTCGAAGACCAGAACCCCGTTGCCATCTTGGTCTCGCGTAGCGATTCGTCAACTGCGCCCAACAAGTATAAGGTTATTCTAATATTTATTACCCATGACATGAATTATTTCGTTAACCAACTCATTTTAGCTGTTATGCGCGAAGACCAGACAAAGAGATAAAGTTTTGAAGATAATCACCTTTAACATATGTCGGATAGTTTGTAAAAGAACTAGAGAAGGTCGTTCATACAGCTTCATTAATCACTTTCACCAAATTCTGTACGTAATAAATTCACAAAGGTAGGAACAAGTACTTTGAAACAGAAAGATACACAATCACAATAGTGGCCTACTGGTGATCTAATAACACATACTTGGGAAAGGAAACGCATTGAATAAACAACTATTATATTTTCCATTAAACAAATACCTTCGCACATATTCAACTGCAGTAAATAATTTGAAGAATATAATTCTCAAAATATATAATTATCTTACAACCTTGGCCTATTTCACAAGAATGTGTTTACTTATTTGCAAAAATGTGCACTTTTTTGGAGAAAATGTGTATTACAAAAAGGTTTTTCAGATGATGTTTGATGGCTAGGGTGTAATGTACCGTAACCAACACAGACACGTTTCCGATACAAAAGCAAGGGAACATTTTGGTTTAAAGAAGTTGAAGTGTGTTAAGTAAAATTGATCACAATTGGATACCAATATGAGCCGTAAATTGAACTATTCAAACATCACACTTAAGCCAACAAACAGCAGAAGCCAAAATATCGTCGTTGTAACCGCAATAGGTCGTATATCAAATCTATCAAAGTTTCCAGGAGGAACAAAAACGTTCTCTACCTCTCCTTCTCGACAGTGGCTTTCACAAACGTAAAATCATGATATTACGTTTTTCAATATTCTTTTGACATCTATTGCAACTGCAGTTCTCTGGATGGATCACAATGGGGTAATGAACAAAAAAGTAAAGTTTTTGACATGTGACCTATTGCGGTTACCACGATATATTACTCTTACCACCTTAAGAAACTACAATCCCTTTCTGTTACACCATGACTGTTATACCTTTCACGCCTCAGCTCTTCATTTTGTGCTCTCGTGAGCCCCTTCTGGTCCATTTGAACCACTGCAAGGAGGCGGGGAGGGCGGGGTGGGGGGGGGCGATGGATGCGCGGGCCGCTCGTTCGATCGGAAACGGCGCTAGTGAAGCGCGTAACCGCCCGGACAAAGACGTCATTACTGGCGGGCATAAATAACCGATCAATTACGCTTCTTGCGCCTCGGCGCGCAGGCGCCCCTGTGACGTCATCCGGCGCTGGGAGCGCCCTCGTGGAAGAAGCGCAGGTTGCAACAAACGAAGTTGTTGGCAAGCAGACAAAAGGACGGAACGCATTCTCATCACATAGACCCGAAATAATCATCTTAATTGCTTTTGGGGGAAAGATAATGGCGTTTTCTCAAATTTAATAAAATATTCCTGTACTTGTTATTACACTCGACATTCAAATTAATTTTCGGAAAATAAATAAACGCAATCTTTTAAACTACGATCAATTAACTCAATTGGAAATAAAAACTTTAGTTTCCCTCTTACTCTAGCGACACATTTCATTACTGATGTACTAATTACTGCGAATTATTTATGTATGTATGTATATATTCGGCGTTATTGGGTCGGTAGTCTGACTTCGCCAGCCAGTTACCGGTGTCCCCTTGCCAGGGCCTAGTTAAATTCCCATGCTTGGGGGTAAGGACGACATGAGGCGAATATGACATATTCTCTTCTCCCTAACTAGCAAGATCCGCCTGCTTCAGCTTTTCTTCGTCACACAGCTGTAGAAACTGGGATGATTTTAAAGGAAAGCTACAACTATATTTTTGCTTCGACCGGGAATCGAACCCGGGAACAACAGCACGGGAAGCTAGTATGCTGCCCATGAGCCATTCCTTTCCTTGAATTTCATGAGCCAGTCATTTGCCCATAGGCCAAATTATTTATTTATGAAGAATTAAGAAAATAAAAACGAAAAAACTATATATAAATGTAATAACACTGAATGGTACACGTTAATAAGACATTTGATTGTAGTCAACAAGGAATATGTCGATTTATAAATTTTACAAAAAATGACGAAAATATTGCTTGAACTGAACATCGTAAAGAAGTTGAAATTCAAAATACATCCATAGAGGTTAAATAACTACTTTCTCAAGAATTCTAATCTCAATACTAACGACGTTTTTCGAGTTTCTCTTCTCGGTGGAAGAATTCGGCTTTAAAAGGGCCAGCAGCAAGGAGGCGCGCTCCGGCGAGTGCAGCATCTGGGTGGAGCGCAGCGGAGCGTGGCGGGCGGCTAAAAAGGTGAGAACGCCCCTCGGGACGGGAAAATATTTTCTAAACATTCGCCCGGGAAGCGATTCCCTCTAATGAGATGAAGGCTTTCCGATATGCGCTCACGAGGAAGGCGAGCCAGCTCAGGGACGTAGCTGAGGAAGGGCGGGGATGGGATCGGGGAGGCGTAATGGTGTGTAGTGGGAAGGGGAAGCAGATAGGGGTAGCGGGGAGGATAGCGGGGATGGGAAGCGGGGAGTAGTAGCAGAGGGGAAACGGGGATGGGTAGCGGGGAGGGGCTGAAAGGAGGAGCGGTGAGGAGGGGGGAGAGGATGAGTAGCGGGGAGTGCGCGCTGGGATAGTGAGCCAGAGTGGAGTGAGGAAGGAGGTAGGGGGGGTGGAGGTCAAGCAAGGAGAAAAGCGGGGATGGAAAAAAGGTTTGGGGTAAAATAGAGAGATAAGGAGTGAGGTCAAGGACTGGTTACTGAGTGAGGCATGGGAAGAAAAGGTAGAAAGAGGAGAGAATACCGGGATGAAGAATGAACGGAAAGAGGGTCGAGAAGTAGGCGCAGCCACTTGGAGCGACACATTTTGCCGTGAATGCACTTCCAAGAGATCGTAAAGAACTTGGAGGTCAATCATGCAGAAAAATACATTGGCAATGACACGCCACATTGCGAAAGAATCTCTTGTCCTGCTAACCCCAGATATCCATCCCGTCTTTGCACACACTTCGTAGAAGTCGCGGTGTATGAAGAAACTGTTGTCTAGTGGCCCAGACCCAGATCCTTAGCGAACATTGGTTCATTGCTGCTGAAAGACCTCGCAAAGAAGAGGGGAGGAGTTACGAAACAGAACCTTCTTGGAGGCCGCTGATCTAAAAAAGTGCGCGTAAGAACGCTCCTGAGTAGTTAGACGAATTTTTTAATGTTTCCTCATGATAAGATGCCAAGAATGATAGTAACAAGTTCTTAAAATCGAAATTATTAATTAATTACTCACAATTATTTAGGACATCTCGAAAAAATGGAAATAGAACATGAAGTGGTACCTTCACGAAAGTAACTGTTATCAATGTACCCGTATGTCTCTATTTTTTCACGATTTCTACTGATTTATCACTACTTAGTTTATTGTGCACGAAATTTGACCTTACACCGCATTGGTCGAAAAATTTCAACATCTAGTATCATTCAAGTAGGAGTTAAAAATGTGCAGCGCTCCTAGTAACAGCGAATGCAATGACCACGGCTATGGCAATACTGACGACGAAAAAGCAGCGGAAAAACCATGGAATGGTGACAGCGATTGAAAAAGCGATTCTCGTGCTGAAAAGGAAGAAGATAAGTAGGTGACGGCGTACGTTGAACAAGTAGACAGCGATAGCCCTTGTGTTTAAGGGGAGGGAGGCCTGGTACAGCGACTGTAAGGAGGATGGTGACGTTGAGCACAACGAGTGCTGCAAAATCGACGACAGCGGAGGCAGCTGAACGGAAAGCTGTGCAACGAGGATAGTGACGGTGGCTGTTGAGTCGGCAACAATGGTGTAGATGGCGGCCCATAGTGCCTCTGCAGGTGAAAGCAATGGAGGCGATAGCGACGAAGAGAGCTAAGATGATGGCGATGGAGATGGGGACAGTGGTTTGGTTATATATATTGTGATTCAAATTGGGCGCGCTGGCAACCGGGCCAGCAGAGGTAGGAGCAAGTCTCAGGTGGTGACGTCGTCCAGCAAATATGAGGTGACATGCGACGGAGCTGCAGCTTTATATTGAGATAGAACTCCGTATCATAATGGTATATTATTGTGATTTGCCTTGGCTGACTGCCTGTTATAATGTTGGATATTGGTTACTTTAGATTCTACTGATAATTCCTGGCCACGACAACCGTGCTTGTTTTGTTGGACATCTTGTGGTGTAAACGGTTGTGAGCATTGTATTGGTACAATTTGGAATTTGGCTTGTAGAAAGAGAATAATAAACTTTTGTTGTTGATTTACTTGTTGGTATATTTTTCTGGACGTAACAGTAACAACAATCGCGGTGACGATAGCGGTGGCCGGCTGGTCATTGATGATTGTTAGTGATTCCGCATGCGTCAACTACTGGGGTCATTAGTTCGGAAAGTGTAGTGCATGTTCTTTCATCGAAAGGTGGCGGTGATCTTCCCCCACTGGATGCGAGATCTGCGCCGACCTACCGTTTTCCTCAAGCAGGTATCTCCCCAGCGGGGCACCGCCCCAGCTGGGACGGGCTCTAAGCCCCCGACCGGCCTCCCGGTAATACGTGTGTGTGTGTGTGTGTGTGTGTGTGTGTGTAAGTAAGGGTGAGTATAAGACAGAGAGGAGGTAGAAAAGATGCGCGCGCGGTCCGTAGCCCGGCTATGAGGGTACTGCTCCGGCATTCGCCCGGTATTGATAGCAGAACCTACGGAAAACTACCGACCAGAGCAGCCGCCGTTAGAATTCTCCAGAAAGCGATTGGATTCGACCTAGCCAACACGTTAGTGTCGAAAATCCTGTCGCCGTCGGGACTCGAACCAGGTCAGAGGATCTGCAGCGACATCAGTTGCCAGCACTCCCGATCGGGCGTCTGGGGGGGGGGCAAAGGAGGTAATAGCGACGGTGATCGACGATGGAGCCGGCGCGGTGACACGTTAGCGTCTGCGATGGCGACGGTGTAGCGGCGGCTGACCGGAAGGGCGAGGCCGAGGCAGCGAAGGCGGCGGCCGCGGAAGCGCGCCCCGCGCGAAATTATAAAGCGACGCGCCAACAGCGAAATCCACTCAGGCCGCGGGCCGCCGGGGCGCGGCGGGTAATCCCCTTACCGTCATTTGTTATTCTTTTTCAGCGCAAACAGAGGAGCTGCGAGCGCCGGAGATGGAGGCTCCGCCCCGCCCCGCCCCGTCCCGCCTGGCCCCTCCTCGGTACCCGACGCTGCCGACGCCGCAGCACCCGCGACCTACTGCCCGCTCCCGCCCACGCGGTCAGCTGCCCGCTTCCGCCGGAAACTCCCACCCGCTTTCCTTCTGCCTCCCCTCCCCTCTTCCTACTTGAGTCGGCTTTGCGGGCCTGCGGCGCCCAGCCGCCGCGACGCACCGCCTCTCACGCAATTGACCCTCTCACTCAGAATGCCCACTTACTACAAATGGGAACTTCTATTCACTATATATTACCTCGATAAATCTCGACACCACACCATCCGATTTTCTTGACTAATTGCATTCAACCTGTCAGAATATACGAATAGCGTCTTCAGTAGAGGAAAATACAGTGTTTTAAGCGAACAATGATTCAAATACACTGTAATTAAGTAGGTCAGATGGTCGTTATTCCGAATAGAATATTCTAGGGAAGAGTAGATTGAGCCAGACGCGCAGGTGGGATAATTAAACTCTCCTAAAACTACCAATTTATATTCCAATCTACTGGCTATATGAAATTATTGAAAGTAGGATTTTGGGCGTAGATTTATGGAGGCACCGTGATTGGATCGAGCGTTGACAGACGCATGAAATGAAGCAGAAAGGCAGACAGTGAAGGATTATCCTTTTCCACTAAAATTTTACAAACAGTTCTATTCAACTATTTCACTTTTAATTAAGTATCGAAATGCATGGAAATGCGAAAACACGAATTTTTTGAAAGCAATTCAAAAAACAATAGCGCTAAAATCTTTGAAGGATTCAGAAGTCGATCCAGTAAAACAACTTAGCACAAACATATATCTGGTGAGTGGTCTAAGCGAATGGCAGAACACTGCATACATTTACTAGGTAACAAACAGCTATTTACGATGTTAGAGTACCGAATCTATACAGCCACTCTCCCTCGTCCTCGTCATCCTCTACCTTCTTTTCTAGCATTTCTTCCATTTATTATTTCCTCCTTTTGTATATCCTCCATCTCTTACTCCTCCAAAATCCCCCTTTCTCCTCCAACCCCTCCTAAGCGTCTATCCCCCCACCCATCCACCTCGTCGTCGCGCCCGACACGTGTCCGCGAAAAAGGCCCGCCAGCCCCAGACGCTTTTTCCGCTGACTGAGAGGAGGCAGACACACACGAGATAAACCGCTCCCCCTAAGGAACGATACTGCGTAATGCCCGTTTCTCTTAGTTTTATTTACGCGCCCGCGTTGCTTTTAAAGCGCATTTTCTCGTGGAAAAGTTGACGAAAAACTGGCGCGCGGTGGAAGCTGTAAAAAAGTTATGGACGTCGGCCTGCCGGGCATGCCGCCGGGCCGGGCGTCTCTCCGCGGTGAGCGCTGTTCGTGAAGATGCATGGCCGCCGTAATATTTAAACTCTCTGGTCTGTTGGCATAAATTTAATTGAAGTTGTGGGCGCCGCTTGTCAAATGTGTGTTCTTCTCTCCCCGCCCGAGATTGCTCTTTTAAGATAAAGAAGTTTCGACGCCGGGCTGCCTGTTATGCGGTGCTGCAAACTGTGTTGAGGATAAAGGGGAGGGAAAGAAGCTGACGTAGCAAGGGTTGTCGTGGGCTTTACGCCGGCGAAAATGGATTGCTTTGAGCTGAACGAGGGAATTTGGCGACGAAGAAATTACTTTCCAGCTGCCTTTTTTGAATAGCAAACGGCTTTTTTGTAGTTAGCTGTAAACATTCTACTACGAAATGAAATGCATCGACGGAAAGGTTTCTCGAAAACAACTCCGTGTAACTCTGGCGCAAACTCTTTGACTTTTTTTCTGTAAAGTGCTCGAACAATACGAAATGTCAAGCAAACAATAATGTAATTTATTAATTCTTTTATTGTTATGATTTCAGATGAAATCATAACAATAAAAGAAAACCAGTATTGCAAGATGATCATGCGCGTAGTTAGGTGCACTTCTTAACAGAAGTATTAAGCATGTGTAATAGTAGTGGGGGTCTTATTCAAAGGACTACATCATTCCAAGATTTTCATTTCAGAAACTTTGAATATTTACAAACTAATTCAATTTGACGTCTGGAATAAGAAAGATTTAGCTACATTTTTTAAGAACAAAATTTCGAATTTAGTCCAATTATAATCGTCAAGATTTTTTCAATGGACTGAAAAGACTGAATTGACTGTAAGTAAATCGTAAGACTGGGTATCTCTCAGAACACGTGCATTTTGTTTTGTTCATTTCAGCTTATTTTCAAACATACATTTTCCGTGGCATTGAGTTTTTAAATTAATATGTATACTCTAAACAGAAGCATCGGGCATGGAGTTCCAAATCGTAGGGCAGCTTCACAGATAAAATATTGAAAGCTGAAGATCGCCAACTTTAGGAGAATGTTTAAGGGAAGCATCATTAGAGAACTGCAATAAATTGGTGGAAGGCAGTAGAGAAAAATATTGAAGGGGAAAGAAAGAAACTGAAGGCACATTCGAGAAATTTTTACTGGAACTCCTTTGTTCTTCCGTCCTGTAATGCGACCACATGTGTGTTTATATATGTGCTCCGAGCTTACAAAGAGCCAGGGCGCCGGCTGAGCCGCAACTAAGTTGGCCGATTCCAGGACTTTCGCCCCCCACACGCCATCGCCAAGTAGCTTTAAGGACGCATGCTTTCTTACTTTCTCGAATTTTACGTGCAACTTATCATTGAAATAACAGTAAATTATATCCTAAATCTGCCTCGGTATCATGGGCTTCCATCTTCTTTTTTCTTCCTCCGGCTGGTTCTTACCGCACGCTATAAGTGCAGTGTACGTACGAGTATAATACGATCATCAGGATTACTGCTTCGGCCAACACCGGTAGCAGCGTACGTAAATACAACGCTCTACGGCTCGAGCGAACCGGCGACTGGGAGGCAGCGAGTTCACTCCCGACCAGAGTGACGGACACTTACTTGATATGCTTCCTTTGTGGGCGAAAACCGGAATCTAATTCGTAAGCCAATCTTATCCCTGTGGGTTCCCGTGGTTCACCTAATTCCTACCAGGAGAATGCCAGAGCTACACACTACTCAACAGAGCACGTAAACTTTCATTACCTTTTAAGCATCGACGTCTTCGCATCCTCCCTCTCAATTCGGACCGGAACGCCGTGGGGAGGAGATCCTGTCTATTTTTTTATTTTACGTCAAAAAACAGTTAAAAACTGCGTATGACATGCTATGGGGAAAAGTGAATTGTGTGCACATTTTCAAAATTCTGTGATCCCTACACTAAGTCATATACTACTTAAATTTTGAAAAAAAAGCTCCTATGTAATAAAATCTATTTTCAAGGATAAAAAGACAATAAATTGTGGCTCTTATCCATGTTGTCCTTTGGAATAATACTTCCTGCCGCGACAACATGGAAACGATAATTTGAATAATTGTATTTCTGAAGACGTGCGAATAATAATAACTGAATTCTAGAAGACGTTCACAGAAAATGAAGTTACATTTATGTCCAGAAGCAAAACAAGGGGCCATCTCAGCATTTGCTCAATGGATCAGGGAAACTGGACGAAAAACCCTGATCGAGATGGGTCAACTCATCCTTTCTTAACGGGCATACCACGTCGAGAAGGTCATAACACTGAACCTCGTGTATAGTAAACGTAGTAAATACGTCCTGGAAATTAATTCCTCCTGGAAGAAAATATCGCCTAGTGCCACAAATTCCAACACTAGGCAGCCTGGAAAAAATATCGTCGGCCAAAGGTCATAATCCAAAATGTCTCCCTTGAGGTGGAGGTAGCGGACCCGGAATGTTTCATTCAACGATGAGTTTCATTAGTCGCTTGCGTCATGCTGCCTCTGAAAGGATCTCGAAGTTATTAAGCGTGTAAAAGGTCCTTTCGGAGAGTGGGACGATGTTCCAACAGTGCAAGAGGCATTAAAGAGTGTCAAGATTGCATTACGATACTTAGAGACTTGGACAATTCAAGTATGGAGGGAGCACGAACTCGAGAAAAATCTAGAGAATTTCTAATGAAAAATGAACTAAGCAGACAATTAAAAATATTTGTTTTTAAGGTCAAGATATTGAAATTTTCAGTTGGTGCCGTTAATGCATTTTGCTGTATCTTTGTATTAATGAAATCAATAGTTGTAGAGAATGTTATTGAATTTGATATTATCGGATGTAGTGAACCTCTGATAAAATGAACCAAAAATGTTAGTTCCTGAAGTTCACTATAACTGGAATCGACAGTAGATACTTTGCAACACGACACTGTCCACAAAATTGTAGTTGAAAACTCGCTCGAACATATCCTATTTCATGGAGTTTTTTTTCGTATGAAGTGAACAGAATATCTGAGTTTAAACAATTAGAATTTGAATTAATGAAATTTTATCGAGACGTAAAAGTCGCTCGGGCAACGTAATTACAGAAATGCCATGCTTTTCCTAAAATATTTAATTAAGACCTCCCTTTCAGCGACAGTCGCTCAAAGAATTTCCTTAGATACCAGGGTTTACTTCCTGGATTTGCTTTCTCTAATATAATAAAATAATACACCACAAACAAATGAAACAATTATGAAAGATGTGACAAAGCACACATGATCACTGAGTTCACGTTTCAATTTCTGTTTTGCATTTTCTCAGAATACACTGATTCATTACTTCCCAAAATTTAATTAATTAGGTAATTATTAAATTTAATTAAAATGTGTATTAAATTATGGTATTTAACATTAAAGCGGACCTTCCATTAGGCACAAAATACGTTTGCTTCGAATCGAGACAAACTAAAGTCCTGTATGTTTCACCTTCTATTACAACAGGACATTTTCATATTTCTGGAATACATTTTAGACGAACGATCCTTAGCGAGTTCGAAAAATGAAATAGTCCAAGTCTTTTAAAAGCATTTTATTAGTAGTTAATGATAGTTATCTTCTTTATGGGTGCATCAATATCAATTTTAAATCTCTATCACATTTCGTTTTCACCGGCCGCTTTTCGCCCAGATTGTCGAGACAATCCAGATCATCCTCCTTCAATTCCACATCCGGAGAGAAACGTCAGACGCGCTATTGCCGCCGTGCTGCGCTGCGGTTTGGTGCGGCGGCGGCGGAGGCGGTGGCGATGACAGCACCCGCGGGGGGGGGGCGGGGCGTCATGGACGAGGAGTGGGTGGGCGGGGCGGGTGGCGCGGAATAGGCGCCCCGCGGGGCGGCGGATCCGTTATCCGGCTGGAAACGACGCCCCGCGTCGCCGCCTCGGGATTACCACGGGGTGCGCGCGCGCCGAGGCACGGCGCCCAGCCCAGCCAGGCCCCGCACCATCACACACGGCCAGGGAAGCTGGGGGTCTTATTCTTACACTTCTAGTTATTATTCTTTTGATGATTATTCTGCACACTTGTCATTATTCTACTCTCCCTCTTCTTCTTCTTCTTCTTCTTCTTCTTCTTCTTCTTCTGATTTTTAGCTTCTTTTCCTAGGCCAATAAATTATTTCTTCATTCGCGTGATAATTTTGACTCCATTTCAGATTGTTTGCACACACGTGATCGGGTCTCCATTTGGTTTGTCTTTGTCTATTCCCTCCAATCATTTTTT
Source organism: Teleogryllus oceanicus (assembly GCA_964035755.1). Classification (NCBI taxonomy): domain Eukaryota; kingdom Metazoa; phylum Arthropoda; class Insecta; order Orthoptera; family Gryllidae; genus Teleogryllus; species Teleogryllus oceanicus. Next base: position 130,817,325 of record CAXIVR010000002.1, read on the forward strand.
CTACGATATCGGCTCCCTTCCATTATCCACCTTTCACTGAGTCATCTATTGCATTTTCGAATCAATGTTATTTTCTTTTCTTACAATGTAATTTTCTTTGCCGTACGTGTTGTTTCTGTTCCATAACGAAATAGTAGATCCCCACCTTTTTTCCATAAATATGTTCATCCGCATGTGTGCATTGAAGCACAAAAAACCCTTTCCTTTCTTTATATTCTATTTTTCGGGACTTTATCATTTATTCTTACTGGAATTTTTAGATGTAAAAAGTGTAAAAAATAATGGGAAGAAACATGCCCAGAAATGCCCAGCAACATGGGGTAACAGATTTTAAAAATTCGCTTTTGTAGCATTCACGTTTCTTTGGAATACGTTAGGTGCAAAATCAAAAAAATGTAACACGGAAAGAAATCCAACGGCGTAAGTCTCGAGAGTGTAACATGCCATCTGTTGTATA
>CAXIVR010000002.1:130823952-130868766 GCA_964035755.1 Teleogryllus oceanicus
TACTTTTTGAAAAATACATATTTTGTACTAAATGATTTACCACATTTTTCATTATCATTTCTTTTTTATCAAAATATGGGAATTACTTTTTCCCAATCTTACTTTATCAAATATAACGAATCTTTTTTATATCAATATAACACTAATAACGGATTAAATTCAATATTATTTTTAATGTTTTTTAATTTGTTAGGATGCACTTTCCCCCGCCCCCTTTTTTACCCTTTTCAATTTTTAAAAAATACAAAACTTTTTAAAAAATTTCGGGAAAACAGATTATCATGAATCATAAAGGGACAAACGCCTTTTGGATCAAAATCGGGCTCTTAAATTTCGGCTCATTCTTTTGGAAAGGGAATGATAACGGAAGATCTTAAAAAAAATTATCAAAATAAAATTTAGGACTTGGAATATTGGTTTACTTGGGTTCAATTTTTTTTAAATCTTTTCCAAAATCGGAATCGATTTTTTAGTACCCCTCAAATAATTGTTTGATGGTATTCAAAGGGAAGACGGAAATTTTAAAACAAGATATATAGTTTTATACGCTTTCAGTGATACGAGACCTTTTGGCGTTTACGCATCATTAGTTCCCGTGAAAAAATATTGAACAAAAAAGGCACTGGCCCCACTTGCCTGTCTAAAAGTTCGGCCTCCCTGCAGGCGTTTTGGCCGTTCGGCGACTCGAGGGAGGCCCAGGCGAGGCGGTGCCCGCAGGGAAGGGAAGGAAGGGAGGATCAGGTATCTTTTCAAAATTTCACTTTACGCCGCCCTATTCTCGGTTGCGATTGACACGGCTTGGATTCAAACACTCCCCTCCCCATAAGCCCACATTTTTAATTTCTTCCCGGAACTATGAAAAACGGTTTTAAAATTTTTGAAAATTTTTTTGAAAAAAAAAACCCAATGGTAATTCTATTTTAAAAAAGGGGTCAATGTCACAGATCGAAAATCGGACAATTTGTTTAGACTTATCTCTATAAATTTTTTTATTTTGGTGCTGCTCGTGGTGGGGACAAATAATAGTGTCGGGACATTTACCAATGAAATTAGCATTTTCAAATTCCAAACTTTTTCCTCCAGGCTTTATTGGAGAGAGAGAGAAAGAGAGAGAGAGATAGAGAGAGATATAAGATAGAGAGAGATAGAGAAGATAGAGAGAGAGATAGAGAGATAGAGAGAGATAGAGAGAGATAGAGAGAGAGATAGAGAGACAGATAGAGAGAGATAGAGAGATAGAGAAGATAGAGAGATATAGAGAGAGATGAGAGAGATAGAGAGATAGAGAGAGATAGAGAGATAGAGAGAGATAGAGAGATAGATAGAGAGAAAGTGAGAGAGAGATAGAGAGAGAGATAGAGAGAGAGATAGAGAGAGATGTAGAGAGATAGAGATGAGAGAGAGAGATAGAGAGATAGAGAGAGAGATGAGAGAGATAGAGAGAGAGATAGAGATAGAAGATAGAGAGATAGAGAAGATATAGAGAGAGATGAGAGAGATAGAGAGAGATGAGAGAGATAGAGAGATAGAGAGAGATGAGAGATAGAGAGAGAGAGAGATAGAGAGAGATAGAGAGAGATAGAGGGAGAGAGAGAGATAGAGAGATAGAGAGATAGAGAGAGATAGAGAGAGATAGAGAGATGAGAGATAGAGAGATGAGAGAGATCGAGAGAGAGAGATGAGAGATGAGAGAGATCGAGAGATGGAGAGATAGAGAGAGAGATAGAGAGAGAGATAGAGATAGAGATGAAGAGAGATGAGAGATGAGAGATAGTGATAGAGAGAGATAGAGAGAGAGAGAGATAGAGAGAGAGAGAGAGAGAGAGAGAGAGAGAGAGAGAGAGAGAGAGAGAATCGCATAACGGTCCTACGAATAGGGGTTCGTGTATTTACGTTAGAAATAATATTGATTCTATCTCCTTGGCGGAATAAAATATGTATTCCGTTGAAAATGTTTTTAAAATTTCTGTTGTACATCTTACTCCGCTAAAAGTGATACTATGCATCTACAGACCTCCAACAAAGAGCTGTTTAGATTATATTTTGTTCTTAGAAAACTGGAGATAACACTTAGCAAGTCATAATCGCTCTTTTGAATCCATTGTTGTAGGCGGAATTTTAACATTGATTTCTAGTCAGATCTTTTGAGAAAGTTTCTCCATTTAATTTATTCGTTCTATTTAGACATTACAATAAATGTACCTACTACACGGATCACGGAAATTCGATGAAGGCAATTGATCAAATTATAATTAACAAAACTACTACTGGCTATGAAGTTGAAACAAAGATTTAGGATACAGTGGCCACGATACAAATTCTTACCGTATGAGAAATGCGATCACTGACACAATAAATAATACGTATGACTAGGATTGTTTACAAAAGCAAAATAAATTATTCGTGATTATGATGCAAGTCATAGAAAGCAGTTTTATAATACTGTTGATACAAACGACAAATACAATTCTTTTCAACTCTTTAATTTCATTTTAACACCTTTCCTCTTCAAAAAGAAATAAAATATTTCACGGAAAAGCAATTCTTGGATAACACAAAGTTAGGACATCTTGTAAAAGCAAGCGAATTCTTTCTTTTATTTCTAAACGTCATAACATTATCACAAGATTTCCTTATCTACTTAAAAAATCGTATATTATATGAAAAAGTCATAAGGCAGGCTAAAATCATGAAACACGATCAGTATATTTTGAACTCAAATAATAAAACAAAAGCAATGTGGAATAGAAAAATAATACACCAAATCAACTAAAAACCCTTTGTAGAGAATGTTTTTTTAAAAATATAACGATATAAATGTGAACGACCCGGGCAACAGTGGCTAGTCTCTTTAAACCCAATACTTTTGAGAATATGCTCGATCCACTGTGCTTCAGCCAAAAAATTTCAATTACAGACAGTTCACCCAAAATTTTAGACACGATGTTCGTTCGAAACTTCTTTCTATGAAATTTTTCAAAATAATCGTAAACTAAAAATAAATTTTCGTCGGTTTTTAGATGAACTCACGGATTCTTTGTTAAAGACTGCGTATGCCATTATACACTCTTAACTCACATATTTAATGCATCCTATCCACGAACGTTTCAAGATATTTTCAAAACAGCTAAAATTAAGCGCTCTTAAAAAAAGGAACAAAATGAAATTCAAAATTATCGGCCCATTTCTCTCTATTAGTGTTTTCAAAATATTAGAAGACTTTTACGTACGAAGGGAAACCTTTCTCAGTAAACATGACGCGCTTTCAGATTGCCAACATGGATTTAAAAAATAAAAATCAACGGAAACAGCCATATTTTATTTTCTTCAAGATGTCGCCTCATCTTTGGGATCAAAAGAGGCACCATTGGATTATTTTAGATCTCTAAAAGCTTTTGACGTTTGACCATGACATTTTACTTTCAAAATTACCTTCATATGGAATCCGTGGTATTGTCTAGATTGATTATGTCCGTATCTTAAACAACGATCTCAGAGAGGGGAAATACCTTACTGGAATGATGGAACTTACGTACGCACTTTTCGACTCTTTGCCCGTTGACGTGGATTTCCCTCAGGATCGATTTTAGGCCCTATTCTGTTCCTACTTTACGTAAACGATATGCCTCGACGATTCAAAAGGGAAGAACAGTTTCTTTCGGATGATACGAAATAATTTGCAATAAATAAACCGTAAATAGTACAATATCAGATGTTCCAAATTGGTTCTGAAATAACAAATAATAGTAAACGAAAGAAAAAGGTTTTAATGCACTTTTCCATTTCAAATCAACCATTCTCTGCTCCATTGAAAATGAACGGTGTACCATTGATTGATGTTAAGGCAACAAAAATTTAGGTCTCAATTCAGTCAAACATTAAGGGGAACGCCCCTTTAAATGGGAAATTTAATAAAAATTAAGTTCATTATGCTACAGTTAGAATTCTTTCAAATTCAATCAGCCTTCATACTGTTGTGTTTTTTCGCGAATGTTCATTCCGCCTGAGATATGGCATAATATTCTGGAGAAATACATCTTTTAGCTCCAGTTTAGATTACAAAACAATTGTAGAATAATAACCAAATCCCCCCCACGTGATTCTTGTAAGCCTCTCTTCATTAATCTAGGAATTTACCATTATCTTTTCTGTTGATTGACCAATCAGTGGTTTTTTTCAAAACGACTGGGCTAAGCGGGGTATATTTTCAGAAAAAACGATGTCTATTACATAACACTCGACGTAGAAATCATATTCATCGAGTGACAGTATCAACAACTCATTACAAAAATTCACGTACAATACATGTACATTATTTACAACACTTTTCCGAGATGACATTAAACGATTACATTGATAGAAAAGTTTAAATCCCAATGAAATCGTTTCTGCTGATAACTGTTTCTATACAATTAGAGACTATACTGAAAAAAACTGAATTTATTGATGATTTATCCCAACGTAATCCGTTCTGAATTTGTATAAATGACCCCAAGAAAGATTACGCAAATACTATTATACACGTCAACCTTCAACTCTAATTATAATAAATTAGTTTCCGCTACCTGGGTTGATGGGTTTCATAGAAATAACCACCTTTTTATGCTAATAGATGATTATCCGATTGCCATCTATACAGAGTGGTCAGGAACCTGAAAAGCAAATATATTTCTATCTTGCTACTTCTTTTAGAATTGGCTCAATGAGAATCGTAATCATTTCACAAAACATGGAAATTTATTAACAATTTTGGGATGTTATAATTTCCAATATGAAAAAACTTGGTCATGACCGGTTCTACCTTATAGTGTCTATTGTCTTCGCCTGCTTTTGGGCCATCTTTATTCCGACGTCGCTGTCCACAGGTCCAGATACCATCTTCTCTCTTCTTTCTCGGAAGCCACTTCAATCACCGTTATCAGATCAATAAACCATCTGCTGCTAGCATTCCAGTCCAATTACTGATAACTTCGCCTAAGCCCCCAATGTCCTTCTAACTCGTTCACTTGAAATATTTAAGTTTACTGTCACCTAGTATTCAAATTGATGTTCTATCAATATCTATTCCTTAGTAGATGCTTACAAGTCCCAAAACTCTAATATTTGGAGCACGATCCGTTCAAGACACAGCATCAGTCAGAATGAATACCTGTATTCTTTCGGCCCCGCAAAGCTCGTCCGTTTTTTTTGATTGTTATTTGCAGATAACACTTGATGTACTTTTGTACCTAGCCAATCCTTTCTTGCAAACGACAGCCGTCTTCACGACTGTCACTGTTTTTCGGCCAATCCCTAAATTCATACAAAATGAACTAGCCGTCTCCGCGATTGTCACTGCATGAAGATGTTGACCTTGACGACGCTCGCTTCCCGTTCTATCCAGCATATTCATATATTTATCCCTATAATTTCCGCCATTTTATAATAAATTTGTACCTATTCAGTCACATATTAGTATGTCAAATTGAGCATCATAAGGAAAGTAACATTAATTTTAACAGTGATATTTAATGTATTATTTACCATTGGACTGTATAATTCTAAACAATATTAACAAATTTTATCGCAGCTTCTGGATCAATCCCCCAACTCCATCAGGTTTTCGTCATTTTCCTGATCCATTGAGCAAATGTGAGAGGGCCCCGTTTTTTTGCTTCTGGACATAAATGTAATTTCATTATCTGTCGTCTTCTAGAATTCAGTGGGAAATACAATTATTCAATTCTCGTTTCCATGTTGTCGGGGAGAAGTATTTTAGGAAGGACATAATGGATAAGAGCCTAAAATTTATTGCTTATTTATCCTTGAAAATAGATTTTATTACATGAGCTTCTTTTAATTCAAGTAGTATATGACTTAGTGTAGGACCAAGAATTTTGAAAATGTCCCCTTCCTTCTCCCCCATAGCCGTCACGCAGTTTTACCTGTTTTGACGTAAACTAAATAAACAAATAGATGATTAAGCAAAGCGGATGCTACTTCTGTTGCTCCGGCCAGCTGGTCTTCGGTCAAAATATAAAATACAGGATGCTGCGATCCCCTACCACAGCAGAGGCATAAACTAACCTGACGACTGTAAAATGCTTCTGAATCGGTGTTTTCGGGGGTGGTGTACTTTCATAAGGTCAAAGCACAAAGTAATAGAATCTTCAGGAATTTGTTTGGATAACTCATAAAATGCTTTTGCGGGAGCTTTATGCCCCCTCTTGCATCATTAAATCACCCTTCCGCTTAGCATCCGTTTCATATTGAATCTCGTTTCTTAACCTTGTGCATGTCGAACACATATCACAACAGGAGAACAAAAGTCAATGTTAAAATCACTTACGAATAGTCTCCGAAACATTGAAAACGATACTCTCATACTGCTATTTTCAACGCTCGTTGTACATTTCCAGTGTTTGGAAATGTTAAGTTTGTTCTAAATAAATGCGTTTTGATTTCAACCTGTTATGGGGGCTTTCAGTACCTTTAAGTTTGCCAATCATTTTGCACAGTAGCTTTCTTCAGAACATTACTTGATATTCAGTCGCCTCTCCCATTTTCCTTCGGTGTTTCACCTTCATGAAGATATTGAAAATTTGTTCATTCTCGTCCTTTAAATTCCGAAAACTTCTGCAAACATTTTTTGACATACTGGAACTTTTCGCCGAGCAGACGGCAACAAAACAAAACAGCAATACTTTTTGGCTTCTTTTCCTCTGGCGTTGCTATCCTAGGCCGCGTTCTACGAGGTTCCCTCACGACAAGAAGGTGGCAAAGTTTACGATCTTGATCAACTTTATTTGGCGTTCTGTAAAACCATGCCTTAATTTCGTTATATCGCACTTTGTTATCTGCGTACAAGCCATAGATTTCGTATTGTGTTTGCACGGCTTTTTATAATTGATTTGAGATTTTTGCCTGCGTACCTGCAATAATAAATATTGAAATTATATTAGTCGGTTATGCATTTTTGTGCACTTTTGACACAAAACCATTTTGCAAAATGTTATTAAAAAGTAATTTATTTATTATTAACCCGAGAATATCCTTCCATCTAATACTATACTTTTATATAATTAATTGACACGTTTGGTGAAAAAAGAGCGCCCTCATATTTTCTCCTTTTATCAATAAACAATTAATTTTTACATGTTTTAAAGAAAAATCGTCATACTTCTCTACCTTAAAAGTTTTGGTCGCCTCACGTTTCGTAATGTTTTTCTTTTCCTGGAACCTTCGGTAATATCACAACAGATACCACCATTTACACGACTTAGAATTATTCAACGTGATAATATTGTAACAAATATTGCATCTACCTGCGCCATCCCGAACTACATGGTATGCGCGGATGGCGACATCTGCCGGCGGCCCCCAAACTAGATGGTCCCGGGCTATGCACGGATTGCGACATCTGCCGGCGGCCCTCGAACTAGATGGTACCGGAGTGTTCGCGATGTTTATCGCAAGTAAATTCTAGACGGCACCCGCCGAGTATAAATACGCGCCGACCGCGACCGCGAGTCGGTCTGAAGTGGAAGCTGAGCTGTGAAGTGTGTGCTTCGCGGTGAATAACAGTGCGGTGATTGTTCTCAGTAACGCGAACGTGACCAGCGCCGTGAACTGTGATCAGTGCAGTGGACTGTGGTCAGTGCATCTGACAGTGTCAGTACACCGGACAGTGGTCAGTGCTTAGGACTGTGCGACAGTGCGAAAGAAGTGTAGTGTAAATAAATAATCAAGAGATGTGTGCCGTATAAAGAAATAATCAAGTGAAGACTATCTGTATATAAATCAAGTGTTTTCAGTGATCGTGTTAGGAAACGAAATAAACGTATTTGTTAAAATAATATCCCAATTTTAATTCACCACAAGGAAACGTAACAATTGGTGTCAGATGTGGGGTATAACAAGTGGTGAATTAAAACTTTAATCAAGATGAGTTTCAGAAAAACCTTACCAAAAGATAACCCAGAATAATAAATTAGTTCGAAAAGAAATGGATGAGAAAATTTTGAAGAATGAGGAAAAATTACTAAATCTGTTAGAGAAGCTGAAGGTTTATACTCCCCGAACAGAAAAATAAGATATAAACACCGTACAGGAACCACTGGAAATGGCACGAGGGTTCACCGTACGGGAACCACTAGGAAAGGCACGAGTAAAACCACCTACCTTTGATGGCACTTCTTTATGGTCAAACTATTTGAAACAATTGAAGGCTGCTGTAGCGATAAATGGCTGGTCCACGACGGATTGTGCTATGGCCCTGATCTTGGCTTTGCGTGGTAACGCTGTCGATACTCTAGAGACAATACCGACTGATGAACAGTCAAACTTCGAGCAAATTGTCAAGAAACTCGAAATACGGTACGGGCAAGCACACCTAGAAGACATGTATTTTACCCAGCTAAGGAATCGTGTTCAGAAGCCCGGAGAGAGTCTTCAAGAGCTGGAAGCTGATAATTCTCGTTTGGTGCGCCTTTCGGACCCTGACGCCTCAGAAAGTTCCTTGCAACGAATAGCCGTCCGGTGCTTTATTGAAGCGCTCCATGATGCAGAATGCATGATGATTTTGCCATGTCATCTCATCTTATGCCGTCCAAATGGAAGCTTCGAACAGCCACTGGTGACTCGGCGAATGTCGTTGGAGAGATGAATGACCTCCTTGCCATTTGAACTGTTGCTTTTAATCATCGTCTGCTGGTCGCTGACATTGAAGAAGAAATTTTAGGAATGGATATCATGACTTATGGGTGTCAGCTGGATTTACGACACGGTGTGCTGAGACTCATCGAAGTGGAGTGGTTCTACATTCGCGTAACAACATTGCCGTGAATGTGATAACGACTGACGACGTAATCTTCACGGAGCGTAGCGAGATGTTTATAGAAGCGAGCCCTGAGGGCGACGTTATAGCTGGAGAGATTGCTATCCTGGAACCCAGAAGTCACGAAGGAAACATTGGTCGAGGAATTCTAGTAGTCAAAGAACTGGTCAGAGTGAATAGAACAATACCTGTGAGAATAATGAACATTAACCACTATCCTGTTAAGATAAGAAAAGGAACAGTAATTGGTTATTGTTCTAAGGTATCCTCGGTTTTGCAAAATGTTAACCGTAGCGAACCACCACCTAAAGGAATTCCTGAACGACTGCAGAATCTGGTTAGAGAGGCTTATCTTGGGAAGAATGCCATAAGGCTGAATACCTAATACGGCGATACCAGCATGTCTTTGAATGTAGTGACGGTGAAAAGGAAAGATTGATATAGTTCGTCACAGAATAGACACTGGAAACGCCACACCGATTCGCCAAGCTGTTAGAAGATTACCTCTGTCTAGAAAACAAGAAGCAGATGAGATTATTAAAGACATGAAGAAGGGTGGCGTAATCGAACTATCAAGCAGTCCGTGGGCTTCTCCCGTCGTATTGGTAAAGAAGAATGACGGGTCGACTCAGTTCTGTGTCGATTTCCGACAGCTCAGCAATGTAACAAAGAAGGATAGCTATTCATTGCCCCATATTGACGACATGATGAACACGCTCTCTGGGGCCAAGATCTTCTCGACACTTGACCTAGGAAAGCGGATACTGGCAAGTAGAATTAGATCTCAGACATCGAGAAAAGACTGCATTTACCATCGGATCAAGTTTGTGACAGTTAACAATAATGCCTTTCGAGCTGTGTAATGCTTCAGCTCAGTGGCGTGCATTCCAGGTAAGCTAGGTATGCTGCGCCTACCCAGGAGAAAAGACAGATAAATGTAATTATTATATTTTGAAATCACCACTTCCCATAGAGACCAAGCTTGATTTTAAAAATTGGAACTTGAAACTCAACTCAAAGAAGTGCCATGCATTTCGCAAGCAGGTGAATTATTACTTTGGACATGTAGTATTTGGCATGGGAGTAGAACCTTATCCGGAGAAGGTTAAAGCTGTAAAGGAATGGCCAGTCCCAAAGGATAAATATGAATTGAGAAGTTTCCTGGGTCTATGTAGCTATTATTGCCGGTATGTTTTGGGATTTGCCCACATCACAAAACCACTGACTCAGCTGACAGAAGAAAAACATTTCAATGGAATCAATATTGCCAGCGCGCTTTTGAAAAACTTAAAAGCGCCATGCTGAGTGCCCCAATATTGAGCTATCCACTACTTCAAGGGAATTATGTATTTGATACCAACACAAGTAACACTGGCATTTGAGGGGTATTATCGCAGATACAAGATGAAAGAGGAGGAGGAGGAGAGAGAGAGAGAGAGAGAGAGAGAGAGAGAGAGAGAGAGAGAGAGAGTAATCGGTTATTAATAGTAAAGTGCTATCAAAGCCACAATGCAACTATTGTGTAAACCGGAGCGAATTATTTGCTATGGTGAAATCCTTTGAGCGCTTCTACAACTATCTCTGGCGCACAGAATTTCTCGAGAGCGGATCATACTGCTTTGAAATGGCTACAAACTTCAAGAATCCAAAGGTCAAGCCAGATGACTGAAAGATTGCAAGAATTCATATTTAGAATAGAATATCGGAGCGAAAGCAGTCACCGGAATGCTGATGCTCCGGAAGACTTCGTACTGAAAACTGCAAACAATATTGTCATGCGGAAGAGAAGGTGTCTCCACCTTATGTCACGCCGCAATGACCAATGGCAACCCAGAGAACTTCATAAAGATCAGAAAGAGGACACAGAGTTGAAACATGGTTGGGAATGGAAAATGGCTGGACGGTGACCGAGTTCACCAGAAATAGCTCCCTGTTCTTCAGCAGTAAAATCGTATTGGGCGTAGTGGGATTCAATTACTGAGGAGGAAAGTGTTTTTAAACGTTCTGGAAAGTGAAGATGGCTCGCAGAAGAGGACGTAGATATTGTTACTAAGAATGAGGGTGCTTGGAAATATTGAGGAATTCGTATGATGGAACATCCGGAGGACATTCGGTATAACGAAACGCTAGAGAAAGTAAGCGAACGATTTTACTGGTTAATTGACAAGATATAAAGATATGGTGTGCAATAAAGTCTCAAGTTTGTGCTACTAGTAATGGACGACATAAAAAGAGAAGAGCGAAGATGAAGCAATACAACGTTGGAATCCCTTTTGAAAGAATTGAAATTGACCTGGCTGGCCCATTTACAATGCCAAATGATGGGAATAAATACATATTTGTCGTCATGGATTATTTTAGCAAGTGGGTTGAAGAACATCTCTACATAAATCGAGACCAATACTATCTCCGAAGTACTGGTTAAGGAATGGGTGAGCTGATTTGGTACCACTCTAAATTACATATCTAGACTAGAACGGAACTTCGAATCTGCGTTTTCAAAAGTATGTGAACTCTAGGTATAAGGAAAACAAGAACAACTGCCCTAAATCCGCAGTCAGACGGAATGGTGGAGCGCATGAACAGGACATTGGGAAAATATTTAGCGAAGGTCGTGACATATCAACGCGACTGGGACCAATACATACATCTTTTTCTTCTAGCCTACCACTCTTCTGTTCATGAGACAACCGGGCAAACACCCGCTAATATCCTCTTCGTCCGGGAAGTACGTCTACTATGTGATCTACAGCCTGGCTATAAAACTTTAATGAAGAAATAGCCGGCGTAATAACTGCAACGGCCCGAAACAGAAAAATAGACGTCATTCGTAACCAGGCGCGTGAACGAATCCAAATCGCAAGTGACAGGATGAAAGTCTGGTATGACATCAAAGCTGAAGGAGGAGGTTATCAACCTGGAGACCTGCAGTGGACTGTGGTCAGAGCAGCGGACACTGGTCAGTGCGTTGGACGGTGGTCAGTGCTTAGGACTGTGCGACAGTGCAAAAGAAGAAGACAGTGAAAATAAATAATTGAGAGAAATGTGAAAACAAAGAGAAACTGTGTCGTATCAGGAAATAATTAAGTGAAGACTAACTGAACATAAATCAAGTACTTTTTAGTATGCATTTAAGAAACAAAATAAACGTTTCTGTTGAAATAATATCTGCTTAATTCACCATAAGTCTGTAACACTATTAAGTACACGACTTTTCATTACACTGCATAAAACTTTAATTCACATTTGCATTTCACTTTTGTTTTACTTCTATATTGCATAACATTTCACATCTCACCAGTGGCGGCTGGTGCCCCAACAGACTGGAGGTTGAATCTCCATGGAATGACGGAAATGTAATTTCCAAAATTCAAAATATGAACATACAGGTAAATATGTACGCAATTTAAATCAATTAAAACTAAATGAAATAAAAGTCTATATTGAAACACTACTTACATATTGTTTTGCGTTGTGTCTGCGTAAGGCGTAAACACCTCCCGCGCACGTGGTTCTAGCTTTGATTTCCACTGGGCACTTATAGTCGACTCCAGTATATCGCAACAACCACTATTGCTTCGACATCTTCACAAATAAAACTATTTTATTTCGAAATTTTCACTACTCCGGTATATATTGTATTAATGAAAGATCCTTCAACAAACACTCTCATTCACATCAGCGTTCGCAAACCGCTTGTCAGCCGCAGCCACATAGACTTCCATTCAGAACGGTCACCTTTATACAAAAACTCATCAAATGTACATTTTAAATCAACAAACCTACATCAAATGAAAACAAATTCTCCAAACATAAACAATGCATTGAATATCGCCAATAATTGGAGTGAAACTTGTGTACTTTCCATAACAAGTAAAAACACGTTCCAGTGAGTTAGGTGGTATAGAATATGGTAATCCTATGATGTTTCTGGTCTGTCGCGCAGCGCGACAGTCACCTGCCTGGCGTTTAACTATGTTCCCGTGATAAATCAGCGCTAAAAGAGTAAAACAAATCCATTCATTCAGCCTCGAGCCAACAGCGGTGCACTCCCTGGGTAAGGCACCAGCCATCGGAGAGTTATTGATCCTCTTTGCTCCAAAATGATTCATATACACGATATTGCTGCAATATATTGAATAATGAATGTTTTGAAAGTGGAAATATGTGATATTCCCTAAGATATTATAGATCTTTTATTTTCTGGGGTTAAAAACTAAGCACGCCATCAACTCATCACTGCAATACAATAATACTCTTGAATATAATTATATATTTAATAAAGCGACGCATGTAATAAATATCACAATACTAATAACAATAGCAATAAAAATAACAATAATAAAATAAAATCTGTCATAATAAGCCTAACTTACTAAATTAATAAAGTTTACAACTATCATTAGTTAATTTACTGTTAAATCATTGAACACCTAGAGGAAGGAGTTCCAAGGTTGTTTAAATCTTCGATTTCAGTCCGTTATTATTCTATATGGAAGGAAAATTTTCCAAGATCATTCATTGTGGCCCAAACTGAATTTTGTGCTTGTGATCCCCTCAACTAAAGTGCTAGGGTCTACCGAGTCGGATGTAGATATCTTTCCAAGCTGGATAACCGGCATACGCTTGGTACAGGACACAGAGTCTTACTTTAATCCTCCTGATTTCTAGAGATTTATATTCTCATTTCTTTTCTATTGCTTCTGAAAAGTAAATATTGGAGCATTTATACGCTCTTCATACTTCATTCAAATATTGCTTTTGCAAATTCCTTTTTTACAATCCCTAAATAAAACCACCCTGCATTCCATTAATGGACGAACTAGAGATAAGCAAGCTAATTCCCTCGCTTTCGCAGTACTCCTTTTTAGTATTCGCATAGTAAAATTCAAGGACCTTCTGGCTTTCCATGTGACACAGTTTACCTGATTTTCTCAACTCAATTTGCTATCAAAAATTATTCCCCGGTACTTACAAGACTCTTGGAATATTTTTTCGTTTAAACAGTATTGAGTTTGATTTAAATTTGCGGCTCCCTCCCAAACGTGATGGTTTTGCTTTTCGAACTATTTATCGTCATGCTATCTTTTTCTGCCCATAAATGTAATCTAGGCCACCTTGCAAAATATCCTCGTCCACTTTTGATTGAATAACTCGATATATTGCACAGTCATCTGCAAATAGCCGTACCTTTGAATATAAATTGTCTGGCAGGTCATTCACAAACGCGATAAATAGGAGGTCCAATAACGCTTCCTTGAGAGATCCCAGAAGTACCTTTGCTAGAGCGCTGAAAAAATTGTTGTCCAACCATGACTTCTACTTCCTAATCTCGAAGAAGCTCATCAATCGACGCCACACCTCTGGTGTCAATACCCGATTGCATTAATTTATTAACCAGTTTATCGTGCGGGTCATCAAATGCATTCGCAAATTCTATTATTACGGCGCCCACCCTCCCACTATCATCAACTTCACCTGCTATATCCTGAAACAATGATGCTATCTGACTCTCGCAAAAGAAACCATTCCTAAAACCATGCTGTACCAGAAATAGCCATTCTCTCTTTCTTTCCCATTCTTGTCTAAAATAGTTATCGGCGTTCCATTAGCTTACATACAATCAACTGACGTGAGACTTACCGCCTATAATTACAAAACAGTTGTCACTACTCTTGAAAATCGAAACAACGGTAGTTAGCTTCCAACTTTGTCGGGCACGCTTGATCGAAAGATGAATAATCTGTTAGATCCGGTACCCACCGAGTTTAATTATGTCAGTTGAAATGGCATCTGGACCCCGCGACTTTCCATTTTTCATAGATTTAATTCATTTTCGCAATGTGTTTACGACTATATTAAACTGATTTGGTATATCCTCTCTCGAGAGCTGAGTGTGGTGAGACTTGGATTTAAAAACGGAACTGAAGAGATTAAATGTGTTTGCTTTTTCCTGATCATCTATTAGTAAAGGCGTTCTTGGTATCTCTAACGATAGGAATTCTTCTTATTTCCTCTTTCTGCAAACATATCGAAAATGCTGACTAATCGCTCAACCGTCGAGAATATGCTTTAAAAATGTCTCCTGTGCAATTTTCTTTTCCTGCTCTACTTCTTTCGAATTACAAAAATGTATCTTATGATTATCACTAAGATGTCTATTATTGAAAGCCTTTCTAGTTTTTCTCTTCATACGTCGAATTTTCGCATTGTAATATTCTGCATCTGAATTACTTTTTAAGTATTTTCATGGCACAAACGTTTGCAATGCATTATCTAGAATGTTCTTGAACGCGTTCCAAGTTTTCTCCATGCCCCTATCAATTCTCAGAAAACGGTCGTACTGTTCTTTCAGGTAGAGGTGAAGTCCCTTTGTATTTGCCTTCTTGAACTGCCATATTTTTGTTCCGTTAGGAATTATTTACTGTGAATATTGTGATATAAGTCCCATATTTTACGGTTCTAGACATCCATGCGATAAACAATTCCACTAAAATTACCTGCAATTTTGAATTTCTTCTTCACGGTTTGTCCGAGCTCCTAACGCACTGCCTAACAGATTCAAATATTGATTGCCTCTTCGAGTTGGTTCCAACGTGCACAAGGACCACTTTCACACTATCATCATTTTGAACTTTTTCAATGACGCTGTTTATATTGTCAGCACCCTTAGCACTACCCACTCCTCCGCTGTAACGCAGCACAGAGTCACCAAACATCTTCACTTTCAGAATGCGCTCAGAATGTTTACGCTTCAGCAGGCGGTAAATGCGCGGCCTCAAGCAACAATTTCTGCCCTTCCCGGCTGACGTGTTTCTGCCCAGAATTTGCAGCTTTGAAATTAACTCTGACTTTGAGCCCTCCAGTCTCCGAAGTTTCCGTTCGCATTTGCGACAGGCATTATTCATGGGTGGTATCCACCGCAGTTTCCTTTCCAGGACCGGGATTCTGCTCTATTCCGGCAATCACAAGCAGAATATCCAGTATGCCTGCGCATAAGAGCTGCGAATGCTTAGGAGAAGCCTTACGACGTCTTCGTGCTGGCCACTACCGCTTCGCTGCGAAAAGTCCGGAAAGCCCAGGTACCAACTCTGCGCGCGGTTAAACGCAGCGTTTTCGTAATCTCTCGAGCTCCTAAGAAGAGCATGGTCCTCTTTCAACGACTGACCGGCAACGACGCGACTATAATGCGAATTCCAATTTTTTTGTATACCATTTGCAAACACTTATTTTTCTTCTTCAGTTTTTTGATGCAGGACGGGGCATTTCATCCACCACTATCATACTTTCAAGGTTTTGTGTCGATGGCTTCTTATAAACTGCCAAAAACTATCGTCTTTCCTTAGCGTATGATATAAAAAAAATTGAAGGTTCGTTAATTACAAGCAAAATATTGACATTAGAGAAAAAAACTGCTTTCATATTCATAATCAGCATTAACAAAATTCTGCAAAAAGCAATAAAATATATGATAAACAAAAACGTTAAATTATGTTACGCAGTGTAATTAATGTATTTTCAAACCTTTCGAAGCTAATTTCAGAGCTAATTTCAACTGTGTATTCAAACCCCGGTTCCACCCACACACCTCGCACGCGCCGCCACCATCCCCGTCCTTATCGTGACTTGCTCTCGTTATTGTGTGACTTGTAAGATTTCAGAGCTGTGAAAGGCGGAGGCAAGATTCAGAAAAATCATGCAAATGGAGTATTTAAGATTTCCCGAATTTACATGTGGGCGGTGCTAGTCACTTTTAAGTTTGATTTACGATTTTGGCGTTGATTAACTTGGTGTAACCTTTTTAAAGGCTGGGCAAATTTGGGCAGAACGATGGCATATTCATTTTCACTATGACATGTGGGAAAGCTTCGGTAGATTTAAATCCAAAATTTCGATTTGTGATAACTGGCGTTATGTGACTCGGGCAAACCTTCGGTTTATAAAAGTGAAAAACAATCAAATGTTAAAAACTATAGACATATATCTATTATTCTAAATATTATTCCGAAATTGTTTGAACCGATAACTAAAAAAACTATCGAATGTATTTAATAAAAGGTCCTGATTGATAAAATGTAACATGGCTCTTAGAAGCAAGATTTCACAGAAACAAATTTGTTAGTTATAAATCAATATACTCGGACAATATTAAAAACAATTCCTGTTGATGTAATTTAGCACTCAATTTTTCAAATGTCTTTATACTAAAACTACATTCCTTTACAAAAAGTACAGCATATAGGTATTCCGGAAAGTTTCTAAAATGGATAAAAGATTATCTTTACGGTAGAACACAAAAAGTTATAAATCTGTTGTATCAAGTGTCTTCTGGGGTTCCACAATGATTCCTTGTTGGACATCTATATCTAATATTCATTAATGATATAAAATTTTAATCAGAACGCTGCAAATACCTACCATTTACAGATGATTTAAAACTTGTTCGTGAAGTAAAGTCAACAGGATGATTATAATACGATTGTTAGAAGAGAGGCACTAAGGTTGATACATGCCCGACGTTGACTGGCGCCAATTTGAAATAAGCCCCGTATTTCTACTTTAAATCAATCCCCCTTGGAGCAACATTTTGAAACATAATTATTACAGATAAATGTGATTTGGGCGCCAGAAAAAGGTTACACTTGAAACCTAATGATTCCTACGTAATTTAAAAATCTCTCATTCCAAAATTATGTTGTGCTAGCACAGTTAATTGGGGTTCGAAGTTATTAATTGTTACTACTTACTCTGCAACCAATTATTCAACCTGCCATCCATATGGAGCGGCGAGGAATCCGTCGATGCAACAGAATCTGGGTAAAGTCCCGCCTAATGTCCGTGGTCTGGTTCTGGCCCTCCTGGCGATACTTCATTATAATCTGGTGACTTCCTCACTTGCGTACGGTGACGCCTAGACACGTATTTACTTCCTACAATAACGCTCTTTCTTAATATAAGAAACGATAGTTAATTTTATACAACTGTCAATTAGTCTTTCCTCGATCTAGTAAAATATATCAAGAGCCGACCCACTCATCATCGCGTTGCTCCAGCGAATGAATGTTCTTCTAAAAAATCGGAAGCATTCGAATTTTATATATTTTTCTTTTGTCTCTCAAAACAATGCTTATTCTGCCTTCTCTCTGTCATTTCAACCTAACGAAAATTATCCTTAATGCCGGTTGTCGGTCGGTCACATAGCGACTTCACATCGTCTACTGACATCCCTACATTCTGTCATAAAATGACATTTTTATATATCACACGGTGGAGCAATAATAAATTATTTTTCCATATATCTAAATGTAAAATGATGAGATACTCTAAACTGAAAAATTTGATTATCTTTCCATATGTATACCACAGCACATTAACACAATGCAAGAATACAAAGACCTTGATGTAATATTTGATTGATCGTTGAAATTCAACAAACAGAAATTACATAATTAATATAGCAAATCAAATGTTAAGTTTTGTGAGAGGGACGTCGGTTAAATTCACTAACATCCTATCATTAAAAACTTTATATTGTGGCGGCACTTTCGAATCGCCGGAATTGTAATGAGATTATGACATTTTGAGAAACAACGGTCACTGAATGCAGCCTTTGTAAGACGCCACTCGTTCGGGGACTTCTTCTCAGCGACCCAGAAAATTTACAGACACAGGCAGCTGCCTGCCAGGCCCTCGGCGCACTGCCACTGCGAGCCACGGGCGTCCTGTAAACAAAACCTCTGACCTGCGCTCGCCCCAGAGGGCAGCTCTAGCCGATGTTTATCATTAGAAATAACTTTCAAAATTACGAACTCTGACAGATTCCTCACACATGCACGCACCCAGCGTGAGCGTGAGCGTGAGCGTGAGCGAGAGCGAGAGCGAGAGCGAGAGAAAGAGAAAGAGAAAGAGAAAGAGAGAGAGAGAGAGAGAGAGAGAGAGAGAGAGAGAGAGAGAGAGAGAGAGAGAGAGAGAGAGAGAGAGAGTTTGAATCTTGTGGAATTTGAGATCCTCGTATGGTGATTGGGCGAGAGAAATTTAGAACGTATACTTTGACCAATTAGAATTATAGGAACATTGGGAGGAGCGTTTTTCTTAAGAAGGATAACTCGGGGAGGGGGAGGCGAGCTCTGCGACAGCTAAGCGAAGACGCGAACAGGAGATTGGAAAAAGACGTCAAAGTGTTAGGACGTAGATTTTAGATAGAAAAGAGCACCACGGGTCGCGAAGTGACCGGTGTTCTGGGAATGAGGCTGACTGCCGAGGCGATTGCTGTGCGTGATTGCTCAAGGACAGTAGCAGATCTTATCCAACCGCGGTGAACAATTGCGAGCGTTCATGAACATTAATCTGACGTGTAATCGCGAAGCGTTACACATCGAAACATCGGGGGTCATTACCCACATGTGTTTGCGGCCTTCTGCTTCGTCTGCTGGCCAATATGTCACGCGATGCATCTCGTGAACGAGCGGAGGAGACGTCATCGACTCCAAGACGGCGGGGCTACCACTGACCTGCCAGCCTGCCCAGGAAACTTCGCCCCATCAGCTGTCTCCAGTAAGCCCTAGAGAGGGCCATTGACCCGCCTGCCGGCCCTTCCCAGCAGCCTGCGAGAGATCAACTGCAATCACTATATTGCCCTAGACCCACGCAATTGGGTACATAACCAAGAAATTGTCACAGACTTGTAACATTTTAATTTTTTATTTGTGTTAATGTCAGCGAGGCCGCGCATGGCCCAAATTATGTTTAATTTAAGAATTTCATTTCAATGTTGAGCTCAACGGGTAGGGGTGATAGCCATTTCTTCACCCAGCTTCTTTTTTTGTCGCGTAACTTCCTGGTTTTGGGACTCAGAAATAAACCTGTCGTTAAATTCTGAATTATTATTGCAACATCCTTCCTCCTCCACGCATTCTCAACTTTATAGAACTGATGGCGCCTTAACCGATCGAGTTTGCCGGGCCTGTCGAACGTCTGGAGGAAAACGTCTGCCGGTTACACTATCTACTTTTAGTAAGAACTATTTAACTTATGCTTCTTTAGTTTGGTTCCCATACTATATATTCGTCATCAAAACATCTGCACCCCAAAGGACTCGATTGATCCGCTGCCAACTCGGTGGGTATTTTGCACACCATTCTCTATGCCAATGATTTTGTTTTCATGGTCGTCTGCACACTGGGGGTTCGGCGGTAGGAGCATGATGTCGCGCCCACTGGCCGAGATAAGAGGGCCTCAAACGGCCATTGCGCGCCATGCCGGTCGTGCGGACACCAACACCCGCTGTTGGCGGCAACGGATGTTGGCGGCACGTGCACACAACATGCAGGATCTGGACGTCCGCCACGTACCACGAGGGGAGGACCAACGGAATGTCCACTACGCATGAAATACATCCAACGGCGATAGGGGCTATTCCTAGCGAGCTGTGCAGCCTGCACTCATCCTGCAACGGGGTGACCAGCTAACGGCTTTTTTGGAATTCGGGTTCTTTCCGGTCAGGTTGTTTTCCTGCACATTACAACATGTTTACATTCTACTGCCATGCAGTAGAGGGAAGTAACAATGCTGAGGGAAAAGCCAGCAATTTTCGGCAGGAAAACTCGTATTGCCGGGCCCTGGTAAAAAAATCGTTTCTAAATTTATAAAAAATCCTCTAACACGTGGTGTAGCCAGTATACATATTTTGTAGGTCCTTGATAACGAAAACTCGGTTGACGGCAAAACGTACGTTCGTTCGTTCGTCCGTCAGTGAACAACGCTAGCAGCTAAACCGTTCAAATGATTGTTTCCGAAATTGATATTCCCAGATCAATTTGGGATGTATCGGGCCCCTTAAATTTCTTGGAAACCGATATTTCAATTTCGAAAGGCATTTTCAAAGAAATTGCTCCGTTTTTCATTAAATTTTGTTTTTGGATAGTGTGAAGGGCTGTTTAAGAAAATGGAGCACGACCCCTTCGTTGAAACCCTGTTTTTTGTTGAAAATTGCAAAGTTCAACATTTTTCAGCGTCTTCCTATAATTAAAATTATGAAGATTGAGATTTTGAAATAATGTTATATACAATTTTAGAACATCTGAGTACTTGTCGCGTAATTTTGAGTAAAATATAGAGCAGTTTTGAATGTTTTAAACAATTTTTTCTAAAAATGGCATCAACAATTTTGATTCAATTTTCACCTTGTAAACCGTATAGGACGTTTAAGGGTGCAGGTGTCACGTTCGATGAGAATTTTGATTTTTGAAAATTGTAAAAATTCAAAACATTTTAGCCGTCTTCCTACAACTACAATTATGAAGACTTTATCCTTAGTGAAATGTATACTTCAAAAACCTTTAATTAATGTCATTACTTTTTTCGAAATTTTGGTCAAACAGACATTTTAAACAATTTTTCTTAAAAAAATGACACTTTTTTAAAAATTAAATTTGGACTTTAGATAGCTTAAAGGACGCTTCAGAAAAATGGCCCAGGTTTCAAGTTGGTTGATATGCCCGATTTTTCGAAGATTAAAAATTGTTCTGCGACTTCAATTGTGAAGATAGTTTTTTTTCTTAATGAAATATGTTCACCAAAATAGATCTTCAAATAAGGTCATGTTGAATTTTTCGAAAATATGAGTCAAACAGGTTGAATTTTTCGAAAATATGAGTCAATATGGCATCAAACGGTCGCGCAATTCGAATTTCCTGCGCTTCGTGAACATAATTTGAGACGTTTTTGGAAGCTATTGCTGATCTTATACAGGAAATTAGATTGATAGAATTAACTTCGAACAAATTACTTCTTTAATTCAAGGAATTTTGATCGCTGATTATGGTAAGTTTCATATGTAAAAGTTTGTAATTAATACTGATCCTGGCTATCGAAATAGTGGTACGCACCACAGGCGTTTTTGAATTGGTTGGGTTTGAATTATATTAGCATTATTTCTAATACTTTACATGAAAGAAAAATTGAGTAACATAAATTTGTACCAACATTTTAACTTTAATTTCACATTATAAGTCTCTATAGTTGTGTTGTGCGAGCCAAGAACTTCGCAATTCTCAAGCGAACATGACACTTCTCATACACTCGTCGATTTAATTCATTATCATGTACTGAGTTGAATTGTGCACTTTACTGAATACGATGCCGCATGTGAATTTGTGCTGAATGTTGGGGAAAATCTGGAAATAAAGAAAACCCGGTTTTCAAGAATTCCAGGTTCGCTGGCCACCCTGCGTAAGTGCCAGTACCATTAGCAGGCGGTCGCACAACGCAGGGCTCGCCGCACGCCGAACCGACCATTCCGAAGCGTGCCACTCGCACCCTAGCAACGTCGGTAGACTCGCCTGTGTCGGGGACGGACCTGGGGCCACGCACACTGGCAATGGATCAAATTCAGCGACGTCTCGCTTCTGCTTTGATGGCGACGACCACCGAGTCCGTGTCTGGAGGTGCAGTGGGGAGCGCTACGACAACCGGTTTGTGGTACCGTATCCACATCCCGCCGGCCTGGTTTTATGGAGTGGGCGCGACATCTTACCGTTAGTGTTCCTCGGTGGCACCGTGACAGCCGCGCGGTACGTTCAGGGTATCCTGCAACCGGTGGCTCTGCCGTTCGTGAACGCCCACGCCCTATTTCAACAGGACAACACGCGGAATTTCAACGCGTCCGCATACCGCAGCCATCTCCCGAGCATGTCTTGCACCGTGGATGCTCTGCCATGGCCAGTCCTCTCCCCGATCAAGAATGTTTGGGGTGCTACGGGCGTCAATCAGGACCCCACCCTACCCACCAATCTGCGCGCTCAGGTGCAAGCTGCAAGGATGGACTTGCACAGGACTCCATTCCTGTATAACTCCATGCCGCGACGTCTGGACGCGTGTATTTTGCCAAAATGGCCCCACGCCATACCAACATGTACCGTCTGTGGCCGTGTAGCGAAATAAATGTTGGTCATACAAATGTGAAAGCGTAATCATTTCGTACGTGTGTTACCCTCTACCTGTCTGCCAACAATGATCGCAATTCGCCTCGGCCTTGTGTGCAGCTTTTTTTATGACGAGTGTATGAGACAATCAACAGCACAAAATTTTTCAATTTTATGGTGTAGAAATTCCGGTTACCTTTGCCACGATTAAGTCAATTATACAAATATCGAATTTTCTAGAGATTCGCTCACTACAATCCGCCGGCAGCATAGCCAGAATTCGTTTACTACGCTCCGTGAAGTCACGAAGGTTAAGCGAATTCGAGACTCGCGGGTTCGTGGTGGGTGACCGGCCAGGAACCCGGATCTAACAACGTCGAGCCTCTGGCCGAAGGGATAAATGGCACTGACTGCGACGTGACGAGACTTGACAAATATTAAAAATTGCACATTAATGGAAGATTACTCCCAGTGCAAAGCGCTCAACGCCCTTAAGGGCTTGGAGACGCGTTGCATCAAGTATAGACGCAATTTAAAAAAAATCACTGAAAACAAAGATTATGTATTTTGTATAAAGGAAGCCTATTCTCAAGGCCCCAGTATGAAGGCGGCCTGCAAGTGATACATAAATCTCCCTCCTCCTAGTCATTCGATCCTCGCATTCCTTTGAACATGGTGCCATGCACTGCAACCAAAAGGATGGACATTCAGTACACAGAAAGCTACTGATGAAGAAAAGTAGGCGACATGAAATGGAGAGGAAGAAATTGGCAATTGGAATGAAGAAAAGAACACATGGCCCTGCCTACTTCAATATCTAAACCACCAGCCTCACAGTTATAACTAAAACAAAAATATGAGTATGTAATGATTCTTGAAGAATACTACTACATTCAGAAATGTGCAATAATAATTACAATGTATAACACTACTAGACCAACTGAATGTTCCCCAACAGGGTATCATTGAAAATCACACAAATTATTTTTTTGGATAAGAAATACACATATTTTATTACAAATTACATTATAATTAAATATTACAAATAACTCTCATTCACACCAAATTAAAAACACAAACATCATAAGTGCAATTATTCATTTACCAACCGACTGAATGCTAATGACCATTATCGGTTGTTTTACTTTTATATATACATGAGTAAAATTTACGCGTCTTGTGCCTTGTACATTCCTACTCAGTCTTTTTAAAATTTCCCCTCTCCTTTCGTTGTTTCTACCGCCCTCTTTACCGATGTACCACCAACACAGTTTTTTCACAGGCTGTCTGTGATGCAGCATCATCTCGATCTCCACACTCAAAAATACCAATATAATTTCAGCACCCACTTTCGAATAAAAATTTCAAAAATATTTCTCTATTGAAAAACTGTTACCATTTTGCTGATGACTTTATGGGTTTAATGAATTCCATTACTAAATTACAGAAATTTTCAACACAGCAAGGAGCTCATTGCGACAACCCCATACTGCTTCACCACTTCTTCACTTCTCTTCTGTTCCAACAGTAAGAATACCTCATTAGAATGTCGGTTTTTTTGAACAGATTATTTCTAACACATTCCTCTTGGTTATTTTATCGCAACTTATCATTTGTCACTCAATCCCTACGCTCCTATACCGATTCCTTTAGCCATTCTTTCTTGTACTGTCACTCTAAATACATTAAATTAATGTTCTTAATTTCATTCGTCCTCCCATTTCACAAAATACTGAAGTCTATCTTTATTAATTTCTACTTTGACCCAAATAAGGTTCTTATTTCTTTAAATATTAATTTTCGGGTCATTTACAGAAGTCCCCTTGCTTTTTCTTTTAAATTTTTATATTTTCTCGTATTCACAATGAGATGAATGAATATGGCTCATCTCCATGTACACTAGTTCAGAACACAACTGCTTGTAGTTCGAAGGATTTTCTCCAATCAACCTGGCCTAACACGAGGCCCTGGGATTTTGAAAAGAATCCTTTGAATTTTGCAGGGTACTTGACATGAAGCATTGGGGGAAATTTCAAAATTCTCAAAATATTTTCTTGCACTTATAAAGATGACCTACGTCAGTTAACTATTGACTTTCAAAAAATGCAAAAGTTTGACTTTTTTATCTTCTTATACAACTACAATATTGATAGAGATTTGTTCTTTAAATGAAATAGGTTCTCAATTAGTCCTTTGATTTATGTCACATTGGTCTTTGGAAAATATTAGTTGCCTGTTACTTTAGTGAAAATATGGGTAAGTTTTAAAACAAGATTTTCTATAAAATCCTTCCATCCCCTCCTTCGTAGTCTGGACAGGGCTAAATGCACTAAATAAAACACCAACACCATTGTGATGTATAGCACCTTGTGCAAGTTCAAGAATATTATTGCATTTAAAACACACTTTCAATTTGAGATAACTCTTCACTAACAATTACCACACTTTCACAACAAAATAAATCTATTACGACTGATGATTAAATAATAAACACATGGCAGCAGATAAGTATTCATTCTAATAATTTTATTAAAATTTGTTGTCTATCCTATAAAATCAATTAATATTGCAAGCAACAAACACCTTTCGCTTAAAGCAAAACTGAAGACATCTGCTTGAGCAGAAAAGGCAGAGCTTCTTGCTACAACCCCTAGGACTCATAATTCGTGCATTTTTCAAGAAGTCGCAGATTTTAATTAAAATACTATAATACTTCTAACAGCACTTTCTTCTATTCAAGCCAAAAATTTCAATGCTCCTAAGATTTTTTTCCATTTTGCCAAATTTTTAATATTCACTCCCAATATTGTCATATTGACTAGAAAGTTGTCGGGATAAGATCAATTATTTGTGCCTGCCCTATGAGTATTCTCTTTTTCCATATAAAAATTTATTTGTTTCAGTCACTTCAAACTTCATCTTCAAAAATTACTTGTTCTTTCTTGCTGGTCCTGCCCCATACTTATCTGAACTCAAGACACCTCTGAAAATTTTGAGCATCCCTTTTTGTCTTTTATACGGCACCAAATATGAACATTCTGTTCTATGTCACTGGTGTGTTCATTTTCTTCTTATTATGCTCTTCATGGACTGTTTTTTGTAAACATTCTACAACAAGAAATTCACATGTTTAATGTTCTTACTGAACTGTGAATTCATACATCCCAGGACTGTTCAGTGCGGGAGAGAGTGCAAAGTTTAGTAATTTTTTTAAAATGATGTTCTTTTTGTTCAATGTAGAATGCAAGTGAAGTTGAATATTTCCATTTCATTTCCAGTTCAAAATGCAGTTTCACACATAACAAGGTCAAACCAAGAGTCTGTGCAGCCTTGTTTACCAACATCAAGTAACAAAACTCTCAGCAACGATTTTTATTCATTTTGATGTAGCAATTCACATACTAAAATGCTGTTTGTTGGAGTTTTTCTTTAAGGACCTATTAATAATGTTGGTGAAATCATCCGCAAATCTACGGGAAGCCAAGAACTCATCCATGTATTTTTAAGATTACAGTTTTAAGATATCAGTGTTTGAATTTATTGACATGGAAAGGCAATGTAAAAACATGTACTTAATCTGTGAATATAAAACAACTGTGTATTATTCAAATGAGACATTCGGGGATGCAGACATTTGAAGCTCGTTTGTGTGACAGCATTTGGAAGTGTTGAGATAAAGCCAGTGAAAGCTGAATGCTTGATGCAATTTCCATGAAAATAAGAATTAAAACTTATTCAGGTCAATTTGGGGTAGAGAGAGCATTTCCACAACTCCTTGGAAAATACAAGTGATAACCATATGAAAATTTAAATTGAACAAAATTGCAGGCCTTTCAGATTTATTGGGTGTAATTACCCCCAGTCTCCGTGCACAAAACAAGGGTTGAAGGGACTTATTTACTTCACAATGAAACACCACCACTTTACTACTTTATAAAAATTTAAAAAAACAACAAACAAACAAAACCAACAACAACAACAACAACCAAAATCAAATAAGTCTCAGCATCAAAATTCATCACTTAGACTTATCCCAAATTTATGTAAAAATGGTTCTGAGGTTCTGGTCAGTTTCTTTGTTACTTAAAACAGCCTATAAAGTTAAGTAATTTTATTGTTCTATAAAAATAAATTTTACATTTGAAGTTCTTCCATAAAGATGCTACCTTTAAAACGATCAATACATTAAGACATACATACATTACAAAAAACAAACAAACAACACAAGACAAAATTGTGAACATTTTGGAATAAAATTTTAAGTTTACAGTTCATCCTTAGTCCATTGCAATGCAAGTCTTGCTTCACTTTGGACTGGGTAAATTACAAGACCTCTCCCACAGTTCTTAAAACCTAATAATCCACACTTGCATTCACACGCCACTCATTCCACTTTTTTCTTAAAGCAACAGAGGAGTTCAAGAAATTGTTACTTGAAGTAATTAGATTTTCATCAAATGAACACAAATTAGTTTGTTCAATCAAAATCATCAAAATCATCATCACTGTCCACAGTGTATTTGGGAGCAGATGTCCTTTTTCTACCACTCGATTGTTTAGGTTCAACAATTCCGATATCAAAATCATCATCTGAATCTGCCTTCTTTCTTCCCTGAAAAAGGAAATATTATTAAATTTCATGCAAATTCAAAATAAAACTTAAGATTTGGTTTGCTGATTATATAACCGGTAGAATCCAGTATAGTACAAAATTTCACTTCAAGTGAAATTCAAGTACTATATCTGGTGTACACCAGGGTTCTCATCTTGAACCACTGATGTTCCTAAAGTTTATAAATTATCTCTTGAGATATTTTAGATCTTCAAAACTCACTTGATGTACTAAGCACATGGTGCTAAGATAATGTCTTTTAAAGTCAAAAGTGTCAATTACTTTCAGTCGTTTAAAACTCCTTTTGATAACATCTTCTCCTTCAACAGAAGACAATTATCCTATACTGAAAAGATTTAGGAGTTATTTTGACAGCAAAATGACACTTCATGAACATATTGTACAGAAAATAATCGTCTCAAAGATGGGAGAACCCCAGTCAAAAAATGGTGTTCTCTCTTCTACAAAACAAATGGCAGTAACTAATAAAGTAGTAATTTGAGTGACAACACATTAAAACTATAAATTTATTATTATTATTACTACTACTATTACTACTGAAATTGATGAGTTGCTAAGGAGTAAACATTCAATTAAATGTTGAGTTACCTTTTTGGAAAACTTTTCAGAAAATTCATCAGAATCAGAATCATCTTTCTTCTTTGGCGCTTTGCAGCTGTTTTTAGCAACAGGTGCTTTCTTGCTGGAGCTGCACAGAATTACACACATGAAGATCCATATTTCACATACTTTTCTAATATGTCATAATATATTACACATTTAATATCTAACAACTTTCATTTGAATACTTCAGCCTGTTAGGGATTTTGGTCCCATTTAGGAAGAACTTACGATTTTGAAGAAATTATCATTGAATTTGAAGCAAAGAAATTCAATAACACAAAGTTTAATTTTATTCCATCCCATATTTTAAAATACAGCCTCACTAATTGCTATCTTTCTTACTAAACACCACACCTATTCAATGATTGAAGAATGTAAAAGTAGAAGAATAATTAATTGCAAAACCATAGAGGAGCAATGAAGATTGAATGAAATTTGAACAGTCAAACATCATTTATAACAATTACTTCTGCTAAGTAGCTATGGAGTTACAATAATGGCTGGCAATTGTTTGAAAAGTCAAACATTTATAAATTATTATTATTAACGCGTCACACAATGTGCACTTCGTTTGGCCATTGCAGCCACTCTCTCTTGAGCATGCTGGCCGGCTGGGCTCAGCTTGAACAACTTGTCCAGTTAAAAAGCCAAGTAGCAAAAGACTGTTTGAGATTAAGGACAAATTTATTCATAACTGGACATAGACACAGAAAACTTTGAACAACTTGTCCAGTTAAAAAGCCAAGTAGCAAAAGACTGGACATCAAGGACTCCAGCATTTAGCAGTATTGAAGTTAACAGTAAACAGTGATCTGAAAGAGTGAATGTGACCATACATATTTTTTTTTAAGGCAGTCTGGTGTGAGACAGACTTCCCCAACCCTCCTTGAAGCTCACTCTAGCAATGCGTACAAAATTTAAGTCATAAATTCCACAATCATATAAAAGTCTGGACACACCTTTCCATAGGGGAACTGAACCAGTCTTAGTATTGTAACATGATCTCATAGAAAAACAAGACCAACAAGCCAGAAGGGCTCCAAAATAAGTTAGTGTGGTGAACCACACATTGCAAACTGGCAAAAATCACCTCAGGAATCTTTTGGCCCTAACAAAAGGCATTTTCAGAATGGGAATGGCCCCATGTCTACATGTCCAGAGGTTCCCAGATGAAAACCTGACTGCACACACTGACATACCCAGACCTCTGACAAGTAAAGTTTCCTTACATCAATATGTTCAGAACAGTCGGGGGCAGTTAATAAATATAAGTTTCCTCCTAATCTAGACAATCACAGTTTGGTTTCTAGAAGCAAAAATAGGTCTGACAAGATATTAGGAGGTATTCCATGGCTTTTGCCACCACAATGTACAATGAGCTTCATTCATTCAAATTCAAACCTGGGGAATAAATCAAATAAATAGA
Organism: Teleogryllus oceanicus; assembly: GCA_964035755.1. Taxonomy (NCBI): domain Eukaryota; kingdom Metazoa; phylum Arthropoda; class Insecta; order Orthoptera; family Gryllidae; genus Teleogryllus; species Teleogryllus oceanicus. Next base: position 130,853,352 of record CAXIVR010000002.1, read on the forward strand.
TAAGATGCTAACCTTTCTTTTTTGAGGAAGGGTCATTTGCAGGTATTGCCTTTTCAATAATGTCTGTATTATCTGCAGCAAGAAGACTATCAAACATAGCATCTGAAAAATTAAATAACATTCACATACCCACACAATAATGCACTAACAAACAAAAATGGAATCGTCACATACCTGACCCACCAGAATTCCTAGGCTCTATACTTTCAGGCTCAAATTCACTGTCTGTCCCACTGATAACTCTGCAAAGATGATTTCATATTATACACAAGAAACAAACATTAATTACTTTTGAAGAATTTATTCATAAAAACCTTCTGATAATTTACGAACATTGATTCCTCAGTTTTGTCAGCAACAGGAGCAGATGGCTTAGCAGGAGCAGGAGCAGTAGCAGAAGATTTTGAGCCAGGTGCACTATCATTGTCATCATCATCCCACTCTGCTTCGATTCATCGGAAAAGTGATATTTCACCTTTGATGCTGTAATAAAAGCACTGATATTCAAAAATTGACCACGTGCAGATTTGAGCTTATTTTCCCAGAAAACTTTTGAGTTTTGAGAAAATTCATAAGAAATAATTTTGGGCATGTGTGCTCACAAATGAAAGAATCTATATATTAATATGAGATTAAGGCAAGATTTTGTACCTATTTTTAAGGATTTTGCATGCATGGAGGATTTGGCGCAGGTAAAGTTTATGTGTAGAAAGCTAAAATGTATATATATGTGTAACAAATGTATTAAATTTACTAAATTAATATACCCTGCAAAACCTGGAACGTTGCATTTTAGAGCCTTAAATATGATTTTCATATCTCCTAAGGCACACTAGTTTAGTTATCTCATTCTGTAGATTAGGGCATAGACATTTTTTCCCAGCTTTAGTGTTTGAGAATAATACACTTCACTCCATACTTGCATTTGTGCAAGTGACAAGTATAATATAGTTAATGTTATTGTTATTATTCTTATTAAATTATGCCTCTCCTTCACAATTAAGATGTTATGAGTAGGTTGAATATAAAAGCTACTCTGGTGTAACCAGCTTCCTAAGGAGCAGATCTAGGGTCTGTTGGTGTCTCTTCAATACTTTGGACAAAATGTGGGCTGTTTCAAATGAAGCAATGTCTTGCACTCTCCAGTCTTTTGAATGACTCATGAGTTTAGCCAAGTTCTTACACAAATGTTGAGGAACAAATACCTGAGCTGTGTTAACTATTGAGACCACCTGTGTGCTTTTGTGTCCCTCATTCGGCTGATCTTAATTACAAACTCTGTTTTTAAGACATTTCTCTGCCTCCTTGGTTTTGACATTTTAGATGTGGCTGTGCTATGCAATCAAAAGTACACACATTTTTTGCTCGAAATTCTGGATAAACAATAACCAGTTTGTTTGCACTATCGTGTGATCAGTTTACGTTTGCTGATTGTACAGTATTGTACAGTCCAACAGATGTCACAGGTTTTGGTGAGTGTTTGTACTTCTGGGAGCACGTGTTTGGAACTTCAGAAAGCATTGTAGAACTGCCAGCAGAGGTAACTGGGGTGTCTTTTCATGTATTCGGTCTTTGCTAGAATCAGTTGTCAGTGCTCTCTAGTGGAGTGAACTTGATTTATGAAGACAATGAAATACAGTGACATCCTAAATGAAACCTAATCTAACACGAAACATGCCTGTGGTTGTCTCAGGGCTTAACCAAGCCAGTTCGTCCGCACTGAAGATGATGGGGCATATGCTTTTGCTTCTTAAAATAAAAAAGTTCATACCAGCTTTCGTTGCTTTGGAGCACTCTAGTAGTATAATTTAGCAACATAACAATAACTTAGCTCTAAAAGTTGCAAACACAAACTACCTGAGTGCTTCAACAATTACTGTGCACAAGGATGTGTCAGTGCTATGCACAAGGATGCTGTTACTGTGCACAAGGATGGGTGAGTGCTATGCCATGAATTTGAATACAGTACCATGAATTTCTTTGCACTGTAAAAACTTTGAACTCTTTTTGCTCAAAAGTGATTTTTTAAACAATGTTGTACTATTATATTAATATCTACTGAGTTTGTGTCCACCTTTTTCACGAGGGGAAGAAGAAGAAGAAGAAGAAAAAAAAGAAAAAAAAAGAAGGGAAAAAAGAAAAAGAAAAGAAAAGAGGCATTAATTAACTGTTTCCCCATCGTGACTATTGCATTGTGCAGAGAGCTTCAATTTGCCAGAGTTCTTCATTCTCTGTCCTTATGACATACATAAAGCCTATGTAACATCAGCTTGAGGGTGGGCGACATGATGCATTGTAAGCAGTTTTCTAGCTTTTTAATCTAGTGATTCCCGTTTTCAAATTTGATAGGTACTGCAGGGAAATTAGGCAAACAACAAGTTACTGAGTAGAGAAAGCAATAATTATACAGGTATACTTTTTGACACAAGAACCTTAATATCATTAACAATAAAAAAAATTTAAAATCCTGAATTAGTTGAATTTTTGCTGGGTGATTGTTAGTGCTTAAAATTGACAGTACTGTAACATAAATATTAATTACTATAGACATAAAAAAAAGTGTTATTTTTAAATAATCAGAAGTATACTGTGACGTAACTGAATATGTAACCCTTGAAGAAACATATGTTAAAATAACTTTACACAGAGAACATGTCGCAACCAGTAGCGGTTTCGAAGGCGGTTGAAGGGTTGATTCGTTCCGCGCATCTGTAAATGCGACCTCTTGGCGCTGGAGAAGCAGGGGAACGATGTTCATCCTCCACAAGCCTCGGTCGCGGGACCTCCCGGGACCACTAACTGCGCAGGTTGAGGAACCTGGGACGACCGCCCAGAATTGTTTACAGGAAGTGTGCGAGAGAGCGCGCTTTAGGAAAATTCCATCAACATTACCGACAAGACGCGTAATCTGATTGAAGCAATATTATTTTCAATGTAGTAACTTTCGGCCAGGTAGTAACAACACGTCTTCCAAAATCTCAGTAGAAATTTCTAGAACATTCATGGAAATTTGGGGAGGGGAGAGGTCCGTGGGCGCTGAGAAGTGCAGGAGCAGACAGAAGGGCTGAGGACGGAGAGAAATGCGGAGGTCTTAGGACAGATGGGCCGTACGGGCCGCGCGGGCGAGAGCACTAAGTTCCCAGGACGGTGAATAGTACGGACAGGACCGCGTTGCTTGGAGATAATTTTTTGTTGACAGCGTTTTATTCGCTCACTGAATGCAAGACAGTCGATAAGTAAGACACTTCAATCAATTTTCTTTATTATCCCTGCCCGTTCACGCCGCGCCGAGTGTGGCGAATTACGCCACGACGATCATAAGTAGAAGTCGGTGATAATTCCCCGGCAAGTATCGCGTCTTTGTTTTTTTCACGTTCGGAATCGTGAGCTGTTGTCATCGACCACGTCGCCACCGCTGCTGCAATCGTCACAGCTGACGTCACCGTGGTTGGCGTTTTTCTGAATGGGAAATCGGCGACGAGAAGAACCTCTCCTTGTCAATCCCAAAGGACGCGCCGTCTGGCGAAAGGAGTCCGCGACCTTTTGAGGCCGTTCACCCCAACGAGTTTCCGCTGCACATGGTAATTTTGGTAATTTGTCCAGCTGCGACAAAAAAGAACTATTATCACGCCCTTCAGGCAGAAAATTCATTTAAGATTTTTACCAGGACAATATTCAACCGTCAGAAAGTGCTGGCCGCATTGGCTTCTCTTTGTAATCTCATTAGCTCATCACTGTTTATTTGTTTTGTTTTTATTTGTTACAAGCTAAATTATAAGATTCAATTGTACTTAATTTTATACTACTTGATTCGAACCAAGGGTTTCAGCTGAGCTCAGACTGAGTGTGACAAATCATTCTTATTAATTTTCCTTTTGAATTTCTTAAATATAATTTTATATTTTCTTTAAAAAAAATTCTTTTCTTTCATCACGTAGCACGTCCATCCACTGTCCAAATTGCAGGGTCTACCCGCCGCCTGAGCTAGCCGGCAACTCCAGCCCAGGTAGGTGCGAGTGCGAGGTAACGTCGCAATACATCAAAATGGTGTTTATCCCCTTATTCAGTAAAGTTAGCGCTGTCCACATAAAGATATTTAAAATTTTTAAAAGTATTTAAAAAAATATTGCATGCAAATTACGTGAAAAATTATTTTGGGAGAATAAGAATAAAATAACACCCATTTAATTAGATTGAATTTTTAAGAACAAACTTTATCAGCAGAAAATTTTCAATTTCAATATAGCAATTTAAGGAAAATGTTGACAATTTTTATAAGCTCTATCTTATAATTCAGAGACTGATCAACCAGATTGACCAGGGAACACAAATTTTGGTGAACAGTTCGCCACTAGTCACAGACAGACAGTTTAGCATAAAGCAATTTTTCAATATTGAGAACCCACAAAATATCAATTTTGACTATGCAAGCGTGTTAAGAGAAATAATTTGTTACATACAAGAGCAAAATTATTTACATTCATGGTAACAATATGAATTTTTCACAGCAACTTACTTACATTTTGCAACTTTTCTATACTACATATTAGTCCGTGATAAAGTTAAAAATGGAATGGTCAAGAAACCACAGATTTTTCAAAGTAATTTTATTATTAAATATCATATTGAAGGATTTCTTACATATTATGAACTATGTGCATATACAGTAAACCCTCATTAACACAAATTCAAGGGACCGAAATATTGGAGATCATGCAATAAAAAATTTGGGTCATCAGAGTATTACAAATGTCCAGTTATCATAATCCCTTTCTAGGACCGAAGTTTTGTTCTTGTTACGGTGAAATTTGTGTGAAGCGATTTCATGATAATGGAGGGTTTACTATATATTATTTCAAATAAATGAGAATTGTCAAAAAACAAATTCCTCTATTTCAATTTTACAATTATCTCACTCATACATTTCCCCCCCTTCAGCCCCTTGGAAATGACTCCTTTACTTTAGCATGCATCTTGAACATTGAAAAGAGAGGAGAGAGAGAGAGAGAGAGAGAGAGAGAGAGAGAGAGAGAGAGAGAGGGGAAAGAGAGGGGAGAGAGAGAGGGGGAAAGAGGGGAGAGAGAGAGAGGGGGGAAAGAGAGGGGGAAAGAGAGGGAGAGAGAGAGAGGAGAGAGAGAGAATGAAGCTCACCTGCTGCTCTTCGAGAGCTTGCTCGTTCAGGAGGAGTAGTAACAATATCGTCCACATCTGAACCACTTTCAGAGCCACTTTCAGGGAAAATGCTCCGTATCTTTTTCTTAGGCGACTCCTTTTTGAAACCTAGTTTTGTTTGCTTGAGATCTGAAATGGATAATAATGAAATTGAATTAAAATGGAAAATATCATAAGAAAGGATGAAAAAAGAAAAGAAATGAATTGAGAGAGAGAGAGAGAGAGAGAGTTACAAGAATTTTCAGGTGTACCCATTGTTGAAGAAGCAATGACCCCACAACTTGGCAGGCACAAAGCTGGTGTGAAAGGGGAAGTTTGTAGAGAAAAGACAAATTGAAGAACACAAATTAACCTCCCAGAACTCTCATCAATTCTAATAAAGAAAGATCTTGTTAAATTGGATGAACAAAATGTAGAATATCTGTAAGAGAAAAATAATGAATCGCTTGAGAAATTATCCGAACGAAAGTACACAGATTAACTTTCTTCATGATTACAGATTAACTTTCTTCAAGGGAACAAATTTGAAAACTTGCTTTACCCCTTCAGATGTCCCCAAGTTTGTAGTTATTTGGATCTCCAAGATTAAACAATCAAAAGCAGTTTTATTTGCTGCACTATACCAGCGCAAACATCAAACAAGATGCAGTTGAACTACAAGAAAATATTTTGTTGTTGGGTTAAGTGAACAATATGTCATTAAATATTACCAAAAGACAAATACTTTGACCAGCAGATGAAATTACTCAACTGATTAAAACTGATGATACTACTGATCAGAAAACAGATCAGGGACCTTGGTGAAATATTTGATACAGAGCTGTCCTTTTTCAAACCATTTAGATTAGATTGTCTTCAGAGGTTGTCTATAAATTACTTAATGCAAATTTGGAGTAATTTGGATATCCTCTCCCCTCTGTTAAGTATTGGTAACATGAGCTTGAACTCCCCTAAGAAAATACATGCATCAACCTCCCCCACCACTTACAAAAAGAAAAAATTGTCATAAAAACTTTATGAATTTTATTTTGTTTTATTTTAACATTTATAATAATCAAGTTCAATAATCGATATATAAATTAGAAACCGATATTTTCCTTTGAACACTTTAAATTAGATTTTTGTGGTTCTTTTCATCTGCTGACTACTTTAGTTTCCATAAAGTAATGGACTAAATTTAGTTCATTTAACAGTGAGTGAATAAGGATGATAAAGGAGATGATAGGGAAAATTTATTGCAGCATCATATTTGGTTTTACCATGAAAACCAACAAGCAGTAACACAAGTTATGCGTGACTAATGAGTGCAAACATGCAGTTTCCTACTAACTTTTTTAGTATTGCTCACTTTCTGCCTTTTACTAGCGTCTTCTGAAAAACTTTCTACCAAAGGATCAAAACATTTACTTTAATCTTGCAATAGGTAAAAAATTGTGAAAAACTGATGAAACATAGTAGAAACAGGATTATCTTTGTAATGCATCACGATTTATTTCATTTACCATTAATGAAAAAAAATTTCATTTATAATAAAAAATTAGTACATAACTTTTCAATTTTTGAATTAATTTTTTAAAAATATTTTTGTTTTGTTGTCTTAGTATAAGATTGAATAAAACAAATTTCTATGAAGATTGAAAAATAAAAAAATAATTATCAGAGTTGTAACACTAAATTAACACTCCACTACCATAGCGTAGCTCGTTTTGTAAGTTAAATATTTTGCAGGCAACAATCGCTGGCTTCCTCCCTTTTATGGATGTAGATGGAAACAACATTGAGGTTATAATTTGTTACATTTTTTTAACGCTTTTAATTTTCAGTCATGTGTACTACCATCTAGAGGGCTCAAATTGATGGTTGCCAAAATTAATAAACCAACGAGGAACGATATCACAAATCTCTTATTTTGACATTGTGATGTCAGAACATTTTTTGGCCTTACACTTGTGAACTAAATTGAATGGGAAACGTATCTACTGCAAATATTACATTTGTACTGGGCAATTTTAAATTTCTTGTTTGTTCAAACATTTTGCAAAGCGACTAAAGGGAAAGTGAAAGTTCTTCAAAGGAAAATGTGAAAATTAGTTTCAAAAACAAAGAAAATGGAGTAAACATAGGAAACTTGGTAATGCATCCCTAAGAACAGCATATATAATTTTGATACTAACTTTTCCTCTTTGCCTGCAACTTCTTCTCAATTTCTTCAGGAGAATTACCAAGTCTCTCTTTAAGTGATTTTGTTGGTTTATCAATTAAATCATCGAATTCATCTTGATCCTCAGCAGCTGCAGCATTGCAGCATCAGCCTTCTTTACCTAAAAATGCAAAAATTTATCTTTAAAATTCCATCTCGTCAGTGTGATCCAACTCTTATTCAAATAATTACAACAACAACAACAATAATAATAAAATACAAATCACACACCCCTCAACCTAGATGAAACATTTACTCAAAATTTCATCACGCACTCCTTTCTTTGGTCTGCGTGCCTGCAAATTCACAAAGCTGGCAAACCCTCTCTCCCGGAGCTAGCTTCCTATCCATAATAAGTTTAGTCATTATTTGTTTTGTTACTGATTGGATAAACAAATATATCAGAAAAGTTCTCTGCATAATAAAAAAGATAACATGAATGAGGCAAAGCCACAATATCCTGGTGCTGGTAGCTTGTAAACCAGGTTTTGTCCTTTAGTTTAAAGATTTTATGGCCAGTAAGTTGACTTAATCTTAGAGTTACTGCAGTGAAATATACAATTTACAATTTCTCAAAGCCCAAAAATTAACCAATTAAACTTTTAATGAAATAAAAAAATTGAATTAAGAAATTAAAATTTTTTAATGTACTTTCATTTCATAATTATCCACTTAAAACATAAAACCAGCTTTCCAAAACACCATCACCCATATAAATCATTTTTCCAGATTTTTCTGTCTTAAAATGTCCAATGTTGCCAGCTGACAATACAATGCCTTCTTTTCTTGTATCCATACATATATACAGAGTAATATCACATAGTATAGAGAAAGTTATGTAATGCTGCGGAAAATCTATTTCGAACTTTAAACAGAAAGACATTTTGGGGTCCCCTGATTCCGAAAAAGGGCTTTTTTACAAAACGTTCGTCCGGTGTATGTGAACATCACTAACTTCTACACTACGCATGATTTTTGCAAACTGAATGAATCCCTGATGATCTGGCTCGAGTCAAAGATCTGCGATTTTGAAAAACATTAATTAATTTTTTGGGGTACTTTACATGAAGGTCCTGCGACATTCCTGAAATGTTTACTTTGAATTTCTTGTAAGAATAGAGTGAAAGACACTTTTAAAGGTGGCATAGGTTCGATTGTCAGGGTTAATTCTGAATTTTCGATAATTGCAAAGTTGAATTTTTCCCTGTCTTTAAACACTACAAAATTAAAGATATAGATTTTTCCTTCAAATGAAATTTATTGTCCATAATTAGATCTTTCATTAAGATCATGTGCATTTCATGGAAAATTTTAGAAGTTTTTTGCACAATCTTGTGTGCAATATTGGCATATACAAAAATAAAAAACAAGATTTTCTCAAAACAGCTCCAATTTCTTCTTTAAACTTTTGATAGGATAGTGCTAAATGCATTAGTAATATTATATAGACATCATACAGCTCCATTCAATTACTTTTTCAAAAATTAGAAATATATAATTATTTTTCTTGTCTGTCATGACGTTAATATTTTCATTAGCAGCAATTTCTTGGTATTATTATTATATTAATGAGTACATGTGCTTTAAATAATGTCATAAAATTTCTGAAAACCCAACAGTTTTCTGTGAAAGACTCAAAATTCATTTTCAGAAACATTCACCGACATTTTCTCAAAAACGCTCCAAATTTTTCGTACTAATAGTGATAATTGCACTGTGTAATATCACATTAAGTTCATTTTGCTGAATTATTTTGTTTTCAAAATTTACACAAATGTATTTTTTGAAAAATCAGATCACGTCATTAATATACCTTTCCAGCAATTTGTATATATTATCGATTTGTAAATTGAAGTGCTTCAAAATACTTCTAATGAAGTTTCTGAACATCAAATTCTGTAAAAGAGCTTCAAATTTTGCATTTACAGTCATGCTTAAACGCCATTTTCTTAAAAATGTCACCAAATTTTCTAAAGAAAATTGCCATTTATATCTATGATTTACTCTTCTTGAATACTCTTAAGTAATATTTTGGTTCTACTATTCTGAAACTGAAAAACTGAGAAAATGTCAAAAAATATACTTTGGGAGATGATATATGGCAGTTGGTCGGAATGGCAGTCCACCAAAAATTTGAAAACTTTACTATGAGAAAGACTGCCATTTTGTAGTACCACTAGTTGTTTTTTCTTCTTTCTTTTCTTTTCTACTTGGCGAGGCTCAAGCCTTCCGGCCTGTTCTCCCGCGAGACCACAGAAATCACATTAAGCTCCTTCAGCATCGAGCTGGGAAAGAAGAGTACCACTTAGGCAAAAACAAATAAGCAATTTGAATTCGGCTCAGAGTTTTCTTTTCGACTTTAAGTTATTTTTACATACAGTACAATATGGCGCTGTCCGCTTTACTACCCCTTCAAAAGAAGGCTTACAAAGTCTTTTTTTTCCACTTCAAAAATTGATAGCTGGATTAGGTTTAGAGCCTACGAACTTGGGTATCAGTCATATAAGGACTGTTACCCCACCAAAGCTGAACATTAAAAAATGACTGCAGAGAAACATTGTGTAAACTCATTTTACTCATCTCGTTTCTTTTATGCCAGTATTCAGGCAGATAATTTTGTAGAGAAGAGTTTTAAAACAATTAATTTATACGACATACATTAAAAACTTGACAAGATAAAACCCAAACCTAAGGAGAAACTGCCTTCCTTGGAACAATCTCTGAATGGGCCATTTTCCTATGCTAAGTGGAAATTGGATAAGCCGGACACCAATCTAGCGATGAAAATTTGGTTAAATGCCAATATATATGATCAGTACTGAAAGGGTTACAGAACATTGAAATGGGGGAAAAAAGTTACTTGGTAGTGGAGTAATGTTACATGGACTGCTGTGCACACTTGTTTTAGTGGTGTCTCTTACTTTGGCAAATTTTATTGATATTTTGCTTCGCTTTATTTTGTTATCTTCATATACATTTCTTGGATGTGTGAACTTGATGCTGACTACTTTCTAATCACTTTAACATCACTGAAGTTGCTTTTAAGGTCATTTGATCTCATGTGACTTCTAACCTAATTCTGCCCGCATTGAGTTTGCCGACCTGTCTATATTTGAGTCGATTTATTGAGAGTCTATTTCTGCATGTATATATCCCATTGCATTTCCATCTTCGGATCTATTTAGCTGCATTCCTGCTAATAACTAATTGGACTGCATATTTTTTTGTGGTATTTGCATGTAATGTTTATGTGTGTATGGGTGAATGAGCCACCTACTAATCCGTGACATCATGGGAAACTGTCTAGCTTGAGGATTACTTGTTACACATTGGCAGTACTACCAACTGACTGTCCATCTATATTTGAAGACCCACTGCAAGAATCAACACTCCATCAAATGATAGTTCTGGAGATCTCTTAGCTACTGAAGGTGTACAAACTCCAAGAAAATTTGTTATTACTGCAAGAAAGATGTCTTTGCTGGATCTCTAATCTCACAGTCAGTCTGCTAGGTCCCATACCATCCCAGCTGTTTTAAGGGGCCAAAGAGTGTACCAGGCAGTGGTCTTTCTAGTTTCTCTTATTATACCAACAAAAGATTAGAAACAGCTCTGGATTTTGGTCTCAATAATCATATTCTTTTAAAAATGAACTTTTTGAATTCTTTAATCACAAATTTGAAGAAATTAATAGAAGCTAATGAACTAACAGGCAGCCATTGATGATCTTTATACTCATGTTTCAGCATTGGAAAATGTAAATACCACAACAACTCTTATGCAGTGTCTGATTCCAATATCAATAACAGTGAAGCCCACAGTCACTGTTAGGCTAACACCATTTTTATGACATCAAATCTGATCTACATTCCAATTTTATTTATTTGTTGTTTTATAAATTTATTTATTCAACTGAGCATTTGAATAATACAATGGCTAATCTGCATTTCCATTTGGCTACATCTGCCATGAAGATTGTAAGCCTAGAATAACAAACCTGAATATATTAACCTGCCTTTTCCAATCAAATGAAAATGATTTATACTACAGTGTAGTTGAGGTTAGAAGGAAGAGCAGGCAAAAAGGCCTGAGCCTGCCATCAATAAAGACATTTATTTATAACAGAACAAAACTAAAACAACCTAGGAATTTCCATGAAAAATGGAAGACTGTGTAACAATCCTAACTTAAAAATGTCGAGTTGAACTGGAAACTTTAATTGGAACTGCACATAACAATCAAATATGTACGGCATTCCAAAAGTGTCGAATAGAATGCTCATAATGTAAAACCAGAAACCACAAAAACAGGCAGTCAGGATCACCAATAATATCTATGTACTATTAAAATGACCAGAGCTTTGTACCCAGCTCAATCTTCTCAGCATCTCTTTTTTGCTCGTGGATATTGTATCATTGCTCTCATAAACTTGACTTAATGCTGACAGGACTGTGGCAACAATTACTTTCCCAGAGGTGCGTCGTGTTTTGCAATGCGTTAACAATACATATTGTAGTATGTATTTGGCAACCGATAATTCATTTGAGTGAACAGTTCTTTGTCACTGAAGTCAAACTCAAATCTTAATTGTTGGTTGCATATACTGTCCCCCAAATGCATCATACAATTGTTTTTCTGGTTGATTTTGACCTCTTATTACAAATATAATGTAGAAATTGTGAGGTTAGGGCAATAATTTTTTTAATGCTAACATTTGACCTTTCTTTATTATATTCAGTAATTATACTACTAAGCAAAAAGCAGAGTATTATAGCAGTAGTATTGGTTGTATCTACAAGTTAGTAGGGTTAACAAATAGTCAACAGTTTACAGGTCCGGTTTTCAATTTACAATTTTAAAAGGGTAATTTAATGAATCGGTAAATTTAAATGCGTTTTTTGCGATTTTTGCCATTTAAACGTCACTTACAGGACCAATAGTGTTAAATGAATAGGTTCATGCAACCCAAGGTAAATACAATACCAAGCTTTTGGAGTCCGTGATAACTGAAAAGCTTCATAAATGAGTATCATATAGATTGATAGGCGAACATGGATTTAGCTAGGATCTATCAACACAAATCTTATATCTTTTCAGCATGTAGTTTTGAAAACCTAAATGGTGAGTAAACAGTTACTATTTACACTGGCTTCTGATACTGTTTGTCACTGCTTATAGTCAATGAAACTTCAATGCATTGGTATTCATGGTACTTGTCTTGCACGGGACACACTGACCAGCAATCTGGCTTTTTGGAATTCACGTTACCCCTGGTTTTACAGGTCTGAGAATAACAATTTTGCAGGTTCTATTTTGCACATTAAAACATTTTCCGTTCGTTACTCACCCAAACTGAGTTTCTCCGCACCTTTCTCTCACACAGGAGTAGAATAAAATTCTGTACAAAAATGAGCTTTAGGAAATTCAAATATTTTTTTTTTATAGAAAACAGTTTTATTGATTAATATTCAGACTCCACTTGAAATGTTTAAAAACTATTTTTTTTAGTCAGTGGATCTCTACGAAATCAATGCAGGGTTGAGTACCATATTCTTATATTGGTTTTGGAAAAATGTTGGTTCTAGCATGGATAAAATTAGTTTTTTAAAAAGCAAGTAAGAATATTTTTGAAAATGGACATATCACTTGAGTGTGTGCGTGAGATAGATGAAAGAGAGAAAGGAGAGAAAGGGAGAGAAAGAGAAAAAGAGAGAGAGAGAAAAGAGAGGTTAATGTTTTGCAATACAGCCACTTTAAAAGATGTTTAGTAATATTTAGGATTGTAATAGTTCTCACAACAATTGAAATTAAATTACATAGTTCTCTTTTTCAAAACATGGATTTATATTTTCTTATACTGAACACAATTTGTATTGATAGAGAACATTTAATCACGTGACTTTCTTATTATTTAAGTTTGATTCTGATCAATTTTAAATACAGAAGATCTTTATAATAGAGACATATTTAAAAAGTTCAATAGGTAAATTAGATTCTCTTTTTGTACGTCATGCTTTGTCAATGAAATTTAATGAAAGTTTTTTTTATATCAAAAGCATACAGCACTAAAACTAATCGTTGGATCAGGTCCTAACCGGAAATAAATACTTACAAAAGCTCACATATATTTTGTTGCACTTCGTTATTCTAATGTTCGATGTTAGTTTGGAATAAAACAGATACTCAAATAAAAACTTCACTTCATACGCTTATTTTTCAGCTAATTCTCAACTGCATGGAACGGTATATGATTTTTCTTCGTAAGTATGCAAAAAATGCCTACCTACTTGAAATATGGTTGGCCATATGTAGTGAGTAAAGCCCAGAAGTTTGGCAAAAGCATCTAGTTCCTCATGTATGTACATATATAGCAAGCAATTCATGCAGTAGAAAAAGTTATCTAATGCTCTGCAAAAAAAACACGATTTTTCAACAGAAAAACCTCTATTGTGGGGACCTGATATGGAAAAATTGGATAAATTCTGTTCTAATATGTAGTAAATAACTCCTAACACGTTTGTAGTGAAATTTCACAAACAGCAAGTCCTTGATACCGAAAAAGTTGTTTTTCTAAATATCTGACCGTCTATCGTCTAAATAACAATAGTGCCTCAACTATGAGTAGGATAGTTTCTGAACTAAATACTTCCTAGTCAACCTGGCCTCTCTCTAAGCTTGGTGATTTTTAATAATCTTTAATTCTTGGAGTACTTTACACGAAGCACCTAGGACATTTTCATTATTTTCTCAAAAATAGCATGAAATTTTTGTAGGCTTCCAAATTAATTTTTTACCATCATTACTTCTCTAATGGCGAATTTTCAGTGCGTAAATGACTTGGCACCACTTCTTTAGTCATAATAAATATCTTTTTAAACGTCTATTTTACAAAAAAATAAAGACTTTTCTGCCTGACTACTTTAGGTAATGTCTGAACTTCTGGGCTCTAGTCTTCAGTACTCAGCAACCAAAGCGGAATCGTGTTGTCCCTTCGTAGCTAACCTGTGCAAGGATGATAAATCAACGTATGTTCCTTGACAAAGCTAATCAGTGTCATCCCTACAAACATGTTGGGGCATGCTACGAGGTATCAAATATTTGGCGTTCATTACAATAATAATCGTCATGACAGATTTGACGAAGGTTGGTGAAATCAGCAAATCGAACACTTAACATAATGGGTGATGTGAATAAAAGGAAGTAAATGCTTATACTAGGAGATATTACAGTAAATACTCAGCTTGTCGAATAAAGTTTAAGTATTAGCTTTTACTTGTAGTAAATACTACTTACTAATAGTAAATTCTTAAACTTGTAGTAAGAACTAGTATTTTCCAGCGTTTACTTAAAATGGTGTGAATAAAACTCTGCTTTTGCTTCATTTCACTAGTAAATACTACGAAATTCTTAAGCACGTGGTGATCCATTTAAGTAAATTTCTTCTGTGAGTTCTGAGAGTGTGGATGTGTTTGAACACCACAACACGTATATTCATGCTTGATATGCGTATGAGGATATAATTATAAGATAATAATCATGGCGGCGTTCTTGAATTTACGAGCACCGAAAAACTATAGCCTCGCATTATACATCTGAACTTGATTACGGGAATTATTTAGATTTGATAAGGAAAATGTGGAGTGGCTAGCAAATCACTTCCTTGGCGAATCTACGGAGACAAGAGGAGGTGCTCTGATGAGCGTGAAAAGATTGGAAATTTTCCTGTGTTTCGTAAGTGATCCAGGTTTCAAATTGGAATAGGAAAAGACATTGGTGTTCATCGTTCCACAGTATCAAGGCTATTCAAAATGTTAACAAAAAAAAATAGTCAAGTCCTATATTGGATAAAATTTCCAAGCGGCAGTGATGTTAATTTTGCTGAGGCAGAATGGGCTCACGTTTCAATTTCCCCAGCGCAATTGGCGCCATAGACTGTACTCACGTGATTATGAAACCGATACACATGGAGATGAATACCTCAACCAAAAGGTTATGTCCATTAATGTTCAGGCCCTTGTAATTCTAAAGGGAAGAGTTTACTAG
>CAXIVR010000002.1:130868866-130901287 GCA_964035755.1 Teleogryllus oceanicus
GATATAGGAGTCTGTAAGTCACCACATGGGGGCCGGGTTTCGACCATCTTTAAAAAGTTAGCAGGGGGGAAGGACCCGGGTTTTAGGACAAAGCGTTAGTAGTTTTTGTCAACGAAAAGGAGCCATTAACACCCGACGCAAGTCGGCGGGCAGAGGGCCACCCCCGCCGGGGGTCGGGGAGGCTCGGCCATGTGCCAGAGCCCCCCACCAAAAGAAGCGGGGTGGGGGGGGGGGCAGACCCCCGAATAGCCGGCCGGAAGGGGGGTTCGTTAAGAGATCGCCTCGCGTGCGGACGCAACTGGGGCCCGTTGGCGGTGTGCTTTCGGGACACTGGGGGCAGCCCGGGGGGGCCGGCGGGTAAAGGTCTGGGGGAGGATGCACACCCGGAGAGGAGCAGGGCGGGAGTCGCGGGGGTGGTTGGAAGGAACCCCAGAGCGGGAAATTGAAATATCCGAAATAAATATTGAACAGAGTCGGTTTGGTAGTCTTTCGCTCCACGACGCCACACGATGCCCTGAGCCACCTTTGCCAGTAGTTCGTACTCGGGAACTTAAAACCCAATTTAAACTGAAGGAACGGTTAAGTCTGTTTCCTCTTTTATTCAGCCGCAAATGCATGATAAATTATTCAGGACCACTGAATACATAGAGTAACGTTAATTAATTTATATTGCAGTTTGGAATAAAAAACCTGAAATTTTTAGATTTCCTTTTGTATTTCGGGGATTTGGGTGAAGATTGGGAAGGGCAACACCCAACAAGCTGGTGATCTCAAGATAAATAAAAGTTGCTGTTTTTATATATTAAAATACTTACGCAAGTGTATCCGAAAGTTCATTTTTCAATAATAATATTCAAATTGTTGTAATTTCTTCCGTCCTTTTTTCAGGCACGAGTCCGCCCCCCCGGCCAGCAGACCCGGCGCGGCCGGCGGGGGGCTCCACAATTTGCAAGGGGTCCGTGAGCGGCGGCGGGGCGGGCAGATCGGGGCGCCCCGGGGGCGGGGGGGGGCGGGCGAGAGGAGGCCCGAAAAAAGGCCCCCGGGCCCCCCATCTCCTCCCCCGATTCAGGGTCACGGCCCCCATAAACATTTCATGCGTGGCCTCCCCGCCAAAGGGGGAGCAACCGGCCGGTGGGCGCGAACCCAACGCGCCGCTCGCCCGGCGCCGCCCGCGCTGCTCCCGCCCCCCCGCGCCGAGGGGGCCGGGTCACGGCGGGGGGGCGGCGCACGTGCCCCGGGGCCGGGGGGGGTGGGGGTCGGGGGAAGCGAGAGGCGGCCGGAATATGAACTTTGCAGCGCCACCAGCGCTGCCCGGGGCGCAACAAACCAGGCGACAGAATCACCGGGAGATTGCCGGGGAACGGGAAAGGGAAAAGGGAAAGGGAGAGGGCCAGAGGTCGCGGAAATTGTTTAGCAGGTAAACGGTAGGTAATGCGGTTAGAGGGAAAGGAAAGAATTCAAAGCACAGGACAAATATCCCGTGGGTTGCAATAAAGGTGTGAAGAAATGCTTTTCAATTTGTGGAGATTACGCAAAGTTACATGGGTGAAGATAAGGTGCACGGCGAAAGAAAAATAAGGGTAAACATGGAAAAAAGGGACAAAATCAAAAAAATCTGCACATCATTGGATGAAAATGGAAGAAACGGCTCAATATAGAAGGGAACAGAATCAAAAATTTTAAAACGGAACGACTTGTGCATCTAGAAAGGGGATAAAATGGGCAGGATGGGAAAATGGGGGCGGAGAGCAAAAAGGAGCGAAATGTGACGCTATATGAGAGCAAACTGAACGAGATGGGGCAATCAAAGAGGTGGGGGCAGCTGATGCAGTTTTTTGCCGCCCGGGGCACCGGGGGGTTGTTCCCCCTTTGCGCCGCCCCCGGGCCGAGCGTGCATCGCGGATCCAGGCCCTGCCCGGGGGCCGTAGGCTACGCCACTTTACGACTCGCTGCCTACCGCCGCCCCCGCCACGGAAAAAGGCGCAAACCCCTGCAGGGAAACGGGCGCTCAGGCTACCGAGCGTCTTCAAGTTTTTCCAGCAAAAAGGCCCGCCCCCGCCATGCACCCAGTGACCCTGCGGAACTGGGCCGCCGGGCCGTCGCGACTCCAACCCCGCGTGCGCCCCCCCAAATTTAAAAAAGTAACGCGGGGGCAGCTAGGGCGGACCCAGAGGACAGGGAAAAAGATGGAAGGAATAGTACCAAGACGTTAGGAGATGGGTGGTGTTTACACATTTTTTTGTCACGATAGTTGCGCACCCAGAAAACAAAGAAACCAACAGCATCCGATCGACACCAAAGGGACTCCCCAACATTTCTGCTTGATATTTTGCGTTATTACGTAATAAACTACACGAAAAGGAAATCCCGTTCCCCAATGTCAACGAAAATTACTTGCGTAATACCTACATATGCTACTATGAGAAAAAAAACAAATTATAACGCTTCAACCGAATTTTTCCGAAGTTCAAATTAAGCACCACTTCAAGATTGTCAAAAACGATTTTGGTCGTCTTTTTTTTCCCAAATTTCATTGGCTCGCCTTGATCTGTCATCGACTTTTTTTAAAGCAGACATGCACTATTTTTAATGTGGGGAAAAAGGAGGACAAAGCGAATTAATGAGCAGTCGTCGACGGGGGTGGGGGCCAGAATTTATTCCTAATATTTATATAATTTGTCTTTTTTGAAGTCCCCATGTTAATTTTCCCACCTCATATTAAGGTTTCTTTTTTGGGAAGTTAGTATAGGTATTTTATTAGTAAAGACGAAAATTATTTTTAATACCAGTATTCCTCAAATTCTAAAACATTAAAAGGGTAGAATTTAAACAAGACCCGTCATTGCAAATTTTTTGGGGTCCCCCCGAATGGTGTTCGCATGAACCGAAAACGCATCCGTACAATAAACACTGCCAGGGGGAATATAGGGAAAAGAAAAACCGTGGCGTATCGAAACATGTTTGCCATAAAAAATTTTCCCAGTGGAGGGCGCGGTGATGACCCAACTCATCAAAGCGTTTGGCCGCCCCCAAAACCGAAAGTGAAGGCGGCGAATGTCAAGTACGGTTAACGGGAAGATGGAGGCGAGGGGCCATTCATCACCCTCGGCGGGGCGGCTGATGGGCGGGGAACTGGGGGCACGGAACAAACAGTGAGGAAAAAGGGTTTTTTAAAAACACCGTTTAAAGATGAAAGGAACGGAAAAAGCAGGAAATTGGAGGTGGAATTAAGTCAAAAAAAAATGAAAAAGAAACTGTTGAAGGTGTAGGAGAGAAGAGTTGAGGGGGGAGAAAAAGGAGAAATAAAAGGGTTGGGAGAAAGAGAGGAACCAAGTGGGGAAAAAAAGGGGAAGACTGACGCATAAAGGCAAGAAAAAAGGGGTTGGGGGAGAGAAGGACAGAGTTTTAAAAGGGGTTGTAGGCCCGGACGGCTTGGATAGGGGGAGGAGGGGCGGAGGAAGAGGATTCCCATGGGGGAAAACTCCCGTCCTTTAAAATGGAGGCGCAATCGGACGCCAATGGTTACGGATTCATCAAGGAAACTTTAACCAGCCGCTTTTTTTCTGGAAAGATCTACTAAAATTTCAAAAACTACACAGTTTTTGGGGCCCTTTGCCAGCCGGTTATAGCCTTGTTATTTTAAAAATTTTAACCTCTTTAAGTCCGATATTACGAGTATGTTACGTTTTGATAGATATTTAACTTATCTATATGAAATCATATCTGATAAAAAGGAACAAGATTTTCAAATTTTTAGGTTTGATAGTATGCAAAAAGTACATTTTCCCCACTGAATAAAACTGACTGTTCAATTTGTAGTAAGATTAGTGAATTGATTTAAATAATTAAAATGTTAAAATTTAGAACTATTTTCCGCTCACAGAAAATCGAAAACCATTTGGAGGTGAACAATCCCTTTATTATAAAGTTAGGATTTTAAAATGGAATGAAACACAGGAAAGGAACCATTTCTTCAGGTAGGCTGAAAGTTTTGGGGGGGAAAATAAAAATGCTATTTATGACAATTTTTTGGGAAGCATTTAGATTAAAGGCTAGTTTCAACTTACTTTCCCCTCTGCGCAAACTTAGTGTATTTGTACCCCTTGTCGAGCCCTACGAAAAGCAAAGAAGTATGGTCAAAAGATATAATGGATTTGAAAGTCGAAAATGTTTAGTGATGAACTGTTTTAGAAGCTCCGATACGGCAAACACTTTAACACTTTAAAGAGCCCGCAACGGCTATAAAACAAAAGTACTGGGAACCCGAAATTATTGTCAAATTCATGCGAGAAAATCAAAGTTAACGATATATTTAAATGACAAGAATACATGGAACATCGAAGAAAAAAAGTGCAAAAATTTTTATTAAATTTCAATTTTCAATAAATATGAACAGGATTTCTTTTGCTTATTTTTAATGAAAACATTTTTTCCCCATCTTCATTTTAAAATGAATAGTTTTGTACTACGGAAAAAGAAGATTCATCAACATCGATTTTCAAAACTCACCTGAAATACAAGAATGTTTAGAAACATTGCAAAATACATTTACATTTCAAACAAATTTATTAATCAAACAAATAAAGGAAGATATAAAATTTGAAATAAATCATTCAATTTTAAATATCACAACGCTGAAAAGATAATGGTTAAAATTGATATTTAATATTAATCTTAAAAATAAATAGGTCTGTTTTTCTGAGTTTAATACTGTATGGAAAAAAACCCAGCAGGCATCCTTTAACAGCATAAATCAAACCCGGTAAATGACTTTTAATTGAGGATCCCAGGCTACCGAAAGGGAAAACGAGCGGAAAAAAGAGCACTCCGAAATTGTGCCCATTAATAAAAAGCACGTACAATTGAAGATATTTCAAGGTTTTGGGCAATGAACGGGTTTTTCGAGAAGCTTCCCCCACATACGCCCAACAGCTTTATATGTTAAGAAAAATTAGTAATAAACTGACAGACTTGTAGTAATGAAAAATAACTGATGGGTACTATTTATAAAAAAATAAACAGACATAAGTGAGCAATCTTAAACAAATCTGATCACGTGATAATTGTTTCCCCCCGAAACTAATACATTTTTTTTCCCCCGCTTCAAAAAATTACCTACGCCTCGACATTAATAAAATTTTAAACATAACATTTAATTTTAAATAACAAGGACAGGAGTTTTCTCCTCATAAAAGGCCCCACACAATGACAATCCAAGGCCTCGTGCAAAAGAAGAAGAAGATTGTCTTGAGCGCGGCGAACGACGGGACGGGTTTCCCCGTGAATGGGGGCCGTGGTCTTTTTCGCCAGGCCGCCCGCCCCACAAGGGGGATCGCCCTGCCAGATAAGCGCTTCGCGGACGCGGCCGCGGCGCTGAGCGGCGCCGCCTTGACGTGCGGCGCATGGCGAGCAGACGCCATCGGCGCACAAATTTCGAACACCCGGGCCCCCAACATCCGGGCGTCGGCGCACGGCGGACGTGACCCCCAGGGCGACCCGCATCGGGCGCGCATCCCCCAGGGTCGGAAACCTGCCGACGCCACGTTTTCCCGGGAAAACGAAGGCAAATTGGCCCTTAAATGCAAACATAAACCGCATGGCGTTAAATAGAAGTTGGGACTACGTCCGTAAGCGATCTTCAAAATCTTTCCATAAGCAAACACGGACGTTAAAAATGCGAACCCCTTCCGGTGCTTTTTTTTGTCAGAAATAAGAAATGAACCAATCACAGAACGAACTAAAAATCAGATCAAAATAAATCGATAGACGAACAAACCCAATCCGGCAAGAACCCCCCGTCAGGACAGTTGATATCTAAATCGATTAAACACCCAATCAATAGAAAACAGAATATCTACAGCCAATAAAACTCATTCTTTTTTATTTATGTTCGACTTTTGGAATATTTCAGCATCACTTATTAATGCTAGTTTATGTTTTCATGTTTTTTTTTTCTTGTGAAGGGGCCCTTTAATCTTAACGTGCAGTTACCAGAGATCCTATACTGATTGATGAAAGATGGCCGAGGCAGGAGATTTAAGGCAGGTGCCTCCCCAAAACTAATGAAATACCCACTTGATGCCATTTTAAAAACAAAAAAAAACGTGGAGAATCAATGGGTGGAAAGGGTTTCCCAAAACAAAACATAAGAATCACATTTTTCGAAAGGGTGTGGAGATAAACCAACATATTGCATTTCTTAGAAATTGAGATAATGGGAAAAGAGATGGCCAGACACGTCTGCAGCGGTTAGGCACCCAATTGCACCCATTGCTTACTTTTCGTTGGCTGAAAATTTTCTGGTCCTACAACGGTCATCACCGATGGTGAGAAAATGGCTAAAACACCCCGCCCCAAAGGGAACAAACGTGATGGCCCATCAAAATGTAGTTTGGAGGGCCCCTGACGCGAGAAAGCCCATGTGCGGGGAACAGTCCGACATCTGCAACTCAAAAAAAGGTATAAATATAAACTTCAAACCCGGCGAAGAAACAGTATAAATTTTTCCCCAAACAACACTGAAAAAGAAAAAGAACAACTTTCCTTAAAAAATATTGCTTTTGTCATTTTCTAACCTTGAAGGGCGGGGGGATAACGATCTGACATTTTGGAAAACAAAAAAAAGGTCCCTCCGGAAAGGTGTAAATCGGTTTATTTTAAATATTTTTGGGAAGTGGAATATAAGGTGTTAGGAACGTTGCTGTCCACTGAAACCTGTAACTATTCTGGTCACGCTCCTTTTTTATCATCTTCGTACCTTCGCAGGGGGAATGGTCCGATTGCGAAAGGGTTGTTCCATCCGGGAGTGAAATGAAGGTGGGGGGGGTAATGCTGGAATAAATTTCGCGCGTTCTCGGGGAAACAAGTTTTTTTAATGCTTGACGCCTGCATTTGCACTTTGCTGTGATTAAGGTTAAAAAATTTTCGGGAGAAAAGGGGGAGCTGATTTCTTGTATTTTTTTTTTTCCATTCTTGTTATCATTTATTTGTGGATGAAAAATTAGTTACCCTGAGTAACATCGGGGCCCTTTGGATCATACAAGATGTTTTCAAGAGATGTTTAAAAACTATGAAAAATATGAACATTTTAAAAAGTTGTTTAACATTTTTTCGTTCCCGGATTTGTCTTCGTCCCAATTGTCTGGAAAATAATTAAAAATGAGTTGAATAATGATGAAAGGGGAAAAAAAGAAATTAGGAAGTATAAATATCTATTAATGTTGCGATTGCTTCGTTACCCTTTGAGTTAAAAGAAGCATCCTTTTTTAATATTGAATTAGAACAATGAAGCCCGGGGGTTTTGGGGCTTTACACAGGTCAATTTAAGATTAGACGCTTAAAAAATGAATTCTGAGTAAAAATAACATTCTAGGGGGTGGGAGTTCGGAAGATGATTGAGGTAAGAAATCACTAATCCTATCGCGGAATCAGGGTACAGCCCCATTTCACTGTGGCTTTGTATTTTTAAAATTTGGGTTTCCCAGCTCGCGAGCCATTTTAGGCGGTTTGTCGGACGTCCGCACACCGAGGGGGAAAAGCAGGACGCCCGGTTGGAGGATGGCCACCCCTGCGATAGAGAACTCGCGGCGACCAGGTACGATTTTACCCGGGGAAGGCAGCGGAACGACGCGCCAAACCCCCCGACGCTTTATCCACGTTGAAATCCCCAACACTTGGCGTGATGAATTATTTTTTTTTGGACATCGTCTAAATGTACCCCGTTCTGGGATCTCCGGAGAACTCCCCGGCCCCCTTTTTAACAAGTTCTGAATGGGACCCCGCGCCCGTATTTTCTGGAAAACCCCATTTTTGGGTAATTTTGGGGCGCCCCGAACGCAACCCGCGCTGTTGCTCGAAAATATGAAGGGAAGACCCGGAAGCACAACAGCTGGCGGAGAAAGATGTGTCGACTTACCCTTTTCTGCCCCTAAAATTTCACTTTACGCCCCCGCGCCCAGTAGGGGGAAATAAAGTGAGTCTTGGCACACTTTCAGATCGTTTCGGTGTAAGATAAATTTAATTACAGCAAGAGAATAATAGAAAATTATAGAATAAAATAATTATTGGAGTTGATTTTTTGGGGACGAATTTTAATTTTTTAAAGGGGAAATTGAATATTTTAAGAAAAATATAAAAAACTAAGCCCAAATTATTCCACAATTCCGCCTACTATTTTTTTATTAACATCCATGCAATTTTATTATTATTGAGTTACTATGATCATCTCCCTTGAAATCATAAATCCTCAAGACAAAAACAAAAATTTAAAACGAAAATTAAAAGACTGTGTCTCATCATAACTTCACGGCGATTGGCCGTTTATGAGGGACATCATTTGAAGCCTACGGTAAAAACGTTGGGGTTTTTGTAAAAACAAATCTCACGCCAAGTCGCCTCGTAAAAGGAGAAAAGGAAATAGCTGTCCAAAAAAGAACCGCATCTATTCATTTATTCTCCCTTGAAAGTCCGCCGTTTCACCCCAAACCCGTTATCACTCAATCAGCGAATGCCTGCTTTCAGGTAGTCTCGAGAGGTAAAACAGGAAAAGGGGAAAGGTCGGGGCAGAGCACTGCGGGGCAGGGGCCTTTTTCCTGCGTCGCCTGCCTAAAAGCAGATGGGGCGATAGCGGCAAACAGGCAGGCGAAGGTTTTGAAGATTCGGAAAATTTGAGCACGCGGTTGGTGAGGGCAGCAGCGTTGCAGAAATCTCCCCCTTTGTAGCTGCCAGCTGAAATCACTTGCAGAACTTCAGTTGCACCTGAATACGTTCATTTTCCTTTTCCATTTCCAATTCAAAAAATAAAACCGACAAGTTGACGCCACAAGGGGGTTGTTCTGTCTTCCGTCTGTTTTGCCCTGAACAGAAGAAGCAAAAAAGAACGAGATTGCAAATCATGGACCCTTTCTTTTAAACAAGAAGAATTACCTGACAATGCAATGAAATAACGGACAAATGGATTCGAATCTAATTATTTCATCTTCAGCAAAAGTAGGATCTGGAGAAATGTATAAATTAGCAAAAAAAGACTGTCACATATGCTGGGAAACACCCCTTTCTGTATTCATTTTCTCGTGACGAATATCAAAAAAACCCCTTTTTGGAGTGTTGATATATCGTGACACCCGCTGTGGCCCCCTCAGTCCCGCCTCCAAAGACACAGTGAGCTTTCCCCTCCTCCGACGGCAGCGGCGGCGGGGGGAAACGTCGGCGTCGGCCGCACGCGTTTCGTCGCTTGGGGGGGTGGGGTGGAAAAGGGCCCCGGGACGCTGCCTCCCCCTTTTTGCCGTTTGCGTCGCGCCTCCCCTTTGCGGGGGTGTGTGTTTTTACGCACCGGGGGCCTTTTTAAATCTAAATTCGATCGCCCTTCAGGTTCCCCGCCCCGGCCCGACTCCGCCTTGTATTGCGTGGGAAGAGATGATTAGAGGGCAACAGGCCCCGGAGACGGCGGGGCCCCCAAGGGGGCGACAAAACACTGATTCAGTTGTGGAGACGGGGGGGAATCACTGCGGAATTAAAAAAGCAACCCCGGGGTAGTCGTTGAAAAATGGAGATGAGCAACAACGTCAAAGGGATTAAAATTAAGAAATAGAAAAACAATAAGAAGGGAACAGAAGATAAAATCTAAAAAGGGGATGTCAATGAAGAGATGGGTGAAAAAATGAGGGCATGGTTTAGATTGAGTAATTGTAGTTTTGTGTGTGTGTGTGTGTGTGTGTGTTTTTGATTTGTAAAATTTTTAGGTCTGAAACTTCAAAATTAATTAATTTAATAAAAAGAAATATATTAAATAATTTAATAAAAATTTTTATACCCTTTTCATGTTCAGCCAAAAATAAAGACTGTATGTATGTATGTATGTATATATATATAAAAATATATATATATATATATATATATATATATATATATAAGAGAAAGAGATTAACGGCAGAGAAAGGATCAGCAATGAAAAGTAAGATCGATCAATTTATATTAAACAAAAAGAGAAGAGACTTAAAAGAGAGAGGGAAAAGGGAAAAATGAGGGGTTTTGAAAGTAAAAAGATCGAACAGTCGGAAAAATTTCTATGCAATAATAAACGGCAGGGTTGCATGATAACCAAGAAAGGTTTAAACGATCCAAAATGAAGATTGTTAATACGGACTAAAGGGGAAAAACGGGCAAAGGCGACGAATGGGCAAACACAAGCGGCGAAATTGGCGGCGTTAGGACAGGCAGGGGCAAACCCAGCGGGCGAGCAGCGTCACAGTCCCCAACAAAGCGGCGAGGGGGGGGCCCGCGACAGGGCGAAGCCGGGGGGGGAAGGAGGCGCTGGGGGAAAAGGCCGAGGGGGGGATGGGGGGGGAAATGAGTTGAGGCCAGCGAATAGAAAATTGGAAAAGCAAACGCCGGGGGAGAGGAGGGAGAGACGAGTTGGGGTTGAACGGGGGGCGGTAAGAGAAAAAGAAAGAAACTGAGTAAAAGAAGGGAGAGGTCCCTTGGAGTGCTAAATAATGATAAGAGGACGAAAAAATTATGTTCGAAAGAAACGACGTTGTAAAAAGATCGGGTAAAGGGGGATAAGGGAGAGTTGTTTATACCCAAAAAAAAGAAGCGCCACTTTAGTCGGGGAAGGTCGGGGGAGATGAGGAGGGGGATTTTAGGATGTTCCGCCGAGACGAAACAAGAAGTTTTTTGTCGACGGCCTGAGAAGGAATTAAAGGGAGCGGCCCGGTCGGGGGGGGGAAGGCAAGGGTGGAACGGCGGTAAGAGGGGAGCGGGGAGGCGAGGAAGAGGCGGAGGTGAGTCAGGAGAGAAACGGGGGGGGAACCGGGGAGACGGCGGGACGGCGCGGGCCGAACCAGGGGGAGGCGGCAGCCCCGTCGATATCGTCGGCGGCGCGGAAAAAAAACCCCCCGGAGCGGCGGCGGCGGCGCCGGAGGCGGAAGGAGTGAGCGCACCGCGCGGCGACGAAGGGGAAGGGGGAGGCCGGCCCCCCGCCTCGCGCTCCCCCGCGCCGAGAAGATACGAAAGATTTGATGACACGAACTTCCGCGCCAACTTCAGTTAAAAAAAGTTACTGCCAAAAAAAAGGGCGGCGGCCGACGAGGAAACGCCGCTCCCCCCGCCGTCCCCCCCCGCCCCGCGGTTCATTCACCCCGGCAAGCATCGGGGTGGCTCGCGCCGCCGCGATCCCCCGCCGCTGCAGGTCGACTCGAATGCACGCTCGGCGCCCCCTGATACACGCTTGTTTTCAGACGACGGGGAAGAGGAGGATTCATAACAGGGATGTGTGGTGTGTGGGGAATGGGCACGGGTTTATCCCAAAAATTTGGGAGAATGCAGCCCTTTTACCGAAAATCTGCTACGTGGCATTTTGTACGTTTAGTTTTTGAAGGGCCTAGGTTATTCAATTGTAATTCCCCTAAAAACCCGTTGGGCCCAGATTCAGTTCACAGTTTTTGAACTGTAACTACTGGTCACCAAGTGTCACTACTTCCCCAATGCCTGGGGGGGGCTCCCGGCGAACGAACATCACCCCGGGACAGAGGAAAGATCGTCCTGAAGGCTCACCGAAGCCCCGCGAGACCCACCACATCCGGGACTCGTAGAACGGGGAGACCACGGGGGCGGAAACAATTTTTAAAAAAGAAAGGGCGAGGAGTAAGGTTTTATGAATAGTTTGGTTACTAAATGGAATTAAAACCCTTTTGCGCTTGCTCAGTTTAAGGGGCTTGCCTTTCCCAAATTTATGTCGTCAAAGCAATCAAAATATAACCCTTTGTGGAAAATGCAGCTGGCAAATGCCCAACTGCAGATGTTTTGAATAAACCCAATCTTCATACAGATTACTATGCAGTCATCTTCTTCCTTCTCACGTCTTTTTCAGCGAAATATTTTTTTTCCCCTTGAGAATCGTTTTGGGCCCGATATTTACAATCCTTCCTCTGCACTTATTTGATTAATTTTATAAAAATATGTGATATTCTGCGTGAATATTCCACAAAAAGATTTTTTTCTGATTTTTATTCCTCCTGAAATTTAATTCAAACAAAAGCTCTTCTGTCTGTCGGATGAAATTTATTGATATATTTTTACAAACAATCATTTTATTGGAATTTGTGAGACATTCTGTTTACGGGACAAAAAAAATGAATAGAGAAAAGATGAAGAAAGAATTTTCCCGAGATAGAAAATAGATATTTTTGGGAAGGACTGCCTTCCAAATTTAAAACCCTTATTAATTAGAAATTAAAATTACAAAAGGGGGAAAATATAAATAGAATGGAAAAAGTATTTTAGAGGAAGAAGTTTCACTATTATGGATAAACATTTGTTTATCAAATAACAGGCGTGGAAGTGTTTCCCTAAGTATCGTGACCCACAATTATCAAGGAAAAAGTGATTAACTATTATCTCAAAATCTTTGGGGAAAAAATTTTTGGGAGCTTTTATGAAAAAATCAACATGCTAAGTAATATAAAGTTACGTCAATATTCCTAAAAAACCTTAATTCTCTCCCTTAAAACCGTAAAAAAAAAATTTTGCACACACTTTTAACGTCCCCGGTCAAATTCTGCATCTCCTGTTTCCTACAATGAAAGGAACTTGAAGAACTTATCTTTCCATTTGTTCAGACTTCAAAAGATTTTCACCTATGCATTTCGGGAAAAATATTTCACGCTTACAAAAAAGTCCCCGATCCTGGATTTCTTTCAAAGATGACCCTACGTTTTGCTTTTACTACGGTCTGATTTTTTAGGGGGTGAAACCCTGTGTTTGTGTATGCAGAAAAAGGCCTGGTTGGACAAACAAGGGGGTTACTGTTAATCCCAAAGTTGAAAAATTTTATTGGGGAAATTTGGGGGAAACAGTGGGCCCGTTTTTTGGGACATTTTCTAAACAAGTTTCAAAGATAGTACGTGGTTTATAAAAAAAATTTCTACTAATCTCGACTTCATTCTGCATCTTTTCCGGAGGGAGACCTCAGTGGGAACAACATTTTTCAACCCCTCAACGCGGGGTGCGCAGCAAAACATTCCGGGTGCCCGTCGGCCTTCGCAGGAAACGGCCACCAGCAGCCAGCCGCCGCCTGCCTGCGCCCCCTCAGCCCCGCCCGGCGCCGCCGCCACCTCCGCCCCCGCCAGCGGCGCCCCGCCACCGCGGCCATCACCGACGCTCCCCTGCGCCAGCCCCGTCGCCGTGCCCGCCACCACCGTCGCCCCCGCCACCCGCCGCCGCCACCGCCACAATCGCAAACCCCGACCGCCCCCCCAGCGCCACCGTCCCCCCAAACCACCACCAGCGCCATCGTCCGCCGCCCCCATCGACCCTCGGACGCCATCCCCCGAAAACCCCCACCGTCACAAACAGCCGGGCGACCGCGCCATCGTCCCATCGCCGCCCACACCCGTTCCCGCCGCCCCACCGATGCACAGGCACGGCGCTGGGGGGCCTCGTTTTTCAATTCCTAAAAGAAGTAAAAATACTACCTCACCCCTTCAGAAACCATTAGTGTAAATTGTCGCAATGAAGAACAAAACGTATTGCTACCCCCTTTTTTCACTAATAACATTTAATCAAGCCTGTCGCGTCCATTACCATTTACGAAATACACGTTTTCGCAAAAGCTTCCGTATTGTATCACCATTTCCCCCTGGCTGCTCCCATCACCGACCCCGCGGAAATTGGCTGTGCCCCGCGCCCCGGGCCAAAAACGCGTCACATGGCCAGCGTCGCGGCGGCGCCCCGCAGTCGCAGCTGGGGGCCGTTTTTACTCGGGGCCGGGCGCATCCGCCCCGCGTGACGGCGCGCGGCATTCCGCCATCGGCGCGAGGGCGGCGGCGGGCCCGCATCGAGGGGGCGCGGTGCGGCGGTGCCTTTGGGGAAAGGGCGGGAGGGGCGATGACGAACAGACGGTGGCGAGGCAGGTCGACGCGGGGGCCCGAAAAAGGTGAAAGGGGTAGACAGCCCGGGGCGGCGAGGGGACGGCTGGGCAGGGGGACGTAGGGGCGGTAGGAAAGGCAGCGGCGGCGGGGCGGCGGGGACGAGGGGGCGGGGGCGGCGGGGCGGCGGTGGGGGAGGCGGCGGGGGCGGCGGATGCGGGGAGGCAGCGAGGCGGCGGGGGCGGAACGGTGGTGACGGCACGAGCAAGGCGCGAGGTCGGTGAGGGGGAGGTGGTGGTAAGGCGGCGGGGAAGGGGGGGGCGGGGGGCGGGCCCCCGGGGTTGGCGCTTTCGTTTTCCCCGATTAATCTGCATGGCCTGTAAAAGCCAGGGCGCCGGGGCGGTTGCTTCGAATCCGAAAAAACGGCACGGTCAAAAGGAAAAAAAACCTGGAAATTTTCCAATTTGAGGAAAGTTCAGATAAAAAAGGAGCGTAGAAGAGGGCATTAAGCCTCAAATACAAAGAACATTTTTTAAAATTTGGGCATTTTCATTCCTTCTTCACGAAAAAATGTAAATTCGGAAATGAGTTTGGGAAAATAAAACACCTTTTCAAATAATTCCGAAAAAAACAAAGCAGATGAAGCAGAATATACGCCGTCCATATCTTTAAACATTTTTGTCATAATTGCTTTCGAATCAATTTTTTTGCGTTATTGTTTACTTTTTAAAAAGTTTTGAAAAAGATTTTCACAAAAAAGAACATACTAATTTATAGTGCTGTTACTTCCCGTTCAAGAAAAACCCAGAAAGGGTCCCTAGTGAAATGTCAAACGTTCAAATATATACACCTACAAACAACTAGTACTTTACGTAACAAAAAGTATCAGAATCTTTATAATATACTGGTACAGGTGATTTTAAGAGTACATTTAAATAGTTTCGAGAAATTTAAATTAAAATTTTGTCATTTAATTTTCAAAATTTTTAAGAAAAAATAAATGTTAAAGAAATTCTTCAGAAAAAAAGAATATGCGACTACAGTTTTTTTTATTAAACAAAATTTCTAAAAGTAAAAAGAGGTTTTAAATATGAAGAATTATCTTGGGTTTTTTGCCCGGGTTGTTTTTCCATATGTTTTTCTTCTAGGGAAAAGGGAAATTCGTCAGTTTTATTTTTTGAACCGTTTAAAATGTACGCATCAAATACACAAATTTTGGCGTCAAATTAAATGCGGCTGCCAGCTGCTCGGTCTCCTGTGTTTGGGCCCCTAGACGGGCGGGGTTGACGACCCCCGGCATACGGGTTCCAGATTGCAGTGCGATTGGGGGGGTCAGCAGGCCTTCACCCCATTTCCTGTCAACGCAGCGCCCCCAACAGTGGTTTCCCCAAGCTTTGTTTGTTTTGAGTTTCCCGCGCTGGGCCTGAAAAATTATAACACAATCTCGTCTCGGATTCTCTATGCCTTTCGAATTTTAACATTATGGTCACGATAAACATAGATATCCGTTTTGTCTTTGTGTAAAAAGGATACTTGACAATACGCTCATAAATAGAAAAAAGATGCGTTGCGTCATTATGGAATTAGAATTTTCCTAAACCCAAACTCTTATTAGAATTGAGCGAATAGCTGTGAAACAGAAATAATCCACGCTTTGAATATTGTCGTTTCTCTACTGAACCGACCCCGGGGAACGCAGAAAATTATGATACCAATTTTGGGGAAATTGGTTTAAATAATGTCCTTTGAGAATGTGTATTATATTTTTTAAAATGATAAATTTTAAGATAAAACAATAATCCATATCTGTGTTTACTCAACTCCCAATTTATTCGCTCAAAAAAACTATTAAACTTCATCTCCTCCATTCACAGTTACAAAATAAGTTTACATATTATTAAAAATTTTTCAATACGTTAAAATAATATGATGGAAAATAAAACAATATATTTAATTTCATCTGATAATGGTTCAACAACCATTTTAAAATCTTAGGTTGTGAAAAAATGAAACTTTATTATTCCAAACAAAGGGCTTTTGAAAAAGATTTTCAGGCACTCATTCCCCAGAAAATAAAATTAACAAGTTGGGGTTTTTTGACTGGTTAATAATCTTTCGCATTTTCAAGATGGTGACCCCGCAAAATACCCTTTTAATTTTAATGTCTTTTTCAGTAGCATTTGAATTCGCAAGATAGGCATAAAAGAAGATCTGCGTTGAGCATCGAAACAAAGAAAAATGAACAGAAGGACGTTACGGAAACGGACAAGCGAAAGGGGGGCGGCGACCACGATAAAAAAACAATCCGCAAAAGAAACACGTCCGACCGCTGGCCGGGGCGTCCGTGAAGGTTCCAGCTGAATGGCGGCGGGCCCTCGGATGGAAACTGCAGGGGCAGGGTGAGCTGGTTTTCCCGCCAGCGCCTGTCGTCTTGTTTTCAGGACGGGGGGGGGCTGCGGTGGGGGTGGCGGGGCCCGGGGGCGGTAGGGGAGTAGAGCAGGAGGGGGGGGGGGTGCCGCCCCCACAGCACGGGGGGCAAGGCGGGGGGGGGGGGGGGCGGGGGGGGGCGGGGGGGGGGGGCGGGCGGGGGGGCGGGGGCGCGGTGCCGGCGGTAACGCCAAAACAACGCTCCCACGCCCGGGGGGCCGGAAGATGCTTGGGGGGCTGTACGGGGAGCTTTTAAAAGTGGTGGCATTGGGCCCATAAAATTTTGGGGCGTGGTCTCTGTCCTCAGACACCCGGGTTTTCGTTTCATTGTTCAAATCTTCGGGGAAATATTCATCGTATGGTAAAAAAAAAAGGATAAATTAATTTTCTGTTGTTGGGTGAGCAATCGTTTGAAATTATGATGCCCGGAGGTTCAAATTGAAAAAAGGGAAAAAATTTAACAAAGACGAGAGGAGCGATAAAGGATACAAGAAAGTAAGATAATAAAAAGGGAGAGAATCAAAAATATAATTAATCTGTTTAAACGTCATATATGTTAGGAAAATGTGTCCCGGTGTACAAAAAAGAAGGGTCATTGGGGCGCTTGCAAAAAACGCATTAAACAAGAGGAAGAGACATTTGGGCTTATTCATGTGGGGAAAAAAAAAATGAAGAAATGGGTCATCTCTACACACTTAAATGCTCACTTTGAAGTAATGGGGCCCAAAAAATTTTAGGGAAGGTTGGAAAAAATAGGGTGGATATAGAATTATCCTAATGCTTTAATAAAAATATTTTGAAAATAACTTTTTTCAACTCATCCAAAGAAGCACAATCGGGAGTAAGTATCATTCAATAAAAATTTTATGCTCGCTCTACCCTTTTGGCAGGATTCCCCCGAGCCTAAGCTTTCAGACAGTTAAAAAGAAAAGAACTTTAAGCATAATTAGTAACATGGGCGAAACGGACAAAAAAAATTCTCTTGAGCCCCTATTTAAATAATCATCATTTCAACCCGCAATGCATCGCGGAGACAAGTGGCGCGCACGGTTGAGGGCCGAGGCGAGGGAATATCCAGAGCGGCGGCCCTCCGCCCGGGGTCCTTCTCATATCTGGGCCCCAAACACGCGGGGAAATTGCGCGAGCCGGGCGCGGCCGGCGCGGCGTCGGGGGGCGGCGCGAGGGGGGGCCCCGACACCGGCGCTCAGCCGCCTCCGCTGGCCCCGCACCCGCTCCGCCCCCCCCCGGCGCGGCGCGAGGTCAAACCATCATCCGGGAAACCCCAAACAAACCTGCGCCGGCGCCGCCATCCCCTTCCGCCCCCCCTCCTCTGGGGGCCCCTCCCCTTCGGTTCCATCGCGTCCTCACCGTTTCATTGCGTTCAAAGCCGCCTAAGCTTTCCGTTCCATTCTGTCCCGGGAACCATCATGTTCCTTTTTGTCGCGTTCCCCTTCCCTCTTGTCCCGTCGCGGTCCCCTTGTTTGGGGGTTTCCCGTTTCTCCCCTTTCCGATCCATCCGTTCCGACCCATTTCCCTCCCGTCCCCTTTTTATTCCGACCCAATTTTACCCATCCCCCCCTTTCCGTTCCATCCTGTCCCTTCCCCCTTCTCCCGTTTCGTCTCGTTCCATCGTGGGCCCCTCCGTACCACATTGTCCCGTCCCCTCCTGTCCTGTCCCATCCCATCCAAACGGCCCGTCTCCCCCACCGCCCCTCCGTCCGGACTTCCTTCCCCCCCAAACCCCACCCTCTTTTTCGCGCTGACTCGCCCGACGCGCGCCCCTCCCGGTTTCCCCTCTTCCTGTTTAAACACACGGGTAGAACCCCGATCCCCCCCTTCCCCCCGCCACTTCCCGCGCGCGCGCGGCGCCTCGTGGCGTCCACGCCGCAGGGCCTGCGTTTCTTTGCTCGCCTTCGCCCTCTCTTTTTCATGCAGGAAATGTTCCCGCGCGCTTAACCCCCCTTTTTTCTTTTTCAGGGGGAAAAAAACGATTTAATTTCATTATCGCGGACGGGGGGAAAAATTGAGAGTTTAAAAATTTTTTTCACCACGTGCAATCAAAGGTTTTTCGTGTCGGGCAACACTGAATGACGATAAGACTTTAGTTACAAAAAGGGAAAAAAGGAATAAAACTTTGGGACTGAGCTTCATTCTCGAAATCTTCCACATGATGATAGTTTGATTTTGGAACCTTTATGCGCCTATGTTTATCATGTTCCCAGCCCCGCTTTGTCCCTCCTGTGCCAACAATTTTACCTTTCGAAAGTTTCTCTTTTCTTGGCCTACTTAAATAATATCCCAAATAAACGTTACTCTTTTTTCCTCCGTTTTAAAATAATTTTTTTTCCAACTATGTTTGCGATCATCTTTCTCTCAACATTTTCCTCTCTGTTTTTCAACCTATCTCTGAACTACAGTTCTTCATTCAGGAAAAGAAAACCTTCGAGTCAAACAAAATCCATTACTTTGTCTATCAATCCCCTCGGTTTCCGCTGAACCGTTCTCCATCCGGCCGCTATCACACCTTTTATGTCACTCCAATGACACACCGGTGCGGATCGCATCCTTTGCTCACGCCTCCCCCCGCGTGTCCGGGGCAGGGCCCCTCCTGTCCCGGGGTCTTCCGCATTTCAGCGTCCCGCTGGGATCCCCGGCGCTCGCCCTGCGGCCGAGGGCGGGGCTGGCCGTGGCGGGCGGGGCGGAGAGGGGGGGGCGGCGGCCGGGGAAAGGGCCGGAAATGATCAAAAAGCAGGCCATAAAAGCAGGGGGGTGGGGGGGGCGGCCGGGGCCCCGGGATCGAGCGCGGCAGCGCCGCACCGCAGGCACGCGGGCGGGGGGGGGGGTGGGGCGGGGGGGGGGGTGGGCGGGGGGCGGCAATTTGGCGGGACCAGAGGGCGCGGGGGCGATGGACGGCGGAGGACAGATGAAGGGCGGTGGCGCTGATGACGTGGCGGTGGTGCTGACGGGAATGCGGTGACGGTAGCAGCTGCGATTTGGGGTGGGGACCGGGGGGGGGGCCGGGAGTCGAGGATGCTGCAGCGGCAAATCCTGCTCCCGCCGCACTGGCCGGTGCCCTACGTAGTCCCGTTCGGGCCCCCTTCTGTCGTTCGGCACTGTGACCCCTTCCCTCAGCAAGACAATCACTGAGTCACTAGGGGAAAGCCCACGCCGACCCTTAATAGCGAACTAACACGCGAATCTAATTAAGAAAATTTAGGGTTTTTTTTTATCTTTATGTTTGTAGATTTTGTAAAAGTTTCAAAGACGATGCGAATTGCCTCCCAGGCCCTGGCTCCACCCCCTGTGTATCGTATATCCTGCCCGCCCCGCCCCCGGACAAGCTTCACTGACTGCGTCCCTGATTTCACCACCTCTGTAATGCTCCTGCGCCGGTCTGTCATTTCCCCCGCCTGTGTTTACGCTATTCAGAATGTCCTGTATCTTGTCTTCGCCTTATCAGATTTTGATTTGCAATGCTGATTATTCCTTTCAAACCTGAAAATTCCCCCTTGTCTGCCCCCCTTTTTTTGGCTTTGGCGTCGATTTGCTTGTGCTCCCTGTCCAGAATCTCCACCCCACGATCTCCATCTAAACTTTTGGCCCTTCCTCCACTTGGAAATCTCGCCCCCCACTTCATTAGCACTTCCTGCAACCGTTAGGTAAAGATTCAATGATAAGGCAAGTAAAAAGAGGCAATATATTCAAGGGCAAGGGGGCGTTCCGTCTTCCCCATACCGGCAGACCCTGTTATCTGCATCTACAAAGGTTGGGAAGGGCCCCCTTTGATGACCAAAGCAAGTTTTCACTTTTCGATACAGTTCATACATTGTAGTTAAGAAACGTAATAATTGGGGTATATGAAATCCTACTTTATCGATAGAAGAGTAGATTATAACAGCAAAATTAAATCAACCTTCCAAATCCCTTTTGGGGGAAAATTTACGCTCCTTTTTATTCTTACTGCCTTTTAAACCTTTCTTTTACTAGTCTCCATTTGGGCCCCACCAAGCCCATTACAGCCGAGAATATTCTCAACCGCATGTGACTTGTGCCCCTAGGAAATTTTAAAACCTCCGGCACAAGTCCAAACACAACTTCTGGTAAAAGAGACTAGGGGGAATTGTTATTAGAGGTGCCAAGGGAGTTGGGGTCCCCGCCATGCTACAACACTAAAGCAAAATCTACGTCCCAAAGGGACTAACCCCCAGTCTCAAAACCGACTGCCGCGTCGTAACCCCTAGGGAACCCGGGGTTATTATAGAAATTCCGTTGGCCGTTTTTGCGGTGTCGTATTTCCATTTTGGCTTCTGCTGTCGAACCTCACTAAACCCCCCCGGAAAATTCCCGAATTTTTTTTCCTTAGCCCGTTGTTTAACCGCTTTCCAGCCGCCCCCACGCCATCCCCATTTTCACTTCACGCGAGCGCCGCCCCATCGTTTGCCGGCGCATATTTTTAAAAGTGCGCCGGTTAATTCCTCCAGGGCGAGGGCGCGCGACCGCGCAGTTCCGCGGGTGTCGCGTTCGGCAGATTTTGCGGCTGTGCGCTCCCGGCGCACGGCCCCCGCTCGACAGCCGATGCACGCACGGGACGCCAACCCCGCCAGAAAGATTGGGGATACGCCCAGGCCGCACGTTGTTCATTCCCTACGTCAAACGAATTTTAAATTTTACCAGACTTCGAGGGTGGAGCAAACCAATAAAAAGTTTTTCATTTGTGTCGATTGACCGTTATCAATCATTTTTATTATTTTTTGGTAATTTACCAAAATTATCCCTATAATAACTAATCATTATTACTTGATATAGTTTATATATATATATATATATATATATATATATATATATATATTAAACTTTCTAAAATCGAGCCCATATAATGTTACAAATTCAATTATTTTCTTTTTTACTAAGTTAGCATTCAATAAAGCAGTTTTTAAAAAAATTATTCAGTTTAAAAAACTAATAATAATAATAATAATATTTTTTTTTATTTTAATCATCCTTTGCAGTCAGCTTTTGCAAATAGGAAAAATATATGTTAAAAAGCAAAAATGTTTTAATGTATGACGATGTCGTTTTCGTTCTTTTTAATTTTATAGTAACCGATACTGAAAATAGAATTTTCGAATGACACTACTACTATCGTGACTAATTGAAACTAGGGGAGCATACATCTCATTAGGAAAAAGAAAAAAAATCCCGGCGTTTAGAGAAGAGGGAAAAAGTCCCATTTTTTGAATTTAATGTCCTGAGGGTAACTTCCAACAAGCGCGTCGCGCACTTTCACGCCTCCCCGCCGCAGTGCACCACCGGGTCCCCCCGCCCACGCCCCGTTCCGCCCACCGCCGCCGCCCCGCCCCACGCACGCACGCACGCCGAGCGCCGCGGCGATTTTAACGGTCTTCCGCAATGCACCCCACGACCCGCGGCACATCGTCAAAAGGCCCCAAACCCGGGAGAATTACATATGCCGCGCGGATTATTCTGAACTCAAATCAACGGCATAAATGCATTTGGCAATTTACAGAGTTTACACTGTGGGTACCTAATCCGACAATTTGCCCGCTTTAACCCCCTATAGCCCTGCTCCCGGGGTGATTCAATGGGAAAATGAGCGCGCTACGCGCAAAAAAAAATCCATAATTAAGAGCGTGCTAAAATAAACTTTTCCTCTTTTTGTTGGTAGATAAATTTAAAAAATCTATTATTTTTTTTCTTTGGTTCAGTAACCCCTGTAGTTTATAACTACGACACCCGGGGTTTTAAAAATATTACTTAGTTTATACATCCCAGAGGGGTGTATTCTGATTATGATATCCGGGCCCAAAACCTTTCGGGCGCATTGGAAATGTGTGTCTTTGATAATGGCGTTTATAAAGAAATAATGAGGGGTATGGAATGGGGGCGGCAAATAACCCGGAAAAACTGACGCGAGCAGCTCTGACATCCCCTTCCACTTGCCCTACCGGGGGTTTTAACCCAGCCCCAGCGGGGGAAACAGATGGCCATTAATCACGAGTAGTTTTATAATTTGGCTTGGGCCAAGGAATGGAGAATTGCTATCGCCGGCCCACGGAAAAAAAGGATATCGCGAAGGGTCGCGATTCGTTGTTTAACACTGACTCAGCATTTCCCTGGGAAACGATAAAAGGAAAAATCAATCAAACGTCTGTCGAAACGATGTCCGGCAGTCATGGGGATGAAAACCACCATCGAAAATTTAAAGCGAGGACTTCCCACATTGAAGACCCAGGCGCCTCCACTAACAGCGGGATAACTCAGAGGTACAAATTAAAACCCGTTCTGCAAAGGTTCACTTTTTTGTGGGCCCATCAACGCACTGGGAAGGGGGGTCCGGGCAAATCTCGGGTTGCGCTGCCCCTTTTCGATGACGGGGGCGCCGCCGTTGAGGTTTGCATTGAGTAGAATGTGTAAAAAAATATCGAGGACGGCTTCAATTTGGGGGGTGGAGGCTTGCGGGCAATGTATAATATTGTCCCCCAGGCGTTTGGGCGAAAACTTCAAATTTTTTGGGGAAAAAAATTCTTTTTTGTTGAAAAGTAAACGGGTTAATGGACATTAATGATCGCACCCCCAGAAATCCATCATCTTATTTATTTGGGGCACCTGTTCCCCCTCTTTTTTTCCAAAAATATTGTTTTTTAAAAAATGTATTGGGGGGGCGGTTCTTTTCAATGGGGGAACCCGTGCGCCTGTGAGGTTGCCCCGGGCGTGCAGTTCATTCACGATGCTTGCGCATTGGTCGCTCCTTTGAGTTTGGGCTCGATCTACAATTTCTCGTTACCCCGCAGCAGATGACGCAGGGATGTGAATGTGCGGAAAAAGTTGTTTCTTCGAATTCGGGGGAAATGGCTACTTTTTTGAACGCGTCGTGTGTGCATGGCAATCCCGCCAAACAACACGTCACTATTCGTGATATTGCAATTGGCTAGCAAAACCAAATTGATCAGGGTTCAAAACACGTAGAACTGATAAAAAAAAGAGTTCCTTTTACTCATCTACAGATGAAAGATAAAAAAAAGAAAACACCATAATTAATTTTATTATTTTGAATTGATCTTTAATTAATTTTGTTTTTAAAACTCAGACTGTCAGACTGAGAGAATAGTATTAAACCACACCTGATGAAAATCGGGAAAAGGTTTATTTATTACAGTGCATTGGAAATGTTTGTAGTTTGGGGAAAAGGGGAAAATGCTTGCGAATATTTAAAAGTTAAAATTAAAAAAACGCATTGTTACGAACGGCGTAAGATTTGATTGAAAAAATTTTGCCGTTTATTAATAAATTAATGAGCCGGGTGGTCCAATTCTCGTAGCCAATAAGCTATTATTATTCATCATTGCATACAATTTGGTTATCATTTAAAATTTTTAAAAAAATTGGGTGAATATATTTACAAATTGAACTATTAAAATTAAAAAAGTCTGATCTTAAAAGAATGTAAATGAAATCAAAAGTTGTTTAAATATTCATTTTCCCATCTTCACGCGCCTCGCCGGTGGATGTGTTGGCGTGCCCTTTCCACGGGGCAAACCGGGTTGATTACCGGCAAATACCTGTGCGCTATCCTTCACAGTCCCAGATCTTTTATTTACGATGAAAAGATATGCTAAGTTTAAAAGGGGTGGGGAAAGGGGTGTCTTGGGACCACACGAACCCCCTTTTCCAGGGGCCCAGAGACTGAGGCCCAGTTGGAATCGACTACAGCCGAAATAAATTTTATTCCATGGATAAAGGAAAACGGTTGTAGAAGGAGAATATATATTCACGGAAAACGATAAACATTCCCCTATTTTGGGGGATATTCAGTGAAAAAGGAAAACCTCAAAAGTAGAAACAGTTTGAACGCTTACTGTGTGCAGCTCTACAGCAACTGAGCAAATGAAGCGATAGCGATGATGAATTTTTTTCCGGGGTATTTGTCCCGGGTGAAAGGTTTCGTTCCAGGCC
Organism: Teleogryllus oceanicus; assembly: GCA_964035755.1. Taxonomy (NCBI): domain Eukaryota; kingdom Metazoa; phylum Arthropoda; class Insecta; order Orthoptera; family Gryllidae; genus Teleogryllus; species Teleogryllus oceanicus. The sequence continues at coordinate 130,893,133 of CAXIVR010000002.1, forward strand.
CGATTGATTGAACGAATACGAGATGGGTTTTTAAAGAAATTTCGTCTATCCAAACCACAGTGCAAGGGGTTTTTGATATTGTGAAGGCTGATTTAACATCAGAATGAGGAAATATACATTTATATTTGTAGATTGTATGTATAAAAAGGATATTTTTATTTTCCTGGTGCTCTATAATAGATAGTTTTTTTTGAGAGAATTGGGTTTTTTTGCCCAATTAATTGGGCTTTGGGAGTATAACAAAAGTTTTTTTTTTCATGAAATGATGATTGAAAAAAAAAAATTATCTATTTTACTGTGTGTTTTTTAAACAGTATATTTTCATTTAAAATATTTTGTATTTTCATATAGATTTTTTTCTTTGTTATAAACATTTCAATAATTTTAATAATTTAAATATCAACCCCGAAATGAGTAAATATAGAAAAATGAAAAAGTGACATTTTTTAAAAATCTCTTTTCAATTTGAAAATTTTTCTATGTAATAATTTTTTGATAGCAGAATTTTATGTACCAGAGGATATCTCTTTTTCATTCTTGTATTTTTTGGGTTTCCCTTTTGGTTGATTAACTAAAGAAACAGTGTAAAATAATCATTGTTTAAAAAATGTATTTTTCATTAAAAATTGGAGAAAAAATTTTAAAAAATTTAATTTTTTAACCCAACATGCAATAGCTCATTTTTCAAAAAGGGTTTATTAAAAATATGGGGTTTTTTTGAAATTTTTGCACAAAACGAATTTTGGGGATACTTGTGTTTGTTAATTTATCAAACCAAGTCCCAAAATTTTTCTTGTTTCAGAGGTTAATAATTCCGAACATTGCAATTTTAAGGCGGAACTTCGGTTTTAAATCGAACTTTCAATACACAAATCGCCAATTCCACCAGGAAGCACAAACGCAAAAAACGTTCAGAAGGGAAAACGGCGATTCGAAATTTGGGAAACAAGGCAGAAATGGCAAAACATAGAAGCAAAGAATATATATTTCTACAAAAACACTATCGAATGCAGTACCAACCTTCTCTTCACAGACGCCTCTTTGATAAACACGGATTGTTTTCTCCCGAATAAAAAAAAGTCGTACAACTGGACGATTTGTTCTCGAAAAAGCAATTTAGTGATAACTATTCCTGGAGATATCTCACATCGCAACCGGCCCCGAGTCACCCCGGCCGGCAAGGCCCGGAACGACTGTCGAGCCGTAAAAAAGAACAGGGATCTTTACGCAAAAAATGCAAAACTGAACCTGGGTGAAAATTTATTTAGTTGATTACCAATTTTTTCATGAATCATATTTGGTCTCATTAATGATATCCATAGGCATGACTTTAATACGTTTACATACGAAATTTCAAAGATGGGGCCCCCAGAAGATCACTAAAAAATTTAATCAGGAAATTTTTTATCAAAAAAAATCCCAATTAAAAGGGGGCAATAGTATTCCCCAAAACATCTATGACATTCACTGAAAGGTATTAGATTATATTTTTTAGAAGAATGATTAGAAATAATCAAGACTAGCTGAAAATAAAGCTTTAAAATAACAACATTGTACGTAGCACCAAAATTAATTTTTACAAAACAAACTAAAATGAGGTTAATTCATATTCAAGCTAATCATAAAAATAAATAAAATATAAAAATTTTAGTTTATTTTTTACGGGGTCATCTATCGGAAAAAACGACCAAATATTTCCCAGAGGGAAACAACGAAATGCACAAATTGCAGCGCTAACCCTGACCACAAAAATTTAAATTTCACTTAGAGAAGATTGATTGATTAATTCCGTATTTAAATTAACCTTTTAAAAAAAATATGACAAACTTTTTTTTTTCATTTTATACCATTCATAAAAATGTATGGGAAAGGACAAAAACCTTCGAAAAATTATCAACGGGTGCGTTGACCCAGCACTCTGAGAAGCACTAAAATTACTTTATACATAAGATTAGATTCATTTTATTCAAGTTCAATAAAGGGGCATTGGAAAATCTTTTTTTTTTAATTTTCTTATTCAATAGATTTAAGCGACAACGGAAAGCGTATTCCCGACGAAACGGTGACCGGAGCCCTCCGACACTGCGCTGCACCGCTGAGGCGCGCGACGCCTCGTGGCGTCGATTTTGCCGGTGACGCGGGGATGTTTAATTTAGGGGGGGCGGTGATGGGGGTCTCGACCGCAATTTGGAAAAACATCCAAAAAACCACGTCCGCCGCCCCCGCCGCGCCGGGTAAAAACACCGTGCGTTTCGACGGCGGCGGCCGAAGGGGGCCCCAAAATTGGGACGCGCCACCGCGGCCCCGTCCGTCCCGGCCCAAAGGACACCGACCCTACTATTCAAAATCACGGCGGGCGGTGTCCAAAACCCAATGCTGTTTTTTCGCGCATTGATGAAGTATAGATAACGGAAATATTTCCTCGAGACGAAAAGGGAAAAGGGGGTGAGGGGGTGGATATCTCTTTTCAGAATATGTTTGTTTTGCCTGGCCCTGAACTACGCATTAGGCAGCTAAAAAAAGTTTGCAGCGATGTAAAAACCAGCGTCAACAACCCCCGTTTGTTTTGTTTAAGGAACGTAACGAAAAAAAGTCATCAAACGGAGTTTCAACACGTCATAAAATATTTCATTTAAAAGTCCACGTTGAAATACGAGTTGATTAATGTACTGATAAGTTATAATACCAAAAATGAGACATTAAAATGTGAATCCATTTGATAATTTTATGTTAATCGACAAAGGATAATATTTTGGTTTTTTTCAAAAACAGTTTATAAACTATTACGACGCTGCAATAAAAAAAGCTGCATGAAAACACGCATTTTATTGAAAAGCGAGAGGGAAAAATAAAAACGTATTAGAAGATAAATATTTACAAATATGCATTATCTGAATAAATAGATCTTCATACGATCCCTCGGCATTATTTGTAGTGATTATATTTGTTCAGAATCAACACACTATTTCAAATGATTTACCTAACGATACTTAGAAAAATAAAAACCCCTAGAATTTTTTATGTGCCGATTCTATTTGCGTTAAAAAATGAATTTCAGCAATACGTAAGAAAACTACTAGGCGGCATGTTTTGGTTTTAATGGAAGGCAGGATAGTTGTTCATTGTTCTGGCCCCGCCAACACCTGCTAAACCGGAGTTGGGGGGGTTTTAAAGGGAGTCAGACCGGCCCCGAAAGAAACAGAACAAAAGGGGTGGAGACCCAGAAGAGGCAGAAAAATAGAGTTTGGTGAGGACCTTAAACAAGGGCATGACTACGATAAAAAGGGAAAAAAACCCAAAAAGCGATTAAAAAAGGATCAAAATAAAAAGGGGAAGAGCGGCAAAAAAATAAAAGGATGAGAGGGATGATAACCCCAAAGAATAAAGAATAATAGAGGAAGAGGAAAGATATGATAGTGACTTGAGATCCCGTACTGGGAAAAAGGGGACCCAAAAAGGAAGAAATGGGGGGGGGGGAAAGCAAACTGGAAGAGTGTAAAAAAGAAGGACAAGAGAAGTGGGGGAAAAAAAAATGGGGACAAGGTAATGAGAAATAAATAAAAGAAGCAAGATATCATAAAGGAGAAAAAGTGGAATGTCTGGAAAAAAAAAAAAAACGATATCCAAAGGAAGGTAGGAAAACGAAAATAATGAAAGAAAGAATGCCGAAAAAATGAGAACCATAGGGAAATATGTCAACCAGAAAAAGAAAAAAAGGGCTGGGGGACATCAGAGAAGGGGCGGAAAGCCAGCAAAGAAACCATAATCTCACGGGGTCCCTTTCGCAGGAAGCGGATGGGCCGGCAGCGGCGAAGGGGCCCAAAAAGCAGATAGGCAGCGGCGGCGGCGGGGGGGGCGCGCGCCGGGGAACGTTGGGCCGAAGGTGGGGGCGGGCGGCGGCGCGGCGAAGGTCGGCCGCACCCAGCAAGGCCGGCACGCGGGGCCGGGGGGAGCACTTTGGTTTTTGGGAATCCTTCCGGTTCCGCCCCCCCCGCGCCACGCCTCCGCTCGCAAAAGCCGCGTCGCGCCGCCACGCCGCCGCAGGTGCGCGGGGGCGCGCGGCCGGCGCCGGCGCCGGCGGCGGAGGGGGCCGAGCGACGGGGGGCGACGGGGCGGAGGGGGCGGGGAGGGGATGGCAAAGCCATGGGGATGGCGGCGTCCGGGAGCATCAGCATGGGGAGGGGGGGTGGAAAGAAAAGAAACAGAATTAAAAGAGGGGAAAATATGAGCTGTTTAGGAATTAGATGGAGCCAGATAAAAAAGTGTATGGAATAAGGAGGTAGTGCAAAACGGAACCGGGGAGAAAAAGAGGGGAAATAAAAAGGGGCAGGGGAACCGGGGGTAAGATTGTAAAGAATAGATGGTTAGAAATATTCTATGATGGGCGAGGGGAAATTAAAAAAAGGAGGGGAAATTAAAAAAACAAGGATGTGGGGGAGGAAAAAAAGAAATGATGAGAAATATGGAAAATAGAGGATGGAAGGAGGGGGTAATGACGTAGGTGGTGGCGGGACAAAAAAAGGGGGAGCGGGGAATCAAGACGCACCGGGAAGCCTGCGGGCGGGGGTTGGCGGAGGGGGAGAAGAGTCGGGGGAAATTTTGGACGAAGCGACAGAAGCGGGGGGTTTTGGGGCGAGGGGGGAGCCGACGGCTTTGAACGCACCGGGTGGCAAGGCGGCGGGACCCCCCAGCTGCCCATCGCCGCCGGGGGTGAAAAAAAAGATTTGGGGTTCGGCCGGCCCAAAATTTCCGGGGGATCTGACGCTCGAAAATGGGGAAAAGCGGGTCGGACGGTGGCGACATCCGAGAACCGCTGTTGGGGAAAACATTTGACAGAGCAAACCATTTAATTCATATGTCCTGCATGCAAAATGCTCAGCGACAGGTGAGTTGGATCAATAAATTCTTAGCTGTCAAGAGATGGCGAAAATAGCTTTACAAGATTAGGCTTTGGACGTCGCCTTCCGTCGGTTCCTCGAATATTGTAACTTAAACCTTCTCGAAAAACAATAAAATTACTTTTAAATGCCAATCTTGCGACATATCAATGCAAAATCAACTTTGTAAGATTTTATTAGTGGTTACTATTTTAATTTTTTAATCACAGAAATTAGTCATGAGAGTCTGAAAATGGAATAGGATCCTCCCGCGGAGAACTTCAAAGCAATTTTGTGCCAAGCTAGAAATACAACAGGAAGGAAAGTTCAAAGGTTTGGCATTTTTCCCAATGAATGTGGTTACCCTGACAGTTCGTAAGAATCTGCAAGTGCCAACCTCATCTATGTTCTGAAATAGAAAGTAGTTCTGTGAAAATGACAATCATCTTGCTTGGATTAGAAATGCAAATACATCTAGAAGTTATGGTGGAAAAAATCGCAAAAGTGTTCATTTTGGGGAATTTCTGAAACATTGCAAACATTTCTTTGTAAAGACAAGAATGAAAGGTTGATGACAAAGCATAGACCAAAATCATTGGAAATAGAATACATGACTGTAAGCATTTTATAACAAATTCACGAACTTTTTCCCATATTCTCAAATGCATATTCTCGATTTAACTCATTCATTCCTTTTAAACAGAAAATTAAAATTCTATATGAATAATTATTACCAGAAATTGTTAGACATTCTTTGCTCGACATAACTGTAAATTTGAAAGGACTTAAGTTTGTCGTAAATACTCAACCGTGGAAATGCAGGTTTGTTTTGGCATTAGAATTTCATGTGAATAAGTTTTTTAAAGACATGAATCAACTATCCAGCATCATAACTGATTTACTGCATCTAATTGAATTCCTTCTTTATGTAAAGGTATTGAAATTATTCAGATACGAATAATTTATGAGTTTCGAAATCACATCTTGTTGCATTAAATTTAATTATTTCTGTACATTAAAGAAATATTATACATCCTTTGAATCGAAGTCTAGATCCACTCTGACCACAAATGCTTTTTGCGAAAAAGGATTGCAAGGTTACAGTCTCATGGTGAAATTAATTGGCTACTGAAAATGCTAAACCTTGGATAATCAAAATATTTTTGGTTAAAAGTGTTAATTGAAGGTTAACTACGAATAATTGTGTAAAAATATGGAATCCTACAATGTTGAACACATTAAGTAATTAATTTTAATGTGATGCAATTCAAATTAATATAACTTAACAAATAACTAGCTTAATTCAATTGCAAAAATAGTTTTTATTAAATTTCCGGATACTCGAACTCCGGATCACGGGGGTTTCCCACAGTAAATTAATTTAAACTATCAGATACAATCATTTTAAATTTGGGAAACATTTGCTCACGTCCTTCCCGCAACGTGAAATGCCTTGGTATGCCTTCCTTCCAGACCCGCTCAGGCCCTTTCCGGAATGATCAGTCCGGGTGCCAGGCAGCGCCCTCCGCCCACCTCCCGCGTCGCACCGCACTCGCGCCCGCCTGTCAACATCGCAGAGTAACACGCACTAAGCACACACAACACACTAGCACGGGCTGCCCTAATGAAGTGCGACGTACGTCACCAGAGCTCAACCTGTTTGACCTCTACTGCTCAGGTATGACTCGGCTGCGGCCGGCTGCATGGCGTCACTCCCGGAATGGGAAGGACGCCAGCCCTGAATGAACAACAAGACCTCGCGCTCAGACAATAAAACACGCGGTGATAAATCATACACGCCGCACGTGGATCGATCCGACATGCGAAGAAGATTTACATCCGGCGCATTATCTTCTATGTTGGAAATGCAGTTTTATTGTATTAACGCAATCGAATTTGCCTTTTGTTGGCATGATGTTAGTGTTTATGACTGACATAATGCAGTTAATTAATTCGTCCATGGAAGGGTATGTGGGCGAAAGAATATTAAGTTTTGGAACCATAGTTATATGTTCTCAATTCTTCCTCTACTGTAAACAAATCCCCGCCTCCATTTCAACCTGTCCTGCAACACAGCAGTCTCTCCGGAATGCTCAGCCGCGGGCACCACTAACAACACACTGCGCGGAGACAATACAACGGAGTAATTAATCATGTTCGCCCCGCGCGGATCGATCCGCCAAGGGGAGGAGGTTTAAACCGGCGGATAAATCCGGACAGGAAAGAATGACATAGTATTCCATTCAAAATTATTGCTTCTTGAATTATTTAAAATAAAACATCGTTTTCTGCATAAGTAACGACAACGACGTAAGTTCCAACAGCGACAGCTCCGGCGTTTGTAAGTTTCCACTCAGACCCAACGCGTATATTTTCACTTGGATACATTTTGCCTTTGAAGAACTGCGTACAAAATTGAAGTGTCAATAAATATAAGAAGAATTAGGTCTTACTTATGAAAGTATTTAACTGATTCCAAAATGTATGTATAATATTATAAACTTAGCTCAATTTAAACATAAAGAACATATTGTCTTAAAAATTGCTAATTCATACCCTATTTTCATTTATTTATTCTCAATTAATAAAATTTTAACAAAACAACAATTAGGGCATCTAACTAGAGACCTTGCTTATAAAGCGAACATAAGCACCGTACTAGCCACGCTTCCATTCCAGTCGGTATTTTGTTATTCAAACACATTATGTAACCCCCAAGGTCGCGAAGTGGCAAGCCACTCGACGGGGGCCCTGGGCAAAACGAATACGAAGGAAGGAATGCAGACGTAAGCACCCACATACACAGCCAAAGAACGCCCAAGGATCATCCACGGCAATCCTTACAAGCGAGTGGGCGGAGAAGAACCTGCGTGTATGTGAATCCATGGGTTGCTTGAACGGAAGGGAATGTTATGTATCAGGTGCAGCAGGATGTTCTGCCATGTTCGGCGTTTAGGGAAATTTTGCTGTCTAGTTCTTCTGCGGTTGTGTTCCTTGTATAATGAATGAAATATTTCTAAGGTGTTCAATATCTAATTTCTTTAACTTTTTTTTCTCGCCTTACGGGTTCTTGTAAGAAGAGAAAGTTATGTAATCGTGCACTGAAAACGGCAATTTTTTCTATATCTGTTCCATTCAATCTCTAATTTCTTAAATTACTGTTCAAAATGTGATTTATAACATTTCTGTACAATATATTGTTTTCTGTATTTAATTTTTAAATTTCGTGGTTTCAAAACCTCGAAACATAACCATCAAATATAAACTCTATCAATCAA
>CAXIVR010000002.1:130901387-130917311 GCA_964035755.1 Teleogryllus oceanicus
CGCGCGATCCCCACCCCATGACAGGAGTCGATGCTCTAATTTCCAACCTGATCCACACTTCAAAGCTCGCTGTGTTTTTCTCTCTATGTTTTTTCGCGTTGCTACAGTGTCTCCTGCACCTGCTTCCAAACGAATTCGTTGTTTCGCGTTGATACGGTGTCATCTGCGTATCTGCCCCAGAAACCCACGTCTCAGGACGAACTCGCATTGCTACGGTGTCATCTACCTATCTGCACCATAAAAACCCACGTCTTTGCAATATCTCCAAATTTTGACCTTTATTTGCCTAAATAAAATGTCCGTCATTTTTGGTATGTCACAGTACTATTTGAATTTTGTTGATGTTTGTTTTTGCAGCAATATTTCATACTGACAGGCATAGAGAAGCGTCGGTCTGACTATGTTTTGTATAGTATTGTTGCGTTTTGTATGGAAGGTATTTATTCCATTAATTAGTGATTTTAGTTGATGAAGTTTGTTTTTAGTTTGAATTCTTTTGGTGTCTATGTGTTTTTCCAATTCAATCTGGTGTCCATGTGCAGTCCTAAATATTTAATGGGTTTATTTGGGGGTATCATGGGATGGACTGTTATTTAACGTTAATGTGGTTGGTGAAGTGTATGGCCTTGAAGAAAAAAATCTATATTATATTATATAATTATATGTTGTTTGTTATGTTGTTTTTAATGTTGATTAGAGAGTGATGTTGTGTTGTTTTTAATGTTGATTAGAGAGTGATTAAGCGAAAATAAGGGTATCGTCTGCAAACTGTGCTGTTTTTTACTGTTGGATGTTTGGGGATGTCTGCTACATAGAGATTGAACAGTGTGTGTGAAAGGGGGAACCTTGTGGTAATCCTGCTTTGATTAACCTGGGGTTTGAATAATTAATTGTTAATTGTTACTGCAAGGGTTCTGTTGATAAATAGTTTTCGATTATTGAGGCGATATACTGTGGAATGCCAATTTTCTTTAATTTGTAAATTATTGCCTGTGCCATACTCTATCTAATGCCTGTGATATGTCAAGTGATATGAGTATTGAATAGGTAATGTTTTTCTTAAATGCTGTGTTGAGATGTTCTGTAATTCTGAGGAGTTGGTGTTGTGTGGACATATGTTCAGTAAATCCAAAGTGCTCTATTGGGATTGCTTTTGTTAATTGCAAGTGGTTTTTGAGACGTTGAAGAATTATTTTTTCGAAGATTTTAGAGATGGTAGAAGGTTTATAGGCTTACGAGCGATAGCTGTCGGCATTTGCTGCATTTCTATTTGGTTTCGGAATGGGATGGATGATGGCATGCTTCCAAGTGAATGGAAAATGATTTCTTCTGAAGCATGAATTGTATATGTTTGTTATGTACGCAATTTCGGGGGCAGGTAAGCGTTTTAGAATTGAGTTATTAATATTATCGTGACCTGGCGTTTTTTTATAGGGAGAGAGTTAATGATTTGTTATATTTCTTTAGGGTTTGTAAAAAGGATTTTGAAGTGAGGGCCATAGTTTGGGCAGTTTATTGATATAATTATTATGTTGTGTTCCGGTGCGTCTGTTTAGTTGAGGGTAAAAGTCGACTCAAAGTAATTGGCTTCCTCAGCCTTATCGGTTGTGGTGACTAACTTCCCTTTTGGAGAGTTGATAGGTGGAATAATTGATTTTCGTTTAAGATTTGTTTTGTGTTGTACCATATAGAATTGTTCTGTGTCGTTAAAGATTGTATATTGTTTTGGAATTTGATATTTATATGATTTTTATATATTTATTAACTATATTACATTCTATGTTAAGTTCTGTTTTTATTTGTGGGTTTTTAGTAACGTTCGATAGTCATCTAGTCTTGTTTTTTATATTTATTATATTTCTAATTTCTCCCGGCAGAAGTGACTGATGTTGTTATGGGTTTGTGTATTTTTGGGTTGCGTTTCTGTTAGTGGTGTATGTATTTACGGGCTTGTGTTGACATTATTGTTATTAAATAAGCTGTTACTATATTCTGGATTGTATCGGTTATTGATGGAATGATGGAGTTGATGAAGTTAATTACTCAGGACGTTATGAATTAATTATTGAATTTAGAAGAGGATTAATATTATTACTTTGTTGGTTTTGTTGTGCGAGGTTGCTCTGTGAACTGTTATTGTTAATGGAACTTAATTGGTTTTCAGGGTTGTTGACCTAGTAAAGTTTCGGATTGGTTGGGTAAATGGTAGTGATGGGAATTGTTCATGTTGTTGCTTGCAAAGGATGGGGTTGTGAATCTTGGGATGGGTTTCTTATGCTATGAGGTGGGGTGGTTTGTTTTCAAACGATTTCCTTTGTAGTATAAACATTTATCATTTCTTACATCCGCGCGGTGATTGCCCTTGCAGAGAATGCAGGTAGGGTTTGCTTTACTTTAGGACAAGTTATCGTATAGTGGTTACCAGAACATATTGCATAGTTATTTTTTGTGGTTGCAATTGTTTCTAGAGTGTCCAAAGTTCAAACATCTATAACACTGTAGAGGCCTTTTGGTCTTTTTTTCTTCTTTCGGTGGTGACTTTGAGGTTGCAGATTTGATTTATATTGAGAATTGTTTCCAGTGGTTCGTTACCGTTGAACTCGGCCGCATTACAGGAATGGGATGGTGTCCTTCTGAAGACGTGTGCTTTTAACAATGGATGGGTGTCTTGATTTTAAATCTTGCATAATTTTACTACAGTTAAGGAAAGGTGTACATTTTTTCATACTACGAAAAGTTTTTGTTTGCTGGTCTTTGAAGGAGTGGAATCTTCTATTAGTATTTATTGACATTTTATGATATTGCGAAATCTTCAGCTGTGCCGGATTTATTTTTACTTTGTTATTTTTGGGTCAACTATGAAGTTTCTAGATACGTTATTTTTAATTTCAATAAGGAAAGAGTTGATATTTGTTATCTCGGAAATGAAAATCGGGGGTATTTTGGAGGTTGTAATGGAATGTGAAGATTGGCCAGAATTTAGATATTTGAAACGCTTGTCTGGGGGAGGAGAATCGGCTTCCTTGGAGGTTAATTCTGAAAATCTATTGCCTATTGGGACATTGTAAGATGATTGCAAGTCTAAGGTCTCATCTTCGTTATCGAAGATTTGGGGTATGTAGCCTATGTGAACTCCGAAACTGTTTGTAGGAGGTGCACTGTTTAATACTGTTGAACAATGTTTTGTAATTGGCACTTGCACTGTGTTTTTTGTTATCGCTAGGGGTAGTGTCCTCGCCTACTGACCTTTTCCTTTGGTGGATGTTGGCGTCTCCCTGATGCTGGCTGCCTAAGGTTAGACGGGTTGTACCTTGCAATGGATCTTGATAACGCGAAGTTTCTGATGTAGATGATCCCATGACTGTATCCTCGTATGTAGCACTTTCACTGTGTGAGATTGGTAAATTGATGAAGTTCTGCGGAATACTGCTGGTGTTGTGTAGCACGTAAAGAGCATGCGATGCTCTGCGATGTGAACGGTTTGGTGGTCGGGACTGGAATGGGACGTCTCATCTCATCATTAGGTATCTATGTGAGCATGTCTTTTGATACTGATCTTTGCGTCAAATACATCGGTATTCGACATTGTGGTGTATTATACAGTAACAAAATAAATCGCTTCTTTTCTGCATTACTAAGAAATCATCTTCAATGCTTCGATCCACCATCTTCTGGACGTTACGTTCACGAAATTTATTCACACGTCACGGATGTTCACGAAATTCATTCACACGTCACGGATGTTCACGAAGTTTATTCACATATTTGACGAGAATACGACTATGAATCCAGAATACGATTATGCTCAAGAAAACTTGAGAAAATTGCTGGGAACATGAAATCTTTTGGGGTGTGGTTAAACATTCATTAAAACCCAGTTAAATCAAAATTCAAAAAAATAAATTCAAAAAACCCTTGTTAAATAACAGATAGAACAATTTGCAAAGCACATTAAATACGGATTCATATATGCCTTTAACAAACATAAAATGAATGTAATTTCATTTACTAACAATTTTTGTGAAGTACACCTGTGTGTACCGATAATCAATCAAGCCAACAACGGAAAGGTACTGTTACTAATATCAGAGTTGTAACCACCTGTTTTACTCAATAGTTTTCTCAATATACTGAAAATAAAATTATCTTGTGATTAATGGATACATTCCTCATTGTTGTGATCTGAAAATCATTCAAAATTAAGAAAATTAATGCTAGTGTTAGTTTATGCATGAAAATAATTTACATAACTATTCATTCTCTTTGAATAGTGAAGCCAGAAAAAGACAAAATTCAAAATCGTAAAACTCATAAATATCACACTCATGCCATCAAATGATTTCAATATTAAACTTCTTTCGTACCAACATCTCCATAAAAAGTAACTGAGATTGGGCGCGAACCTACACGCCCGATTGCGAGTCTTCCCTCTCCAGGTTCATCCTCAATGGGGCACTGTCCCGTCGAGACAAGTTCTAAGATCCTGACATGTCTCTGACATGAATGGTGATCTGGTGCAGCAAGTGTAATTTGCGTGTGTTACGTGAGAGGTGATGACAAGGAAGGAAGAAGAAAGCAATACAGCGCAGCCGTGATCCGTTTGTTAAGGTACTGCTTCAGTTTTCGCTCTCATATTGATTGAAGAAACCACGAAGTAATATCGATCAGAGCAGCCGTTTGCTCGGATCCTCTTCCAGACAGTGGTGGAAATCGACATAGCTATGTATGTACAGTACCGGAAGTGGTGACGCTGACAGTTCAATGCGCTGTAACCAGACATGACTACGCACACGGCTCCACGTACATGGCAGATAAATAACATTTACTGACAGGCTATGACACGTCTTGATATCATGTTCATAACGTTCGCCAATGCTGAACCCTTTCGCCTCCGCTACTTCGTGTAACTCAGATGAGCGACAACGCTGAACCCTGGCTGTGAGCAAACCTGCTAGCTGATTGCTTCAGAGCAGGTCACATAACGTACCACAGCACGTGGCGAGAGAACTATCAGAGCTGCTTATACGCTGCCGGTCTTTTAGTGTCGAATACCTTCGGATATCATGACTCGACTCGTAGGACCTCCGGGTCAGCGAAGACGCGGAGCCCGGCCGAGCACAGCGGTCTCCACGCAGAAGGCGTCGCGGCGCCGCCGAGCCCAGGGCCAGCAGCGCGAAGGCGCCGGCCAGCCGCGCCGCCGACAGCTGCCGCGGCGCGCGCGGCGCCGTGCCCTGCGCCTCGGGCAGCGTCAGGCCGTGCGCGTGCATGCGAGCGCTGCGCGCGGCCCCACTGCTCGTACAGGCCGGCCTCCACCACGCGCAGCACGAACGCGCAGAAGCGCTCGCGCAGCGGCGACCCCTTGCGCACCAGATACGCGATGTGGCCCGGCGCGTTGATGCACTCCGGCACCAGGTGCAGCGTCCTCTGCCCGGCGGCCGTCAGGTTTCGGTTCTGCGACAAGAAGGAGTAGAGAGACTGTCGAGCATCGCGCCTCGTCTCTTACGCCCTCGCGATGCTTCGCAGAATCCTCGGTGTCTTCCAGTTTCGCCAGCTTCATTTTGGGCCATTGCGAAGCGTCTTCTCGCCCGGCGCTTTCGAAGACGCTGCTGAGAATGCTGAAGGCGAAGACGCGCGCCGGCGCCCGCACCGCGTCCTCGAGCGTGTTGGGGTCGGGCAGGCGGGGCGGGGCGGTGAGCAGGCCCAGCAGCTGGCCCTGGTAGGCGTTGCCCAGCACGACGGCGGCCAGCAGCAGCGAGGCCAGCGCCAGGCGCTGGGCGCGCGCGCGGCGCGCGAGCAGCTGCCGGTAGCGCGACCTGCGCCGCGTCCAGCAGGGCCCTGGCCGCGCCGTCGCGGGCGCGGTGCGCCGCGTCCACGCCGCGCCGCCGGCCAGCAGCGACCCGCACACGCCCGCCCACGCCAGCGGCTGGTACGGCAGGCAGAGGACGCGCGCGAACGGCACGACGCCAGCTCTGCTCACCACGATGCAGAACGGCGTCTGGGGACGGGGGTGGTGTAATCGGCGAACGCGTACCTGTCTTCGGTGAAGAAGAAGGCGTTTGATATGTCCACCAAACCCTCTGCGGAGCCAAGTTCCCATTATACGTATTATTAATTTTAATTCCCAGAGATAATGGCGTTGGTTTTTTAAATTGTAAGTTGATACCTGTACTCTGCTGAAATATTTTTTGGAAGGAGGAAATTTGGCATCAAAATTTTTTTCCCCCGTTTGTCAATCCAGAAATTGTAAAAAGAGGTTTCGTAATATGCTGCTGTGTAATTATCGTTCAAGGATATAATTTGGGTCTCGATTGAACTGATTCACTGGGTTTTGAATTTTTTCCCGAGTAATGAAAGACGATCACTATTAATGTTAATTGTTTTACCTGCTATCAGCAATAGTTTCAATAACTCTTTAAATATGTTCCCATGGCTGGGGCAGCGGGAAAGATAGTACAAGTAGTAGTTAGATATGAAGTTCCTAAGTTCAAATAGAAATGTATCGTCCAACAACAGAAGGAATTCCATAATCGTACTAGTAGTGTTTTTCCGTCGTCTTGTTCCTCACAACTTGAATCAACTCTGATTGAACTTGTGCTGCTCTGTTATGTTGTGAAGTTTGACATATGCTAATACAAATAAAGAAAATCAGCTCGGCAATATCATGTATTTTATACCAAAATTCGTTGACTCTGATTAATCGTTCCACTAAACGTTATTTGCGCTTGAATCGTATGTCACGTAGCCTGTCGAGGTCTTTTTTATCATCGCCGTTTGAAATTGTCTACATGTAATTAATATTGCAGTGCAATGGAACATTTTTTTGGAAATTCATTGCACTGGAATCATTAGCTACTAGATGGATGGCATTTTGTCGTTTTGGTGTGTGAATTTTTCTTCGTTTATTCCATGCATATTTGGGAAAGCCAAAAGAAACGCTGTTAATACTTTGCATTCATTTCCAAAAAATTTTCAATAATTCATTTTTAGGTTGATGATCATTATTATGATTATCTGGAAATGCTATGTATATTAGTGAAAATGAGTTACAAATTCCAATTTGATCATCTTTATCGAATAGGATATATAGTTGCTATTTATTAAGGTATGAAGGATCCCAGTAGAGAGAACAATGAGTTTCATTATTGTTCTTCAAATGAATTATCACTTTACTGAAGTCAATTGCCGTATTGTGCCTGATTCACTACTTCAGACTAATATTGTTCTAGATCTTTGGAAGCATTACCTTTCTGGGTTCGTTGCATAATATTTATATAACATTTAAATTGATAAAAAGGGGCAACTTTATATTTTCTTCACTATATATAGTGATTATTTATATATTTATAGAAAATATATATTTTAATATTATTTTATATATATATATATATATATGATTATATATATATGAATATATATATATATTGATTAAAATATATATATATATATATATATATATATATATATTTTTTTGAAATCGCATGAAAAGTGAAAAAGATTTCCCGATATTCTATTCGTAAGTTAAAAATATAATTGTCACAATTTTTAATAATTTGTAGAAAAATGGGCAATAGTTTAATATATAATTTTCTTATTCAATACTCCTTGTTTCAATTTTTGAAGAAGGCTCGTGAGAAACGAATAATTATGTTTTAGAATATTAGTTGCAACCCTTTTTCCGTTCACTTACAGAAATATCTTTAATTGATTCTTGTTGATATTTTGTTGTTTGTATTTTCAATGAGGATTTTACAAGTGGATTTTAAGTTATAGGATTAGTGACCTCATGTTTTTAAAGGAAAACAAGGAAATCTGAATTCCAAACTCTGTTTACTTTATCGTTGGCCATTAAGGAGCGGTCTCACAAAAGGCGTGGTGAATTATATATCATCTGTTTGGTGCGAGTAAGCACCCTTGTACTCTTCACGAAAGGTTAGCATCTTGCACGGGATCCGAAAAGTTTACCTGATCAACAGAGAATACGTAGGAGTAATAATGGCACACAAAGCCGATGAACAGTTATTAGACATATAGTAGCCTTATTTGAAATCGCATTGTACCCACGATAATCCATGAGTTATTAGCGATCTCCAACAATTACAGTTTCAGTAATTAATTGTTTATTTCATATTAACTTGAGTTGAATACACTGCACCAACAGAGTCTCTGCGACGGATCGACTAATATGACTGAGGAATAACTGTTGCGATTCTGACTAAAAGGTCATTGGGTAGTCCCCTTGGTGACAAAATTTTCGACGAAGTCGAATTCAGTTGCTTTTGAGGAGAATTCTGCGAGTGGCTGCTTGGTCGGTGGTTTTTCCAGGCACCTCCATCAATACCAAGCAAATGCAGTACCTTAACAAGCGGATCGATCTCCCACGATCTTCCTTTCTCATCCTTGCCCCTCTCCCCTTAAAAACATGCACACACCTACATGCACTATACTACCACATATGTCTAGGGAGCAGTTGGGGTTTATAGCTTGTCCTGCCTGAGGCAGTGCTGAGGGAGACACCAGTTGGGGAAAAACCCTGCAAGGCGACGAGTACTTCGGCGCCATACTCTCGTTCCAGCAGGGGAAGATCAGCCGACAATAGCAATTTATATGCAGAGATTTTACATTTTCTGCACTATATGTTTTACATAAATGTACTAACCAACCATGCACACACACTACACTTACGACGTCTAATGGCCACAAAAATTTAACAGGCGTCGAATTCTCGACGAAGGGTTAGGTTGGAAAATTTCGTGTGAAAGGAAGAACACTAGATAAGAAAAAGAAGAAAAAGAAAAAAACATCAACACTTTTTTGTTTTAATTTTTAATTTAGACTAACATCAGCTCTTTTTTCTTTCTTCTCTCCATTTGCAATCAAGTAGAAAGATTCGTTCACAAAAAGCAGATGACGAGGTTTGAGCGTCCTTTTTATTTTAGACGCTTGACAGGCACACTATCATGCATGCGTTTGTCATCGTTCAGAAAAATGATATTAATGTTTTCTAATTAAATTTCACAGTAAACGACACAATGTAGCAGATGTTAGCCATGTGATAAAATAAAATGACAACAAATGTTAAAAATTACTAAAAGGAGGTCATTTAAAATACAAAGGACGAGGGACAATTGACGTCAATGCAGGACTGTCCTCCAATATGGACGACGGTTGGCAACCCTAGGTTAAATGTAAAAGCATTCGTTGTTCCCCCTTTTTCCGTTGGGAATGGCCGTGTGGTTTGCCCTGGCAGTGGGGCGCTTTGGGCTGCAGCGCTGGCGCCGCGGCGGCGCCGTCATGCGCTCGCCCCGTCCGGTGGCGATGGCGGCGGCGGCGGCGGCTTGTGCGTGGGCGCGGAGGGCCACCTGGGGCGGGATCCTCGCGACTGCCGTCGCCTTCCGCGGCGCGGGCCCGCGCTACACAACTGCTCCTGCGGCCGCCACTTCGACGCGGAGCGGAGGGTGCGATTGGCCCGCCAACGTTACTGCGAACCCCATCGCCGCCAGGGTAAGCGCACTTAAACATTGCACGTGCCAATTATTATACTATTTTTGTAAATCACTTGAAAATGCGCTAAGAATATTGTAATCTGTAGAGAGGAAAATTAGCCATAACTAATTTTCTTTAATTATAATAATATTTAATAATGATTGACCGATTTTTACGTAAGTTCAATCAATATCGTAGCCGGTATCGCAAATTTATTCTTGTAACGGGAAATAATTGTTTTTTGGGTCACTTTACGGGTGCACCGCCCTGAAACATGCCAGACGTGAATCGCCCAACTGCATCCCGCGGTCAGTTTTCCTCACCTTCGCTTTCCAGCTAATCCTTTTCACTTTTCGTTACTTGAGAAGGCAGCCAACTCCATCCCGTTTCGCTCATCCGGTATTTCGGAAGGAGTAAACATTTTAGTTAATTTTGCGTTCATAAGGAGCGCTATAGATGTTCTCGCACCGATACAGAGAAAACGTCGAACACAAGTGAACAAGACAGGATCTTCGGAATTGTTTATGTCTGCTAGGTAAGAAGATGCTCGTGGTAGATGATTTCACGCTTTGTTTCCACAAACTTATAAGCGGTTGTTTTCAAGGTTAGCAGTGCTATATAAGGACATACAAATATTTCGGGACTCAGACCAAGTAGATAAATTAGAATAGACCAATGTGATGGTAAGCAGACCAGAGG
The DNA here is from genome assembly GCA_964035755.1 of Teleogryllus oceanicus. Lineage (NCBI taxonomy): Eukaryota > Metazoa > Arthropoda > Insecta > Orthoptera > Gryllidae > Teleogryllus > Teleogryllus oceanicus. The sequence continues at coordinate 130,911,570 of CAXIVR010000002.1, forward strand.
AAATGAACAAATGAATGCTCAAACTAAGCAGGAAAGCAGAAGGGGATGGAGTTGAGCTATGCCCTTTTGAGGCGGTAGGAAAACGGTTTGGGAAAAGTTGACCGCAGGATGCCCTGCCATACAGCTCCGATGAATTGTTTCTCAGATGCGTATTATTGCAGAAAAGTAGCATGCATTGAACACTCCCGGAAAACATATTGAGATCTTTTGCAAAGTATACGTTGACTCGGACAAATAAATTGTGACTCGAATAATATATTGAACAGAAATGTGAAATAATCGAGTTCTGGGTGAATAGTTGTGAATGTAAATTTATATAAGAAATCGACGGTTCAGTCAACTCTTTATCTGGAGACTTCTTTACGTCAAAGTCCATTTGCAGTAACAGAATCCAGCATCCTCTGTTTTACTTACAAACATTCAAAACAATTCTAAATCGGACATTTTTGAAGGAATAAGAGGTAATTTACAGCGATTTTGCTGTATTCCAGTATTAAATGTTTACCTGAGTACGATTACACACATTTTAAACATACATTTCAAGAAATCATTGAGAACAAAGAGTAAAATACTCTCAACACATAACTACAAAGTTAATTTATCGTCAGACCAAACATGCTGTCCCGTGACTTGTTTAAAAAAAGCGATATTGTTGGAAATATTAATGTGTTTTGTTTTACAGGACAAGAAGAGTTCTTACAAGGAAGAATACCGTTAGAGAGCGGACAAGTCACATATAATTCCTCTGGTGAAATCCAAGATAAACAGCTCCATATTTTCAGTGAGATTCTCCATAAAATATATGTAGATTATTTTAACAAAGCTGAAGAAATTAAAGAAAATTCAGGAAACGAAACAAAAGCATATGGCGTTGAAATGGTAAAAAATTACCCTTCTATGTACAACATCCAAAGCGCTCAGACTCTTATTGGCATAGCACGTCAAATAACACAAGGATTAGAAAATGAAAGAGGGGAAAATAACGGTAAAAAAGAAAATTTCGGGGAACTCCCGCGAGATCAGCGAAGTAATTTCGCTATAAATGTCAGAACAAATGTTACCGAAAATAATCACCGTTATCATGCAGATACAAATAAGCAGGAAGGACTAGACACGTTAGGGAACATATCGAATATTGAAGAGAAAATGAAAAGCGAAGAACTGGGATTTGGAGGGGGTTCCAGGAGTGATAGTGATGTTATTAAAAGTGTGTTCAGCTTCGTAGCGGATAGCATCACAAATCAGGAAAGAGATGAAAAGAGTTTAAAGCCAAGTCCTGGAATAAACATATCAACAGAAAATGTGAAAATACTTCCGATTGAAGCAGTTTGGGGTAGTTACTGGCCGCTAGCTGAAAGAACTAATAATGAAGAGTTTGCTATTAGAAAATCAAGTTTGGGACAGGACGAAGGAAAACACACCAGTTCGGGAAGTATAAATATAACAGGTAACCCAGAAAGGCTTGCAAATTATTCATATACATTACACGGAGAGAACTACAATGCAAGCGTTGAAATTTCATTTACAAAAAACAATAACAGCACAAAAGGACTGCAAAGCATGTCAATGAGTGTAGATCATGAGAACAAAAATGAATCATCAATGAACATAGAAATAATTCATGAATCAGGCACTCCTCGTTCCCTTCTAGATGAATTGCGAGATTTGCTTGAGAAGAAACATCCCGGAGATAGTCGCCCAGATGTTTTCACTACGGAGCCCAACGCCGTTGTCATGAACGGAAGCATTGATATGCGTGATTATGTCATCTTCAATGGAACACGGAGAGGAAAAGATAATGAAACTATGGAAGAATATTTGAAAGAATACTTGGAAGAGAATTTGGAAGAAAAGAAAATTAGGAAAAAGGGAAAATTAGTTTAATTTTGGAGAGTTCTGGAGAAAGTAACGTAGATTATAGTATTTTAGTTTGTTGTGGCAAAGAATCAAATTAGTTTTTCTAAGAATTGATAGAGGTACCTTGGTTAGGGTACATCCAAGAAAAAAAACGGTATTCATGAAATATTTAGCTTCTCAAATTTGGAAATGTATGTTTAGTTATAATGTATTACATACTTATATTCATTATTATTCAACTATTAATAAAGTATTCTTCTTATTCCTCTTTTACTTATTATTATTACTATTAAAGTATTGCCCAAACTGTAAATGCAATATAAAATGTGTAAGGGTAGTTAGATATAATACTCTTATACGTACCAAATATAATATATAAAACTTCTATTATTTCCCCTAATATTCCAACTGAAAAGGATACTTACATCATGAACAATGTAATAATACATGTACAATAATGGAATAATTAATGTTTTAAAAAAATCATGGAATATTTTAGAAAACCATGAGGACTTAAAAACAAAAATAAAAAAGGACCGAAAGAGTAAATTCTGTAAATAGTACAACAAAAATGTTTACAATATGCATAGATTGATAGGGTGCAGATATTAACCTTATTAGAAAATAAAGAAGGAACCATTGGAATACATATATAAAGTTTCAAGAATTGTACAATATATTTCAAGTTTGTACCATAGGAATGTATTGAATAAATTCACAATCCAATTATTGCAGGTGTTTGTTCCTAGATTGACCCCTAACGGCCTACTTCTGGACGACCTTACACTCCATCTGTTTCTACTCCATCACATCTAACTTCTATGTTTCAAGGTATTTAGGTTTTCCTTAGAAACATTTTTTCAGAGTTGCAATTGGCATTTCCGTATTCACTCGACTATGTGACTCTTTTATCTTCCTTATCTCCCTTCTCGTCATTTGGAGCTACACGTACGTTTGTTTATTGGAAGTCCCTATTTTACATCCATAAACACGATGCCAACATTGTTTGAAGAAGCATTAAAAATTTGCTGCCTGCTGTTTTTATTACATTTTTATTATTTTTTTTTCTTCTTTTCTCAAGGCAATACACATACCATCGAAATAATAATGTTTCATGAGTGAGTGCAAAGTCTGTAACGGTAATGACTAACCGGTGTATTAAAATTCCAATTTCTTTTCCATTGTGTCCCAAATTTGAAAAATTACTTCCGATCACAACACACCTATTTACCATCGAGTTGTAAATAATTAAGCAATTGCCAAAGCTCAAAGAAATTGATTAAAATGAAGAAAGCTCATAAAAAATCATAAAGAACACTGACAGGGAAGAAACATGTAGTGACACACGATGGCAACGAGTGTACGTGTTTGGCATCAATAGCGCGAGATAGGACGTTGCCAGTCTAGTACTATATATGTCTATGATTAGTATTACGAAAACAAATTGAATCAAGTTACTTATGTCAAAGTTCTTACATATTAACTACTTAAAATTGAGGCGTTGCGTCAGAGTCACAAGCCATGAAATGGTAACTTTACAGGTGAGCTGTTTCTAACTTTGGATAGTTTATACAATCAGAGGTTTCAAAATGAATGCCCAAAATTTTACCTGGGACTTCCTGGGTCATTTTATTAAACATTTGAGATAGCCAGAACGAAATATATAAAAATAATTACTAAGTTTTACCAAAGATCATGTTAATATCTGCCAATGGTCTGAGATGTGTCTTGTAACTTTCTTTCCAGAAAAAATAAATTTTGACTGTTTCCACCATTTAAAAATTTTACATGTATGAAAAATAAATGAGTTATTAATTTAATAATTTATAAGTACACTAAGCAGTCTCTAACTATTATAATGAAAATTTAAATTACGCCAAGTCTGTACATTAAGTACAGTATTTTAATGTAATCACCACAATAGCGATGAGATAGTGAGTAATGAGAATACTGAAGAATAAATTATAGTAGAAGATTATTTCTTCTTCACACACCTTCAGCCCTCGGATCTAACCGGTCGTCACTTTCTACAGTTGGAAAGAAACTCATAAGGCCGATATACACCATATAGTTTTCGTGCAGATTCTCATACAGTGTCAGCACAGAAATTTCAAGATCCCAAACTAGAGGTATAAAAGACAAAAGTCGCGCATACACTGTACGTTTTGGCGCGGTCTGTACGTTTTCTGTACTAATCGGTACAAGACGCCACTAGGAGGTCTACCGGGGAAATAACAAAATTGCTCCGTCCGAGTACTTTCAGTGGCGTGCGTTCTGGCTGTGATCTTTATTAAGTATTAATTAACTACGAGGAGCATAGAAGCACGAGGAGAGAAGAAAACAGGAAGGCGGGAATACGGAAAGAGTTTATCACAATAGCACTTCATATAGCACCTTCAATAGCACCTTGACAACCTAAACACAAAATCGAAGTGGATGGTTACCGTTCCGTCGGGTAAACAAATCCATTAGTGAACGATTCTGCTGCTGTAGACGCTTGCGTCAAACTGTAAGCTTTCTGTATGAAAAATTACGAAGAAGCTCAAAAATGTTCATGCAAAAATTGTGCAGTCTCGGCTGCACTTTTCTGTTCTGCAATCCACACGAAAACTGTACCGTATATACCGGACTTTAAAAGTTTTTTCTTGTTTATTTTCAAAGTTTCTTTGTATTGCTCAGGCAAATTGAATTCATTGGTTCTGTACCACTCGAAATTAGAAGTTGGATTTTTCATATTACTTCAATTAAATTTTCTTTAACGAGTTCAAACGTTCAAACGTAATACAATATATTATTTTCGAAAGCACATACCTATTCTTGGTGTAATTTTCATTGTGTTTCTGAATATTCGACCAATAAGCAGAATCGAATTGTCATTATAAGTTTATTGTCCCAAGAAGTGATAAATGAACTGATAATTCAAATGTGACTTCAAATTCTCTCTTGTTTTTTATTTTCGCGGAAAGGTGCGCATGATCTTTCAACTCTTGTCTTTGACGACGCGCTTTCCACACCAAGGAGAATGCACGGGAAACAGAAAGAACATCCAATCATTACATATGCATATCCTATTCTTTCATATGACGTTCCTGAAAAGCCTTAAAACGTTTTGCCTCGATTACTGCCAAAAGTTCTAGTTTTAATTTCGGAAGGACCTTGTTCTTTTACTCGTACCTTACCCTCATAAGCCAACTCCACAGAATTCTTTTCGACCGAATATTTTCACCGCAATTTGAGATTTTAAAAGGCACCTTCGCACACGCCGATCACTACGCTCTATTAAAGCACACGCAAGACGAAACAACAACCAAAAATACTACGTCGAACAACTGTTCAGAAGGTTACCGGGCAGAAATAAGGTCTACATAAACAACCTATGCGAGATGAATGTGTCCTCGCCTCTGTCGATCAATATGTTGCAAAGGCAGTTGCGTCATGCAATTGCGCATTATTCGTGAAGCAAAGACAACTCCTCGGAACCCTAGTGCTATTTCAAGAAAAGATCGAATGGTCTCTTATGGGCGAGCGAATAGCCGAGAAGGACAGCAATGCTAATGCTCCGGAGCCTCAAAGAGCATCTCACGGAAGCCTCGGAGAGCTCTGTGCGTCCAATCGGATTCGCGAATTAATCGCCAGGAGAGTAAACAGACTCTGTGTGATCCAAAAATAGAATATCGTTTTAGAGCAAAAGCCTCTACAAGAAATATTTCAGAGAAGTAGAATACCTGGGGGTTCTGCAACTCTCACTGTAGAGCCGCCACTGATAGGACCTACTTGGAGGAATCAGTGAGAAACAGACATGAATCTTTCACATTCTATCAATGCTGGAACTATGGTAAAGATTGAGCAATTTTTGTTTTGTCCCTTGCAGTTATATTTGAAGAT